>OX439484.1:94190781-94683826 GCA_949320155.1 Melangyna quadrimaculata | reverse complement strand
AATATTGTTGATCTGTCAAGCGAACACTGGAAATTTTTTTTTATATTTTATTATCAAAATGAATAATCAAGCAAATATTGTAGTTGCTCTTAATTTACTGCACAAATTCAAAAAGGAAATTGAAGAAGTAAGTTTTAAAATAAATGTTCGATTAAGTATTTACATGTTTATATTTACAGGGAGAAAAACAAGCACAAGGAATGGCAACAGATTCGTGCTTAAGGGGTGTATCAAACAAGAATTGTTTGTCTTTGAAGACGGCAATCAAATTTTTTGTAGCTGCCACCGACCATTTAGTTTTTGGTGGTTCAGAAGGTGTCCCCTCGTCCAAGTTCGGCGTTGTTGGAGTTGTTTGAGGATCAGCTTCCAGACGGGGAGTTGAGCAGGCAGCTGGAGTGCTGACGTTGAGGCTGTTACTGCAGCTGGCAGCAAAATTCTCCGGAATATTAAACTGCAACATACCTCCGGAGTTAAAACAACAAATATTTGTTCTGAAAAAAAAAAACAAATTAATCACTAATAAACATACACAATTTTGTTGATAATATTACCATTTGAAGCAGTTACACACAGAATCATATTGTCTTTAAGAGTATACTCTCCTTTTTGGTTCACAATTGCAGTAAATTCCATTTTAATTTTTAATTTTATTTTTTTTCAGTCTATTTCACTTCACAAAAAGGTTTGTTTTGATTCTTTAATTTTTTTTTTGTAAACAAACCTTCTGATATTAGGTGACTTGACAGATCAACACTTTCAACTCATATCATGGAGATGAGTTGGAAATAGTTACGAATTGTAACTATTTGACACTAATAAACTGAATTTAGGAACGATGTGATGACGTCATATAGTTACAAATCGTAACTATTTTGTAATAAAGGAACGACCATTGTTAACTATAGTTAACCATAGTTAACTATGGTTAATAAAGGAACGCACCACTTGTAAATGCGGCATTACTTTTCTGTTCCAAACTGTTCGTAAAAGCATTGTTGAACAAACCTATTAAAACTTTTTTTTTTAAAGTTGTTGACAGTCGGTTGACAGTTTAATATTCTATGCGAACAAACCTATGAACCGCTACCCTTCAGAAAAAAATTAATTTTATTTTTCCGCTCGGGGCGTATTTATAGTTTTTCTTTATTAAAATAAGTTAAATTAGAATTTGCCGTGTAAATACAAACTATATTTATCATCATGTCCAATTTAACATTACGATCACAGACAAAAATAATACCCCGACCAAGAATTGTTACCAGACAACCAGTCAAAAATTCTACAAAAGCTGAAGATGAAACCACAAATGGCAGAAAGGTTTCTTTTTTTTTTAATTTCTTTTGTTTTATACTTTACGTTGATTAAAATGAAACTTACAGCCAACAATTTGTTGCAAATGGAAAAAATGCACTGAAAATTTTAGTACTGTTTTGGAACTTGATGAACACTTAAGCAAACACTTGGAAAGTATTCGTTTGAAAGGTAAGAATCCACTCTTTGAAGCCACTTACCACGAAACATTATTCATAACAGTTAGTACATAGCTCCTTACAGTTGCAAGTGGAATCCCTGCGATTTTTCCTCTAAGTGCTCAATTGAACTACAACGACATGTGTACTACCATGGTTATCACTCTACTCTGTTAAATATGGGCCTAGAACAATGTAAAAAAGCCAACATTCCAGATTGTGCACTAAGTGAAACTAACAAAAACTCATTGCCAGAACTCAAAAATAACTTTGAATGCCTTTGGCTGAACTGCTATCGCAAATTTGTTTCCATTATTAAATTCCAAGATCACGTTTGCCTACATTCGTCCTTCGACTACGATATGTTAAAGACGCATGACGATAATATGCCTAAAGCAAAATGCAATTGGCAGTTCTGCAAGAAAGTATTCCCCAACAAGTACAGGCTCATAGAGCACACTCGGATGCATTCCAACCAAAAACTATTTGGGTGTTTTAAATGCGGGGAATTATTCCGAACAAAAACAACACTATTCGATCACTGTAGACGACAGGAGACTAATAATAGTAAGTTGAGTAGATTTGCGAAAATCCTGTGTTTTTATGGTTCTCCATTTTAGCACACAAATACCAGTGTGGTCAGTGTTATAAATTCTACGCGACTGAAAAGCTTCTGCGAAATCATGTCATTGTGCATGTGAATTGTTTGAAATGCTCATTGTGCGATATGACTTGCAACTCTTCCAACGCACTCGCTACCCATATTCGTTACCGACATTTAAAAGACCGCCCCATCAGGTGCCCCGATTGCAACTACAGTTGTGTGACCAAGGCCGATTTAGCAAAGCACAAGCGTCACATACATATTAAATGTACGCAGCGTTGTGGAGAGTCAGGATGCAATTACACAGTTAAGTCATACCATTCGCTTCGAAAAGTAAGTAAAATGAGAAGCAAAACATCATACATTTAAATAAATATATTTTCTTCCAGCATTATCTTGAAGTTCATGCTAACAGTCCATCCATATATCTCTGCCATTGTTGTGATAAGCTTTTCAAATACGGAACTCTTTTGTCAAAGCATTTGATTGCAAAACATAAATTCCAATTACCTTCGGGGCATAAGCGATTTACGTATCGCATTGATGAGAATGGCTTCTACTGCCTGGAAACAACTCGAATAGAAAGCTTGGAAGTTACTAGACAAATTCTTTCGCCGGTTATGTTTGAAATGTCTGAAGTAACTGAAGATAGTAATCATGAAGTAGCCAATAGCGAAATAACGTGCATTAACGAATCAGAATCACTTCAAAAGTTAGTAACGATAACTCTCGATGACGAGGACTAAAAATATTCAGTTCAAAACTTAATTAAGACAAACGGGCATTTGTTGTGATTCAAGAATTTCAAGAATACAAAATGTATGTACATATATTTTTTTCGTCAATTTTTTATATTAATTTGTTTGATCCAATATCAATCAATATTATAACAGCCATATTATTGACTTGTTTCAAAACTAGTTTTACGCCAAAACTAGTTCAATAGAAGTTTCAAGTCCTAAGTTTTAGAAAAATCGGTTTTATTAACTAAAGTTTTGGTATTTTAAACTCAAAATATTGAAACTGGGATATCAAAACTTTCATAAATAATGCCCATATGTATAAAACTTGCAACTTTAAATCTCCATAAAACTAGTTTTGCTCTTAAACTAGTTTTGAAATACTCAAAAATATGGCTGTAAGTATTATTAATTGTGCAATCAAAAATATTTGATTTATTATAATCAAAAATATTTCGTAAAAGTAGATGTTACCGCAATAATTAGTTCATATAGTCCATATTCGCCATTATTGCGCTACCGCATGGAGAAAGTCCAAGCTAATGCAGCTAGACATGCCAGCAGCATGCCTACCTCGTCTGAGGGGAGCCCCTTCTTGCCGCTGCAAAATTGGACTGATATTTAAAAAAAGTCAGAACGGAGTGAAAACAAAAAAATAGTCGAGTTAAACAAAAATATAACTGACGCCCGAATTCGTTCCACTGGGTGGAGTATTATTTCACCGTAATATTGTGAGATTTGCTTGGGAATATAAGAAAACATAATTTTTCTGGAAACGAAGGTGTAAGCTATGGTACAAAACTCGGGTACGTGTGCTGATGTGTTGTCAGAATGGATGTTTTCATATAATTTTTGCAGCTCGTGAAAAAGTTCGTGTGCATGAACAAAGAGGATCTACAGGTTTTTGCCGTATTAAAGCGGCTTAAATAAGAAACACTTTTTTATGACAAGTGATCATCTTTGTCAGCCATCTCTTTATTAAACATTATAGAAATACGTGAGGAGTACACGTGAAAAAAAAACATTTTAGTTTTTTGATGGAGTAAGCTGGGATGGATACCCATTATTCACCTATACGACCATTTTATTTATTCAGTTTATCAACTTTAAAACATAAATTAAAATACATAATTTAATTCCAAAAAATTTAATCATATTCCTTATTATTTACTCTTTAAATCCATTCTCTTAAATCCAAGTCTCGATTAATCCAATTAAATACATATAAATCAGATAAACTCAATTTCATATTGTTAAATTTAAAGTTCTTAAGTATTTTCGTGACCTTTATTTCTATAATTTTGTTAATGGTTAAAGCGGGCTGTAGGTCAATAAAAGATGTTTGTTTAGTTCAACGTTTCGAACGTGTATACGTTTTTCATCAGGCCTTATTTATTATCCAAATATAAAAATAAACAATAATACATTTTAAATATTTCACCAGTAACATACAAAACTTGTTAGGGTTATTACAAAAACACATAATAATTTATATAGTTTATAAACTGAAAAAAAATTGGTATCAAGTTTTTTTATGAATTTTATTCGCTCCCAGATATAAGAAGATAATTTATGATTTGCATTCACTAAATTTACTTTTGGATTAATCGATTCAATCTGGATTAAAGTTATTTAAAATTGGATTTAATACCTGCTTTGGAATAAATAATATGGAAATAGATTTAAATTTCGTTTGTACGAGTATTTGGTAGTTGAATTTAAAATTTAATAAAACATTATACCTATATCAATACATAGCTAAAAATAAAACAATTTTTTTTATTACACTTCAAGATATTATTTAAGATACGAAAAGCCCAATATTGAGGAGTGATTACTATTATGTAAATTATTTATATTTAGGTAAAATTAATAAAAGTTCAGCTTGAAATAAAATTTTAGGAAAAAGGAAACAAACAAATTTATAATATTAAGTTATGTAAGTTTAAAATTAAAAAAATAAAATGAGCAAAAAAAAAGTATACAGTATTGGAAAAAATAAAAAGAGTAAGGCTCGTTTCACACACATTCGGTTTCATTCGGTTCGATCTGTATTCGGTTCGATTTCGGTTTCCGTCAAGACCTCTTCACACACAGACGGTTCATATTCGGTTTGTACTCACTAATAATTAAAATTAAATAAAATGTTAAAAAAAAAACATAGAAAAACCGAAAACGAACCGAATATGTGTGAACGCTTCGGTTACTTTGTATTCCCCAGACCCGAATACGTACCGAATGAAACCGATTCGTATCGAGGGATCGTTCGGTGCTATACGGTTTCTATTAGGTTTTTAATTTTGCCGTTTTATCGTTTCACACATATCAGGCACAGCCGAATACAAACCGAATAGAGACCGAACCGAATGAAACCGAATGTGTGTGAAACGAGCCTTAACATTTTATTATTCCGATACTTAAACACACATTCGTTTTCATTCGGTTCGGTCTCTATTCGGTTTACATTCGGCTATGCCTGATATGTGTGAAACGATAAAACGGCAAAAATAAAAACCTTATAGAAACCGTAGAGCACCGAACGATCCCTGGACACGAATCGGTTTCATTCGGTTTCAAAACGGCACGTATTCGGGTCTAGGGCACACAAAGTAAACGTAGCGTTCACACATATTCGGTTCGGTTTTTCTGAAGTTCTTTTTTTTTAATACATTTTATTTTATTTAAATTATTAGTGAGTACAACCCGAATATGTAACGTATGTGTGTGAAGGGGTTTAGACGGAAATCGAAATCGAACCGAATATAGACCGAACCGAATGAAACCGAATATGTGTGAAACGAGCCTTTTAATAGAAAGTATTGTCAAAAAAGGATGTAAAAGTAATCATTCCATTTACTATAAAATGTTTCTAGTGCCACCAATCAATTTACATTAGCACTTTATAGGTACCGTTATTTTTTCCAGGAAACTCAAATTTATGTGTACAAAATAATAAGAGTGAGGTGCAATTATTTATTATTTCTGATTTATTTTGGATACTTATGGGTAAATCTGTGATCAAATTAACTGCGGAAACTCCGTTTTAGTAAGTACATATACGTAAACAATTTTCAGTTGGAACCAAATATCATATAACACAAGAATTTTGTCGAAATATTTTAAATTAAGCTAGTCGCTGTGTAAAATATGTCAGCACATTTCTCGTGTTTCATGATATTTGGTATCAACTAACAACTCGTTTGTCTAGATAAATTAGTGTTTTTTGGGATCCTCTTATTTCAATCTGTTTTTTTTTTTTACTTTGACGAGCATTATACAAAAAAAATGGCATCGGCTCGACTATTTTATAAAGTTAACTGTACAAAATGCAATTTTATGTGTGCATTATTTCGTTGAATTGTTGTTGATGGCAGATGCAACTAAAATGTATTCAACCAGATATTTAAGGAAATGGAACAGTAGATATTTTCAAAATCTCATATTTTAAAAATGTAATACAGATGGGATCCAAACAAAAAACTGATTTTAATATCAAACAATAACTATGGAGCAAATTGGAGAGGCAACTGAAAAAATCTACACCAAGAATTTGAAAAGATTCAAAATCCAGTCTTATTACAACGAACAATTATTGGTAATGGGTAAATTCACAAACGCTTCAGTGCGGTAATGATACGTAATCAGTTTCGTCAATCATTCATAAATGCATCAAACCAGCATCAATTTTTGTGTAAAGTGTTCAGTATTGCAAACTTACATCCAATGATGCGCAAACTTCAAACAAAACAGAATCAAAAGAATTCTTAGTGCTTTTTTGCTGATGCATTGCGAAGGCATCAACTACGTTGTGCATCAGCAACACAAAAAAGCAGTGATGTGAATATTATTTGACTTTTTTGAATTTACTCAATGTCACAAAGGTTGCACGCAAAAAGAAAACAATCGTTCTTAACCAAAATTTTGTTATTCCATTGTCGTTTTGATGGCTTTTTAAAAAATTATGTTTTAAAAGTTTTGTTTTGTAATATGAGTGTATATGTACATATACATAGCTTTCAATATGGGCTATCATCAGTCGTCTTTGATGTCCACTTAGATGTGAATAAATCAGATACATATTTATATCCAGAATTTTAAAGTTAATTATAGAGTAACAACAAGCTGAAGAGTTAACACTTTCGAAAGATATTTTTGAAAGGCAATATGGATAAAACTCTGTACTCTGTATCTCGTTCTAAAAGTTAACCCCGAAGTTGTTTTTTGTTTCGTTAGACAAGTAGTTGCTACTTCAAAAACGAAACAAAAAACAAATTCGAATAGGATTGACTTTCGAAACGAGATAAAGGTAGGGCCTTAAATATGTAAGGACAATGGAAGAGTCATGTCTAGCTAAAGGGCTAGCACGTGAATAAATAAATAAATGGGTGGCACAACGACTCGTGAAGAACCAGGCCCTAGTGACTAACAACTCGCAACCATGCCTGTGGTGCGTTCTTTTATGAACCATAGTTAACTATGGTTAACTATAGTTAACAATATCTTTTGATGTTCGTGACCTTTTGGTACTATATGTTGTTACTTAATGGGCTTCAGGTCAAATGAAACAAATATTTTCTTTTTGTCACTACGTTTCATCCATGTGTGTAGACGCACAAGAAATAATTTATTTAATATAAACGTAACAATAATTATTGTAAGTAATAAATGTATTGTGAACATTTTTTGTAAATATTTCTTAACATTATTTTTCAATGCTTATATAGTAACCATTGTTTTATCTGATGATGTCCATATACATGGACGAAACGTAGTGACAGAAAGAAAATATTTGTTTCATTTGACCTGAAGCCCATTTAGTAACAACATATAGTTAACCATGGTCGTTCTTTTATTGCAGAATTCAGTTTATTAGTGTCAAATAGTTACAATTCGTAACTATTTCCAACTCATCTCCATGATATGAGAAGGTTTGTTTACAAAAAATAAAAATTGAAGAATCAAAACAAAACTTTTGGTGAAGTGAAATGAATTATTATGAATATGAATGCATTATTATGAGAGTATACTGTAGAAAAAAAGCATGATTTTATGGTTATTAACAATGAAATAAAAGTTCTGTAAAATGTTCGTTTCACAGATCAACTATCTAACAATAAATCGTTCCTAAATGAAATGTAACAATTCCCAACTTAATCTAACAATGACACTTCAACAATTTTTGTTTGACATAACAACTATAGTTAACTATTGTTAATAAAAGAACGCACCACTGTGTGCGCGTTTCGGCAGGAATGGAAGGGACCAACAATTTTATGCCGAATCCAAACGGCTAGACGAGAAGCAGTTATTCATGACAAGTGATACTCTTGGAGGATTTGTCAATTCCTCGCAAGAGGCATTAGCCCTGAACAACAACTTTTTAGTTTTTAGATGGACGAGGCTGAGAAGTGAACCCAGACCTCCAGCGTTACAGTCCAACGCACTAATCATTATGCTACGGGATACTACACTAGCACGTAGCACCTTCTAAAAAGATAATTTCGAAGGATACAACAACTTGCGTGTGGCTAGTAAAAAATGCTAGTTGTTTCGAAATGAGATTTATAAAAACAAAACTACCTTACATTGGATGAGCATGACCACATGACCTCGGTGGCGCAATGTGTAGTGCATCGGCCTCAGAGGTAGCTTGGTCTAGTTTCAATTCCAGCTGACGGCAAAATAATTTATAAATTAAGATTGTACATACACCCATGTTATGATTTTCGTTCGAATTACAAAACCGACCGTTTTCGAATTGTTGTAGTTCTGTTTTCTGTATTGTTTGACGTTTTACGTTTTTCAGGGTGTTCTAAAAAACAGACGGATCTGAAAAACGCCAATTATAAATTAAAAATAAATTAACTCAACATATTTGTATACAAAATAAATGAAACTTAGGGAAAAGCATACCGCACAGCAACAATTTGCTATTTTAGTTGCATTTATGGAGAAGTATCCTGACTTTGGAAGAGGGTGGGTTAAAACAGTAAACAGAGCCGAGCATGTGGAGAGATTTTGGGGAGAGTTGACAAAAGATTTAAATGCTTTAGGACTTCAAAAGAGAGATCCATATAGGACACAAATGCTCTTCTGCTAAGTTGACAAACTCCTTCAAAACCTTACTAAAAGTTGACCTTCCCATAGCATAGTGGAAGTCATTTCCAATTCCTCTTTGGTATCCACCTTCAGAGAAAAACCTTAGGCAGGCGGATAACTTTGTCATTGGGGTAAGGGATCCACCAGAGTTCCAACGATTTTGCAATTCATCTAATATGTGTTTAAATGATTCCTCGTTCAATCTGAACGCCTGAATAAATCTTTAACAAGAGCAGGAGAGCAATTCGCTTTTCTATTGTTTCTTCATCCAGTAAAATCCAAACTGGTACATCCATCTTCTAATATTGTAAAATGCCCCCGAAACCCCTCCCCCCTTCGTTCGCGCTGTATGTATTTGACGGAGCGAAAAGCTATGTAGCCTAACTGCAAGTGTGTTATCATAGGAAAACCACATTTAAAAATAGTAAAAACTAGCTGAAGAGTTAGTACCTACAAAAATTATATATATATTATAGCGCACAGTTGATCGGATCAACATAAAAAAGTTGAATGCTGTCAAAAAGAGGAAACTCCTACCTACTTAAAAAGTTTTTTTTTAGTTTTTTTATTTTCATTAACCGTTTTCTTTTTTGAGTTATGATGATGGATTTACAAACAGGCCATAATATGAGCTATCAAAAAATGTTGGCCTCAATTTCGAAAATTGTTTCAAATTAAAGGTTGAGGTTGAAAAGGATTAAAACAAATTGTCTGACTTCTTTTTTGACCAAACTTTTACTGTAATGACATTTTCTTCTTGGTGAATGTTAATATAACATCAAAACATTTAATAAAAATAGAAAGTTTGTACAAAATTCCTTAATTATTTTGGCGCTTATAAGAATAATAACTGGTTGAAGAGTTGGCCCATTAGAAAGATATTTTTGTTGTATAAGATTCCCCATAATGGGCAGCAGTTGTACATTAAATAAAACAAGATTCCTGGACATCTTTGATGCTGAGCTTCCACGTTTCTTGTTTTGCACTCTTTTTTCCCAATGAAAAGCACGGGCGGGTTAAAAGATGCGTGCAGCAAATAGAATATGATGAAGTCTTGGAAATCTAAAAAAAAAAAAAACATTAAATAAAAATAATTAGTTATTTGATGATGGTAGTTGTGGAATTTATATTAGTTTGACTGGTTAATCTATCATCTTATCTTACTTGTATTGATTTCCTTGTCCAGTTCCTTCAGAAGGTTTAGGGAATCGTTATCTCTTATTTTCCTCTTGAAATACGATACAATTTTGTCAACGAAAGAGGGCCATTAGCTCCAATTTCTCGATTAGTTAAATGTGTTTATCTTATTCTCTCGTAGTTGATTTCTATCTGGAAGATTACAATTAAACGAATGGTATCAAAGATGCTTGTTTTCGTATTTTAACTAAAAGTAGATATTGTGGGGATATATAAAATACACCAAAATATCGCCTGACTGTCAAAACCGCGTAGGTGGAAAATGAAAAATCGCACAAACAATTATTAGGTCTGTTCCTATACTTTGAGTTTTTGTGATTTTCTGTGATTTTCCCCTTCAAGCAAAATCACGGACCCAAATTTCTCGGTTCACTTGGGACTCCAAAAAAAATGAGTGTCTCACACATATTAACAAATTTTCTGTGTACGCATGTAAAAAGAATGAGAATCGAGAGTATTTTTTTTAAGCACCGGGAAATAGAGAGAGCATAGGCGAAGTATATAATCATTTTGCCTTAATTTCCACTTTTTTTTAGTTCAGTTTTGTAGGTAGCGTGGCGAAGACGGTTGCTTTTGTATCTCTTTTTTTTTGTTAAAACTTTGAAAAATTTTTTAATCAGAAATGCAAGTTTCTATTTATTAATTGTAAATTTATATTTGTGGAAATATGTCATGTTTATTTATTAGTGCGAAAAAGTCTTTAGAAAACCTTTTATGAATGATAAATAAAAAAAACTCTTGCAATGAAAAAATTCTGTTTGTTTTATTTTTGTAGGCAATGGAGAAACTGGACTAGATGGGAAGTTTTTTTAGTACATTTGGGTTGGGTTTTGGGTATGCCTCAATTCATTCATTTTTTTTGGAACCGTTTTAGATTCCATTTGGTTTCGGTTCTCCGAGTATGGTGAATTGAAAAACTCTCTCTCTCACAATACATTCACATAATGGCTCCGTGGTGATTCTAATTTCCATACTAATTTGAGCCACAAAACGCAGTTTTTCGATCCGTATATGGATCCGAATGCGAAGTCGTCCATACGTTGTTTGATACGTTTGCGGACCGAAAACGAGCTCGCTTGCTTGAAGGGTCAGTCCGAAGTCCTGTCAAGTTCATATGAATGAATGAATTGGTTTTTATTGAGACTTCAGTTTTGACATTTTCTTTTACATTCGTACAGTACATACAGTAGTAGTCCGTAGCGTAATGGTTAGTGCGTTCGACTGTCACGCTGGAGGTCTGGGATCGCTTCCCAGCCTCGTCCACCTAAAAACTAAAAAGTTTTTTTTCAGGGCTACTGCCTCTTGCGAGGAATTGACAAATCCTCCAAGAGTATCACTTGTCACGAATAAGTGCTTCTCGTCTAGCCGTTCGGATTCGGCATAAAATTGTAGGTCCCTTCCATTCCTGTGGAAAGGCGCACACAGGAATGGTTGCGAGTTGTTAGTCACTAAGCCCTGGTTCTTCATGAGCCGTTGTGCCACCCGATTTATTTTATTTATTCGATTACTTAAATTATTTTTACCGACTTAGTATTGGTCTGGTATAAATGCAAATTTTTTTATTAAGAAATTATTCTTATGGAATTTAAACGGGCCATTCACGTTGAGACAGTCGCAAAGACTGTCGATCGAACTGTCGCAACGATGCACGGTCAAAATTACGCACAAACATTGCGACTTGGTTGAACGGACAGTCGTTATTTTCGACTAATTATGAACCGGGAAAAAAGAAATGATGCTCTTGCAATAGAAACTATTGGATACAATAAGAAGTCAAAAAACAAAACAAGACACCTTAATGAGAGATGCTATAAGTGCAGAAACCCGTTTAGGAATAACTTTACGGTTTTTAGCCACAGGAAGAATTTATGAAGATTTGAAAACTTCATACCGAGTTTCACCTCTGCTCATTGGAAAGATTATTCCGGAAACCTGTTGGGCTATATACTATGCATTAAAAAAAGATTATTTAAAAGTAATTTCAATTTAATTTGTTCATTGTTTTTTTTTTTTTGACGAGTGGTTTTATGTCTATGTAGATACATAACCAAATTTTATGTTAATGTCGACATTCACGGTAGAACCTGTCGTATACGACTAAAGTTCGTCGGATCATTCTAACGACTGTTTGAACGTGAATGGCCCGCTTTAGTTTTAATAATTAAATTACATGTATATTAATTGTGTTATCGAGGTCCTCTTGGCTTATGTCGAATTCCTTACAGCCATTTGAAGTCGATTTCATTTAAAAATTTTTCTTGGTGGAAGGAATTTAGAAAAAATTAGACTTTTTTTTGTGAGTGTGTGAGTGCAATTTGACGGGAATTTTGTTGCCGCACAAAAACAAAGAAGTGGTGCGCGCTAAACAAATATTAAAGTGTATTTTATTTTTCGCGATGTTTTGATAATTTAAAAGCAAATATATTTCGTCTGATAATTGAAAAACATCAAAAACAATTGTGCGCGTAAACAAGTAAAAAAATTACAATCCAAAATTAATCCACACACAGCAGCAAGGATCTATTCTGAATATTTCACTAGGGGACGAAGAAAAATAATTTTGCAACGTGTTTTCCTCGCGAATTGTATGTTATTTTAATGGGATTTTTTGTTTCTTGAAGATACGCACTTTACTTTTTTTCATCATTCACTTAAATATTAAACAATTAAGAACACTTAAACATTTGTTTTCTTTTTTAACTTATGTCGAATTCCTTACAGTCAAAAAAATTCGAATTTTTCTGAACAAATCGAATTTTTTCTAAACAAAATCGACTTTTATGCTGTCAAACAAATCTTGCGTTTTTAGCTAGATTTCACATCAAATCGCACACACACTATCAAGATTTGACATTTCTCATGCATCAAGATGGAATTAAATGTTCTCATTACAATTTTGTGACGAAGTTAAAAAAGAAAACAAATGTTTAAGTGTTCTTAATTGTTTAATATTTCAGTGATTGATGAAAAAAAGTAAAGATAATTGTGCGTATCTTCAAGAAACAAAAAATCCCATTAAAATAACATACAATTCGCGAGGAAATCACGTTGCAAAATTATTTTTCTTCGTCCTCTAGTGAAATATTCAGAATAGGTCCTCGCTGCTGTGTGTGGATTAATTTTGGACTGTAATTTTTTTACTTGATTACGCGCACAATTGTTTTTGATGTTTTTCAATTATCAGACGAAATATATTTGTTTTTAAATTATCAAAACAACGCGAAAATAAAATACACTTTAATATTTGCTTTGCGCGCACTACTTCTTAGTTTTTGTGCGACAACAAAATTCCTGTCAAATTGCACTCACACAATCACAAAAAAAAATCGACTTTTTTATGAATTCCTTACAAAAAGAAAAAAATTTTAATGAAATCGACTTCAAATGGTTGTAAGGAATTCGACATTAGCCACAAAATTGTAATGAGAACATTTAATTCCATCTTGATGCATGAGAAATGTCAAATCTTGATAGTGTGTGTGCGATTTGATGTGAAATCTAGCTAAAAACGCAAGATTTGTTTGACAGCATTAAAATCGATTTTGTTTAGAAAAAATTCGATTTGTTCAGAAAAATTCGAATTTTTTTGGTTGTAAGGAATTCGACATTAGTAGCGCAGAAGGCGGCAATCCACTTATCTTTCTGTTCGTAGCATTCGGAAAATTTATTTCGGGCGGCTTTACTGGCCGCCCATTTTGGTCAAACATTTTTATCACTGGGATATGTTTTTCCCCTCTTTAAATGCTTGTTTTTTATTTTCTGTTTATAAAAGAGACTAAGCACTTTAACTTGTTTTGTTTTTTACTTGTTGGAATTTTTTTTTTTTTTTCGGATTTTTAATTTGGTTAAATTTTTCTGTTGAACGTCTGTCCTCGGTGAAATACACAACCAAACTCCCCTGTCAAGTTCATATAAAAAAATGAAATTGACAGAACTTGGGACTAAAAATCAGAGAAAATCGGAGAAATTCAGAGTAAAGCTGGCTTTAGACTTTCGTTCTTCATTCGTTGTCCGTTGTCCGTTGTTCGGTGTTCGTTCTTCTCTCAACAACGAACAACGAAGAAAGCATTTACATTAGAAAGTTAAACTCTATTTACAAAATTGATTATTTATATAACTAAGCTTCTTATGCCATTCAGTAATTAAAAAAACTTCGAAAATGTCCCTACAAGTTGCACGACACTCCAAAACAATGTTCATTTAAACAGTTTTAGCATTTAAACACAATTTGATAGGGTAACAACGAACAACGAACAACGAACACCGACATTTCTGACCTGATTTGAATTTGCACGTTCTTCATTGGTTCTTAGTTCGTTGTTCGGTTTTCTCATTTACATTTTCGTTGTTCCGCGAACGAACAACAACGAACAACGTACACCGATGATAACACCGAAAGTCTAAAGCCAGTTCGTTCTTCTCTCAACAACGAAGAAAGCAATTACATTAGAAAGTTAAAATCTATTTACAAAATTGTTTATTTATATAACTAGGCTTCAGTTATTAAAAAAACTTCGAAAATGTCTCTACAAGTTGCACGACACTCCAAAACAATGTTCATTTAAAAAGTTTTTGCATTTAAACACAAGTTGTTGGGTAACAGCGAACACCGAAATTTCTGACCTGTGCACAATCTTCATTCGTTCTTTGTTCGGTGTTAGGTTTAATCATTTACATTTTCATTGTTCCGCGTACAGACAACAACGAACAACATACACCGACGATAATACCGAGAGTCTAAAGCTGGCGTTGTTCGGTGTTCGTTCTTCTCTCAACGTCGAACAACGAAGAAAGCATTTACATTAGAAAGTTAAACTCTATTTACAAAATTGTTTATTTATATAACTAGGCTTCTGGTGCCATTCAGTGATTAAAAAATCTTCGAAAATGTAACTACAAGTTGCACGAAACTCCAAAACAATATTCATTTAAACAGTTTTCGCATTTAAACACAAGGGGGCATATTCATAGTCGCAGATAGACCCAGGTTTAACTAAACTACACTTTAAGACAATTTTGGCTCAATGAATACAGACCGATTTTAATTACAAATTGTTGGTTTTATATTTTTATAAGATTATTAACTAACACAAATAGCTTCAAATATTTTGAAATGATAACCTTAACAAAACAGAATCAACGTCCGAAAATTCAACCAAAGCTATGTTTAGCTTAGACCCAGGTCTAAAATAACTATGAATATGCCCCAAGTTGTTCGGGTAGCAACGAACACCGAAATTTCTGACCTGATTTGAATTTGCACGTTCTTCATTCGTTCTTAGTTCTTTGTTCGGTTTTCTCATTTACATTTTCGTTGTTCCGCGAACGAACAACAACAAACAACGTACACAGATGATAACACCGAAAGTTTAAAGCCAGCTTAAAGGAACAGACATTGATTTCTAAAAGGCCTTCAACAATAGCCCACTGTGTATTAATACCTGTCAAAAAAGTGGGAAACAAATCATGTAGAAAAGTGTGGAAACAAAATATGAAATCCCAGCCTACACAACCCGACATTTGACATGTGATAATACATGAAGAATTTTAGGAATTGTTCTAATTCTATCCCACATTCTATCGCACTTTTTCTTAGGTTAAGGTAATGTATTAATACAAGCAAAGTATGGAAGCAAAATATGAGAAGTCATTTCTTTGCCACAAATTTTGGCAGTCGCGTGGAATTCTTTCCCCCTTTCAATTTGACATGTATTAATACACAGTGGGGTAGTGTGGAAGGGCTATAAAGATAAAGTACTGCCAGCTCAAATAACTATTTTTCTATCGATGGTTTGTATGAAAACGTCAATATATATCTGAGGCAACAAAAGAAAATATTTTTTATAAATAAAAAAAATGGCAACCATTGTTTCAATTAATTTGTTTCTGATTTGTGCTTTAAAAGTGTTTTTTTTTTACCTTTTTTTGTTTCATTAACTATCGGAATAATTTTCTTTACGAGGTTTCTTTTTATTTGAATGTATTTTGTTTTTATTTTGCATGCTTGTCCAAAATCTGAAATGTTAGTGACGGCGATTTCTGAGTTTCGTGATAGAGCTGGTAAATTTTCCTTCGATGACTGCTAAGTTCGGATGTCGTTTTTTCCACAGTACACCATCAGCCCTATCATAGTGTCCGATCGGAACGGAATTTTCTCCGAATTTTAAGAAATATTAAAAATATGAGAAATATCATTTCAATTTTTCCCTTTTCAACCGCACGTTGAAATAATTTTCCGGAGTTGTAACCAATTTATGAGAAATTTTTATCATAAAAATGAAAAATACAAAATCATTTTGTATGAGTCGGAGAAATTTACGTTCCGATCGGATACTATGATAGGGCAGCATATCTAACCCCGAGTCCACACGAGCCAGTACTGGCAAGCCAGTTGGCTACATAGATTGACTGTCAAGTTCGTATACGTGAATATGCTGTGACGTAGGCGGCACGCAACTTGTAAGCAAGACCCCTTTCACACAAGGAAACTGAATTGCCGGCGATTTTTAGTTTCTAGGCGAGAAGGGCGTAAAAGGAAGACAACAAATTTCCCCTCACACCCTTCTCGCCTACAAACTAGCCAGTTTCTGGCAACTCAGTTTCCTTGTGTGAAAGCCGTCCAAGTTGCTTTCAAGTATCTGCGATCACGTTCAGCTTTTACTAGGAAAGCCTATCTAGGATTCTTAGTACACATTTTTATTGAATTTGCTTTGGTATCGGACTTCAATTTTTTCTTACTTAACAAAAAATGACATCGAATTCTACATAAGTCTTGCGATAGTAAATGTAAAATACTGCCAATGCGTCGACGGATGCATTAACAGACTTTTCTGTCGCGTCAAAGTAACATGGATTGATTTTCATCTAATTCAAAAATTTCGATTTTGTTCAAAATAATTTAAAAAAAAAATGATTTTTTTGAGGTTTTTTAATCCATCATCATCGTAGCCATCCTTTAATGGAATTTTATAGTTCATACGTTGACAGATAGGTAAGAAACTAAATTACGTCGTACGAGGAATATTTCGTTCCAAAATGTCACCCAAAGGCACTAAAATCGCATTTTCCCGCCCAAAAAATTTAATCTCAAAAAATTCAGATATCTTTAAGTTTTTCAATGCATCATCTACGTAGCAATCTTTCAATTTAATTTGACAATCTATGGCTTGACAAATCGCTAACAGAATGTTCCGAAATGTCACCCGAAATCCCCAAAACTCTCAAGCAAAACATATACTCTCAAAAAATTGGGATTTTTAAGAGTTTTTGTATAATTCATCATAATCATAGCCATCCTCCAATCATATTTGACAGTTGCCTATTTTGGAAATGTTAAAATTTCTTGGTCCTTCATCTTATTAAAAGTTGTGGTAGAAAGAATATTTAATTTTTCATTAAATTTTCAACGAAAAGCTATCTATATAGCTTTATATACAAGTCTGAACGAGGCCACTGTCTTCTCTACTGGCTTCCCAACTTGCTTCAAAATTGGCAAGCCAGTTGACGGGCAAGTTGCTCAGGTTTGTATGTGTTAGTAAGAAAATTTAAATGTATTGGGGCATATTCATAGTCGCAGATAGACCCAGGTTTAACTAAACTACAGTTTAAGACAATTTTGGCTCAATGAATACAGACCGATTTTAATTACAAATTGTTGGTTTTATATTTTTATTAGATAATTAACTTGGAAAACTAAACAAAAAGCTTCAAATATTTTGAAATGATAAACTTAAAAAAATAGAATCAACGTCTGAAAATTCAACCAAAGCTGTGTTTAACTTAGACCCAGGTCTAAAATGACTATGAATACACCCCATTGTAACTTGTAAGCCAGTACTGGCTCGTGTGGCGCAGCTTCTCAAATTTCAAGATGGCTGCCATTTGTGTAAGTACACAGTGAACAAAAACACACAGTTTTTGTACTACTGATTTTGACAATATGCGCAGAACTGAACAAAATTGAACACGCTAGTGATATTACCTGTAATATATGTATCTTGTTTTTTTTCGACAATTTTATCTGAGCCTGCAAACAAAAAAAAAACGGCTAATAGCTTTTTAGTTTTAAACCAGAAATCTAGTAGGCATGAAGCCAAAGAATATCAGTTTTGACTTTTGAGTCATCTTTGAAGGTGTTGATATAAGGATCAAAAATCAAATTCTATAACTAATTTTAAACATTTATATCGTATTTAGAGACAAAACGTAGTTTGGTTAAGTGAATTCATTGGTAAGCTAAAACAAAAATTTGCCTGTTAATAATATTAATGCAACAATTTATTCCAGGTTGAAAACCTTACACGTACAGTAAGTGCCTAGGGAGACTTTTGGTGCTTTATACGTTAAATTCTTATAATTCTAATGACTTTCAGCACACCATCAGCACTTAAAAGATCTTTAAAAATAACCTTCCATTAAGATTAATGAGTATATTACATGTTTTTAAAAGCCCGTCTTCTTAAGTCGCAATTTGGGTGGAATCTACCCATCTCTTTTTCACTCACATAAAATCTACCTCTTTCAAAGGTTGCACCTAGCAATTAAAATCCAATGTGGACAGGCACATATATACCACCCAATCATCACAAATAAATCTACACGGACTTGTAAACACACTATGAAGATTTGACATACCTATATACTGTTACCCAGGGAAACTGACACAGGGAAACTGAGTTGCCGGCAACTGGGAGTTTGTGGGCGAGAAGGGCGTAAGAGGAAGAAAACAAATCTTCCCTCTCACCCTTCTCTCCTACAAACTAGCTAGTTTTTGGCAACTCAGTTTCCTTGTGTGAAAGCCGTCTTAGAATTGAATATTGTCTTTGTTCGTAGAAACCAATGTCCTTAATAATTATAATTGCAAACAAATTAAATGAAAAAATTGTGATTTGATTGAATCGCTAATAATCAGGAGTTATCCCCCGTATTTATAAAGAAAAAATAGTTATTTTAGCTCCCGTGTTTAGGAAAACTACACCATGGAATAAGAGTTTTCCGAACTCAATTTTTTTTTGTTTGAGCGCGCACTAAAGGGATTTGGCTGCCCTTAAAATGTTTAAACACAGTGCGAGCGTTGGGAAAATAGGGAAGGATTTAAGAGGAGATACCGATGCACATTGGTTTTGAACCTCTGAATATTAAAATGGTCGGGAAAGATAGAGCCGGGTAAAGCATTCCACATTCGGGTAGTGCGGCTAAAAAAAGAATCTCTATACTTGACAGTACGTCCGAAGTTGGACTCGAGGGTAAACTGATGTGCATTCCTAGAGGTACGAGTATTACGGTTGAATTGTCTTAGGGGAGGAATGCAGCTGGCTATTTCACTAGAACAGTGTTTATAAAAGTAACGGTAAAATAATGTTAGACATGAAACATCGCGGCGGTGTTCGAGGGATGCAAATGTTTCTGTTATATTTCTGTCACCTATCATTTTCAAAGCTCTTTTTTGAATCCTATCTAAGATACTCAAGTGAGTTATTGGGGCACCTGCCCAAATATGAGAATTGTACTCAAGTTTCGGACGGATAAATGCTTTATAGATTACAGCCAGATCAGAAGGGGAGAAAAATTTCTTGCATCGCCGAAGAAAGCCTAAGCATTTAGCTGCATTTTTGGCGACGTCGAATATGTGTTCGTTCCACAGAAGGTGGTCTGTGATACACATACCGAGGACTGAAAGCTTTTCGGTTTCTTCAATACAAGTGCCGCTCATGGATAGCGGCATGGGAGGTGTGTTTCGTTTTGATGACAGAAGACAGCATTGAATTTTCGAAGCATTAAATTCTACGCGGTTTTTGATTCCCCATTGGACAATGCTGTCGAGATCAGAATTTAATGAGCTAATCATACGCTGCCGTTCTAGTTCCACATCCGAAGGACATGGATGTGAATCTGAAAACGAATATGAGAAGCTGAGGGTGCTGTCGTCAGCGAAACAGTTTAATGGATTAGAAGTTTCAGACAAAAGATCATTTATGAATATAAGGAAGAGAGTCGGAGACAAAACGGAGCCCTGGGGCACACCAGCGTTTATTTTGTGAATTTCAGACTTGAAACCGTCCAATACAACTTGTATTGATCGGTCCGAAAGGTAATTTCTAATCCAACGAAGAAGAGATTCATCGAAACCAAATGCGCGCATTTTCGATAAGAGAGCTTGGTGCCAAACTCTATCAAACGCCTTAGAAATATCAAGCGCAATAATCTTACTTTCTCCAAAGCGATGTAAAGATTTGTTCCACTGTTCGGTGAGATATACCATCAGATCACCAGTGGACCTATTGCTACGAAAGCCGTACTGCCGGTCATTAAGAAGCTTTCGTTCTTCAAGATATTTCTTGAGCTGAAAATTAATCAGCGTTTCCATGACCTTGGAAAGAAGGGACGTTAATGCAATTGGAAGATAGTTTGAGGGTGAAGAAGATACGCCTTTTTTAGGGACAGGCTGGACAAATGCTGTTTTCCATCCACTCGGAAAGAGACCAGTAAAATAGGACAAATGGAAAAGCTTACGCAGTGGTTTTGCCAGCGTTGAAGAACACCTCTTCAGAACAATGGGAGGGATACTATCCGGGCCAGCGGATTTGTGTATGTCGAGGTCTTTTAGAACTCTAGCAACTGCACGAGTGCGAAAGAAGATTTGACCCATAGAATCGTTTACGCTCTCAAGTACAGGCGGGGTTCTATCACTTGCTGGCAGCGTCGAATTAACAGCAAACTGTGCTGCAAGCAAATTGGCTTTATCTTGCGAGCTGACAGCAGGTGTGTCGTTGAAGACGAGTGTTGGAACCGAAGACGAAGTAGTGTTTCGAATATTTTTTACAAATGACCAAAAATTTGTACTACTATTGGGACATTGTAGTATTTTTTGCCTTAATTTTTGGTCATGCAAAAATTTGGTTCGTCGAATATGAGCGTTACAGGTCTTCCTGGCTTGTTGAAACTTCTTCCGGTTTTCCTCAGTAGGGTTGGCTTTGTAACTACGGAAACTTACTTCTCTGACCCTAATAACCTCTTTACAGCTCGAATCAAACCATGAGTTTTCTTTGGGTTTGATAGATTTTACCCTATTCGGGATAAAACTTCTCATTCCACAAAGAATTAAGTTTGTTATCATATCTGCACTGGCATCTACGTCACTATCGAGGAAGCACAGTGACCAGTTAGAGTTACTGAAGAAACCGTTGAGACCGTCCCAGTTGGCGTTCTCGTATTGCCAAACGGTTCTCGTTGGTACTTTCTCTTTAACTGAGTTTTGTTGGCACGAGAAATTAGCAGATATGACACAATGGTCTGATGTGCCTAGAGGCGATAATACACTAACAGTGTATTTATCAGGGTCAGAGGTAAGAAACAAGTCAAGTGTGTTGGCGGATTGACCTGCAACATCAGGGATTCGAGTTGGCTCGTCAACAAGCTGAGTCAGGTGGTTTAACTCAGCAAAGAGCTCAACATACCTTCCTTCGGGTGTTGTTTGGCCAGAAAAGCGAAGCCAACTAGAATTGTGTACATTGAAATCGCCCGCAATGACGATTTCAGTGTGAGGATAATGGGCAACAATTCTTTGGATGGAGTCGGACAGAGCATCAAACTCGTTACAAGTTGAATTTCTGTCCAGATTGGGGCTTCGATAAACGAAACAAGTGTGAATGATGTGCTTATTTACCGTAAATTTTAACCACATGAAATTAAAGTTTGTGTTAGAACACAAACCATATTGTGGTTGAAGTTGGTATGCTACATCATTTCTTATATAAACGGCAAGACCATGGTGGGGAAAGAATAATGGCACTAAGTTGTACCCAAATAAATTAAATTCCGAATGATCAGAATTTTCACCTATCTGAGTTTCACTCAGTGCCAAAACAGCTGGCCTGTTTTGCACAGTATAGACATACGCAGCATAGAAATTTTTCCTGCTTACTGCTCCATTTGAGTCTGGAACATTCTTATTCCATGGTGTAGTTTTCCTAAACAGGGGAGCTGAAACTAATTTTTTCTTTATAAATACGGGGGATAACCCCTGATTATTAGCGATTTCATCAACAATCTAATAACTTGCAATCAAAAATTACAACATTGAAAATGACAACGAGATCTTATAAAGCTGTGACACAACTATTAATTAATTTTAAAGTACCTACCTCGTTTATGTTAAAAATGTTTTGATTGGTGAATTTTTGCAACATGTTTGTTTAATTGAAGGGCTTAGTGCAAAAGTATGATAAGCCACATTTTCAAAATCTCGAGATAATAGCATTTTAAGTTAAGACAAAAAGAATCAAATAATTTGAGCTTGATAACATGATAAGCCACAAAAACAATAATATAGCACATACCTCAGCAATTTCTGATGATAAAAAAGATGATAAAATCAGCAACAACAATACTATCATCGCAATCTTCCGAAAAATCTTCGCTATCGATGGATTCTTCGAGAAATCTCATTTTTTTTATAAAAATTTACACTTGTGGCTTATCACGTTACTACTGAACAATTCAATGAAAAGTCTTAATTGAAAAAGCCCCTCAATTATATAAGCCTACCAAATCATGAACCACAATTTCAGTCGCAATGTCGCCACTAAATTATACGCCGGCTTCATGGATTCTTAAAAAAAAAATCACCAATACAAACCATTTTATGAAAGAATGGCAGGTGATGTCCAATATTTAAGATTTTTTTCTTTGCTGTTGTGGCTGCAATAATGCTGCGCAGCAAATTTAGAAATATAGACATGGTGCAGCGCTGCGCTGCATGCAACTCTTGAGTGAATCTGCTCCCATAAGAACCTGTGTAAATTAATTTCGCTGCATCACAAAAGCTGCACATCTGTTTAGCACATTAGTCTTAAATATTTTTTGAAGATAATACACTGTGATTTGCATAAGGTGTAACAAAAGGCTAGGGCGTGTAGGTTGAGTTAAGATAAGAAAAAAATCGTATTCGGGAGAAGGGTCTATTTGCCCCCGTTCAGGCAGAAGGGGCAATTTTCTAAAAAAATGGCTTAAAATATAAAAAGAATTATTAAAAATCAACGGCAACACTCAAAATTTCATGTTATAGCCTATTCTTAAATTAACTTTTTAAATAAAGTTGTTTGAGCAAACATTTTTTGAGAAAATAATTTTCAAACTAAAAATTTAAAAAAAACTTAATTTTTTTTCTTCTTTCCAAGATGGCGGACGCCCCACAAGACCAAAAATCCCGCAAATCGAGATTTATGCTAAGAAGCAACCCCTCTTTAAAACTGCATTCAAATTTTTCAGACGTCAAAACTTTTTTCAGTTTGCTTTTATTTGACTCCCCGTTGCCTGTACTATACAACCTTTTGGTTTTAACACGCCGCGCACTAAAGGGGTTTTTACTACCCTTAATATGACAGGCACAGTACGAACGTTAGGAAAATATAGAAGGATTTAAAAGGAGATACCGATGCACATTAGTTTTAAAGTTCTAAATATCAAAATGGGGGGGGGGGAATAGAGCCAAGTAAAGCATTCCACATTCTTGTTGTGCGACTAAAGAAACAATCTCTATACTTAACGGTACGTCCGAAGTTGGGCTCAAGGGTAAGCTGATGAGCATTCCTAAAAGCGCAAGAATTACGGTTCAATTGTTTATTATTTCACTTGAACACCGTTCATGGATTTTCTCGAAAACAGAAGTTAAAATTCTTCATTTTTCTTATGGTAAATCTTCTAAAAAATATAAACATTATTGTGAACCAAAATTAAAAAAAAAATTTAAAATTATTAAACAAATATTTTTTTTTTTTGAAAATTAAATATTTTAAAAACGACTTGGTCAATATTTTTAAAACCACATAGATGTAAAATAAAACTTGAAAAAATCATGTTTCTTAATTCAAAAATAACGGTACCTTCTATATAAGTTCTTATTAATTTTTGTGACCTTTTTTTCTTAATTATATATGTAATATATTTAAAGCGGGCCTTAGGTCAATGGTTGATAAGAATGTTTTTTTTTTTGTATTTTGATTCTTTTTTGTGGATTTAATGGTGATATTATGTATATAAGATTAGTGAAGAAATTTGCCTGATGAAGAACGTATACACGTTCGAAACGTTGCAATAACATCATCTCTTATTGACCTAAAGCCCGCTTTAAACATATTACATATATAGGTACCTTCTATAAAAATGTTGAAAATCCGTTAAAAAAAATTATTTTTCTCGAAAACGTTTCCAAGAATTCTGATAAAAAGATGTGCGTAATATTAAATTGGTACATTCTACTTTTTAATTAGAAAATATTTTTCCAATAACTATTATTAACGGTACCTTTCATAGAACCGATTTTTTGGTTTTCAAATTTCTCGTTAAAGGCTACACCGATTACAACAAAAATTTGTATACCCTTCACAATCCAAACAATTTCGCATATACGAATTTTCGAAAAAAAAATAATTTTTGGATTAAAAAAAAAAACTGTATTTTATTCAATACTAAATCTTGGCATACCATATTTTGTTTTTGAAAATGTGAATAAAATGTATATATTGAAAATTAATTAGAACGATTTTTGTTTTATAAATTCATATTTATCAGATGGCATACTTTATGTTGAGCTCTAACATTTTAAGCCCTTGAAATATAGCAATTTATAATAATTTATACTTATCATTCTTTTTAATGATATCATAATATTTTGGAACCCTTCATATGCTCTTGTACATCATCAATTTCTAGCTACGTTAAAGTTGTTAGCTAAGATTGCAAAGATTGTGCGATCCTATACTATACTATATAAGCAAAATGTTTAAAGCGGGCTTTATGTCAATGAAAGATGTTAATTTATCTCAACGTTTCGAACGTGCATACGTTCTTCAACAGGAAAATTACTGAAACAAATAGCGCAAATATCACAATTCCAAAAAAGAATTAGAATACAAAAAATATTCTTATCAAGAAATAAATAAACACAAAAATTATGCGAAAGAAGAAGAACCAAAGTCATCATCGGTCGCTAACAACCAGATCCACTCCTATAAGTTAGTGAAAACGTTTTACCATAATAGCCGGACAGCTGGCAACATATTTCACGACCTCATCGGTACATGTATGAAAGTTAAGTCACATAAAGATTTAGGGCGGTCAAACACAAAAATGTCACTCTTACACTCCGGTTCAGAATCTTAGGTCTTATATTTTTAAAACAATAAAAATAAGGACTTAATAAGGCACTGTTGTTTTTGTATTTGATGGTCATAAATCTTTCTGTGTCCAAAGTTTCAACCTTTTACAAAGTGAGGTAAGTAAGTTAATCGGTCGCTAGTTTTCTGAATAGACCATCAAGAACTATAAACGGATGTACTTTCGTCACAATTGTAAAAATTTGGGTACTGAGAGATTAATAGTCACTTAATACAAAAACAACAGTCTGCCACTCCGGTTCGATCAATTTAAAAATATAAGACCTAAGTCTCTGACCCGGTGTGTAAAAGTGAACATTTTGCGCTTGAAGGCCCTCAACCTTTCTGTTACCAAAGTTTCATCCATGTACCGATGAGTTCGAAAAATGTGTTGCCAGCTCTTAGTCTATAAGAATTAAGAATCGAAAGTCTATAAAAATATCTTGTAGTGAAGGGTGTTTTTGTTTAAACGGAGAGATTGTTGTGTATAAAACGGAAAAAATGACTGTGGTACAAAAATGCATATGGCACACGATTTCAAGGTACAAAAGGTATAATCAAATGAAATTTAAACAAAGACGATACAACTACCGGAAAAAAGTTATAGTCCTTTTTATGTAATCATGACAATACATAACAACATACAAAAAAGTTACATTCTTTTTTATGTTAAGATGAGTTTTTTTTCTGTAAAGTAGTTAAACTACCCGCTGTATTTTTTTGTAGTCCACAGAGTATCGAGATCTTGATCTACTGATCTCTATAACACATCTTTTATATCCTTAAGTTAATCTATCTGGAATTAATTTTATTTGTTGAAAAATGTTATAAAAAAAACGATTCACGAAATCATTTTATTTATAAAAGTTTTCAAACTTTTAAAATCGCTACTAAACTTGTTGACAAAAAGAAAATTAATATTATACTATAGTTCGAGGTTCAAGTACGTTTAAAAACTTACGTTAAAACTATGACCGATTTCAATCGGAATTTATGATTTTGTCTTGTAATACCCTAGAGTACTAGATCCACTTACGAATTGGAAATTTGTATATACGAATTAGACATTTTTTCAGCAGTTTGTTGAGTGCTTCAAATTTACTCAGTTTTTCCGTTTCGGATTTTTCGTGCAACTAGAACAGGGTTTGAGGTTTTGAAAGCTACAAAGTTAGCTACAGCCCTATCAATACAACATTTATCAAAAAGCAGAACTAAATCATGCTCTGCGATTTTAATGTGTTATTTTACTGGGCAAGTATATACAGGGTGTCCAGTAAATAATGGATAACCTTGGAATGCCTCATAGAAGACTTTATGACCGTCCTGAAAACTAATAAAAAAAAGTCTATCCCAACCACAAGAAAAGATATGTGGATTTTTTTTGTTCAGTGTATTATATTTTGCGTTACTTTGCGTTTTTGAATACCCCGCCTACAAGTGAATGAATTCTACCATTTTTTTTTCGTAGCAATATTAAACATTGTTTGTGCTAAAACATAAGAAGACAAAAATTATAATAACTGTTGGAATTCATAGAGAAAAAAATTATTGAACTTTGATTTTCGATGCAAAATGTGAAAGAAAATAATTTTTGAAAAAGTTAAATCATCTCTGGTGTAAAAAAATGCATGAATACCTAAGTGGCCAACTATTTTTAAAATATACGTGTCGAATGCGGATTTCAAAATGGTATAGTTAATTATTGTGTCTAGAACCAATAGCAAGTTATTTATAAAAATTTGAAATACTGGAGCCAATTTAGCAAAAACAAAAGTTTTCAAAATTAGCACAGTAAACGTGAAAATAATACTATGCGTTGAACATGGTAGATTTTTGATTGATTGCCTGTCTTTATAATGTTGTTCTTATGATAAATCCAAGCTTTTAACTTCTAGGGTCGAATGCAAAATTACCAAAAATATTCACAAAGTGCAAAAAAACGGCTACATTTTCGAGCTTGTTTAGAATTATACCTCTTCAATTGGCCTTTTACAAAACCATCAAATATTTTGGTAGTGGTTATTACAAAATTAATTTTCTTATAAGAGGTGCATTAAATAAATCGAAAACAGCAATCCGATCAGCTTCTCAGAGGAGGTATGCAATCTTGTGCAAGCCGCTGCATTACAAATATGCCAGAGATACAGGCAGATGGACATGAGGTCTGGACCCAATTTTATGGCCACCCCGTTCACCAGACCTAAATCAACTTGATTATTTTCTTAGAGAAAAAATTTATTTTCTTTCACATTTTGCATCGAAAATCAAAGTTCAATAATTTTTTTCTCTAAAAATTCCAACAGTTAATATAATTTTTGTCTTCTTATGTTTTGGCACAAACAATGTTAAATATTGCTACGAAAAAAAAAACGGTAGAATTCATTCACTTGTAGTCGTGGTATTCAAAAATGTAAAGTAACCCAAAAAATAATGCAATGAACAAATAAATGCACATATCTTTTCTTGTGGTTGGGATAGACTTTTTTTTTTATTAGGTTTCAGGACGGTCATAAAGTCTACTATGAGGCATTGCAAAGTTATCCATTATTTACTGGACACCCTGTATGTAATAAAAAAAATTTAATAAAACAAATTATTAAATAAAAAAAAAAAAACTTATTTAATGAAAACAACCAAAAAAATACATGCCAAAACATAACTATGTATGTTTTTACGAACCGAGTTAGTTAAGATAATTCTTTTCTTGACTAAATAATTGATGATATGTGTTCACCCGTTTGGTGAAGCGCACCCAATTAGCAAATTAAATTTGTCCAGTCGATCGCTTCAGTAGCGCTTGCCTGTCGATATTATTCTCTTCAGCAGAAGCGTAAATAAACAGTGTCATCAACAAGAACATAACATTTCAAAAACAAAATTATTAACATTCATTTATTTGTTGATCTTCTCAAAATGCACATTTCTTTCATGAACCCTTAGGTTAATCTTTTGAGGAAATAGACGTCCACAAGTTTTACATACAAATTGCCGACTTAGATCGTGAATTCTAGTATGTTTATCCAAATCTGACGAATTTGTGAAAGCTTTATAACAAACTTTACAGACGTAGTTTCTTTCATTCGTATGTAACCGAATGTGTGTTTTAAGCGAACCCGATTGAGAATAGGTTTTTGGGCAGAGATGACATCTGTAAGGTCTTTCTTTGGTGTGCACTCTCAAATGTGTTTGATAATTTCCAATCTGTACGAAAGACTTTTGGCAAAATGAGCAGACGAAGTTCTTTTCGTTGGCATGAAGTCTTAGGTGATCTCTTAAGTTTGATTTCTTGGCAAGAGTTTTATGGCAAATGTGGCATGAAAACTTATTATTTTTAGATGTTAATTCGACACTGTTATCAACTTGATGGTTTTCCATAGCAGTTAGACAGTTTTCTTCAGTTTGTATGTCATCTCTAGAAAGTTCATTTTCTTCCATTGCTTCTATTATAAATGTTTCGTATGCTATTGATGGTCTTTCGATGTTGTCAACTCGATAGAGGAGGGGTTCCGTTTGGATTTGTTCTATAGCAGCTGTTTTGTGTTCCGCTCTTTGATCATCTTCTTTTGATAGTGGTTCTTTTTTGTTCTTGGTTTTATAATTATTATGTTGCAGGAGGAATGAAGCTGCATTAGTGCTTAGTTTAATGCCAAGTTCGTTTGCACGTTCTTTAACCAGAGCAGGTTTTTCTTGCTCATTGCAACCCATTGAACTGTTCATTTCAACAATAGATATTATAGAGTCATCGTCATGAATAGAGTCTTCCTTTTTAAAATTGAAATCTGAAGTTTGATTGTAGAAAGTTCTGTAAGAGTCAAGAACTTGGTTTTTAAACTTATACGCCTCCGACAACATCTTGCTACATGTGAAGCACATGGTCCGACTCATGCCATCATCGAAATCAGTCTATAAGAAAGAATTAATTGTTGAATGAATGAAATGCATGTGGTGCTGAATTAATTACCCTGATACATGAAACGAATTCCAGTGCCTCATGCAGTAGAACTTGTTCATCTTCTAATTTGGTTGTTAATATGTCTAGATTTGAATGTAAATTTGTACATATCCGACAGATATCTATTGGTAGAATAAGAATATCCTCTTCCATTTAACAAAATTATTTAAAATCAAAAACAAACGATAAAAATACCCTTCAAGCAAAATCACGGACCCAAATTTCTCGGCTCACTTGGGACTCCAAAAAAAATGAGTGTCTCACACATATTAACAAATTTTCTGTGTACGCATGTAAAAAGAACCAGAATCGAGAGTATTTTTTTTAAGCACCGAGAAATAGAGAGAGCATAGGCGAAGTATACAATCATTTTGCCTTAATTTCCACCACTTTTTTTTAGTTCAGTTTTGTAGGTAGCGTGGCGAAGACGGTTTCATTTTTATCTCTTTTTTCTTGTTAAAACTTTGAAAAATTTTTTAATCAGAAATGCAAGTTTCTATTTATTAATTGTAAATTTATATTTTTGGAAATATGTCATGTTTATTAGTGCGAAATAATCTTTAGAAAACCTTTTATGAATGATAAATAAAAAAAAAACTCTTGCAATGAAAAAAATTCTGTTTGTTTTATTTTTGTAGGCAATGGAGAAACTGGACTAGATGGGAAGTTTTTTTTAGTACATTTGGGTTGGGTTTTGGGTATGCCTCAATTCATTCATTTTTTTTGGAACCGTTTTAGATTCCATTTGGTTTCGGTTCTCCGAGTATGGTGAATTGAAAAACTCTCTCTCTCACAATACATTCACATAATGGCTCCGTGGTGATTCTAATTTCCATACTAATTTGAGCCACAAAACGCAGTTTTTCGATCCGTATTTGGATCCGAATGCGAAGTCGTCCATACGTTGTTTGATACGTTTGCGGACCGAAAACGAGCTCGCTTGCTTGAAGGGTAGTTTTGCAAAGTTGTCAACAGGCAAATTGGTTTATGCTAGATTCACAATGGCGCCTTTAACTTTTGACAGCTTGCTAGAAGTCCCCTTCAAGCAAGCGAGCTCGTTTTCGGTCCGCAAACGTATCAAACAACGTATGGACGACTTCGCATTCGGATCCAAATACGGATCGAAAAACTGCGTTTTGTGGCTCAAATTAGTATGGAAATTAGAATCACCACGGAGCCATTATGTGAATGTATTGTGAGAGAGAGAGTTTTTCAATTCACCATACTCGGAGAACCGAAACCAAATGGAATCTAAAACGGTTCCAAAAAAAATGATTGAATTGAGGCATACCCAAAACCCAACCCAAATGTACTAAAAAAACTTCCCATCTAGTCCAGTTTCTCCATTGCCTACAAAAATAAAACAAACAGAATTTTTTCATTGCAAGAGTTTTTTTTATTTATCATTCATAAAAGGTTTTCTAAAGACTATTTCGCACTAATACACATAACATACTTCCACAAATATAAATTTACAATTAATAAATAGAAACTTGCATTTCTGATTAAAAAATTTTTCAAAGTTTTAACAAGAAAAAAGCGATACAAAAGCAACCGTCTTCGCCACGCTACCTACAAAACTGAACTAAAAAAAAAGTGGTGGAAATTAAGGCAAAATGATTGTATACTTCGCCTATTGCTCTCTCTATTTCTCGGTGCTTAAAAAAAATACTCTCGATTCTCGTTCTTTATACATGCATACACAGAAAATTTGTTAATATGTGAGAGACACTCATTTTTGTTGGAGTCCCAAGTGAACCGAGAAATTTGGGTCCGTGATTTAGCTTGAAGGGTCGCGCAGTATTAACAATAGAGCTTTAACTAGAAATTTATTTTGTTTGAATACGTGTATAGCTTAGTATGCAGATCGACGCAAAGAAAATTTTTATCTGTACATCTTTTCTCTCGAGACAAATTTTGAAGGTGTAGGCACTCCCTTATGGAATTATTTAGTTCCAAATCTTAATCTTTAGAAAGAAAAAACAGTCTGCTCCAGAACAATATTTATTTAAGAAAAAGAAAAACCAATATTTTCTTTTGCTAGAAGTTTCAGTGTTTTGTAAATTAGTTTTATGTTTTCATTATAAAGTAAAAAACATATCAGGGGCCTATTTCACCGCTACTACCCTTCAAGCAAGCGAGCTCGTTTTCGGTCCGCAAACGTATCAAACAAAGAATGGACGACTTCGCATTCGGATCCAAATACGGATCGAAAAACTGCGTTTTGCTGCTCAAATTAGTATGGAAATTAGAATCACCAAGGAGCCATTATGTGAATGTATTGTGACAGAGAGAGTTTTTCAATTCACCATACTCGTAGAACCGAAACCAAATGGAATCTAAAACGGTTCCAAAAATGAATGAATGAATTTAGGCATACCATCTATTCCAGTTTCTCCATTGCCTACAAAAATAAAACAAACAGAATTTTTTCATTTCAAGAGTTTTTTTTTATTTATCATTCATCAAAGGTTTTCTAAAGACTATTTCGCACTTATAAACATGACATATTTCCACAAATATAAATTTACATTTAATAAATAGAAACCTGCATTTCTGATTGGAAATTTTTAAAAGTTTTAACAAGAAAAAAGAGATAAAAAAGCAACCTTCTTGGCCACGCTACATACAAAACTGAACTAAAAAAAAGTGGTGGAAATTAAGGCAAAATGATTGTATACTTCGCCTATACTCTCTCTATTTCTCGATGCTTGAAAAAAATACTCTCGATTCTCGTTCTTTTTACATGCGTACACAGAAAATTTGTTATTGTGTGTGAGACACTCATTTTTTTTGGAGTCCCAAGTGAACCGAGAAATTTGGGTCCGCGATTTTGCTTGAAGGGTGTGTAGGCTGGGCTGTCATATTTTGTTTCCACACTATTCTACATAATTTGTTTCCCACTTTGTTGACATGTATTAATACACAGTAGGCTAGTGTGTAAGGCCTTAAAACAACAACAAAAAATGCCGTCAGCGAATGTTCTGCGCCGCTTGGTTAATACAAAAATCTAGTTGGTTGCTTTCTGTTGCCGGCAACTTACTTGGCTAGTGGGCCGTCTATAGTCTATTTAAACACTGGAAGAGCAAAATCGTAGTGATTATGATGCCAAAAAAAAGCACTTTGTACCGATTTATGCTATTAAACACCATAATGTCGGGCTCTGCCGGGTTGCATCTGGCAAATTTATTTATCGCGCCGAATGTTTTGTTTTAAGAGCCAAAAATTTGTCCCAAGTAATTTTTTAAAATCTTTCATTCTTCGATTGCAAAGCTTCGACGGTATTTATTTTAAAAGATTTTAATACAATCTAATTGTTGAAATTTAATTTTGTATGTATACGCATTTTCGAACAATTTCTTCCCTTCGACGGATAGCATAATAGACTTTCACGTCAAGCTTAAGCAGAATAGGGCTGTATGTCATATTTGTCATTCACTCGAAAAATTGGGCGCATTCAATGAAAATTTGACAACTGCTGAAAATAAAGTACTTAATTTTTTGTCGTTGAACGTAAAAATATATGAAATGTCAGTTTTGTATGGAGAGCCTTTTTTTGTATAGAAAAGCTGTCAGCCGAATTTTCAGTTGGGAATTTCTTGCATTCAGATGAAACGTAACTAAACTTCACTAAACGTAACTGAATGTCAGCTTACTTTTTATGACAGTTGCCCAATCAGAAGCTCCATCTGCCGTTCCTTCTAATTTTCATTTTTTTTTTTAATTTAAAACTGCCATAAATATTTTTTATTTTATTTTTTCATTTTGTGAGTAAAACGTAGTTATTTCGTCTGCAGATAGTAGAACTTGGTATACGAAAAACACGTAGGAAAATATCAAAATACTTTTGATTTTGGTGAGAACAAAGTTTTACTAGGTGTTATTGGTACTCGAAAAAGCCCGCACAGTTAAAATCAACTCGAAAATACTAGATCGAGAGCCCACAGCAATTTTTGAGTGTGACCGATAGCAAAAATTCCTTCTGTTTTAAGATAAATAGGTCCATACAGTTCATATGGAAATATGAAAATCTTGCATGTCGGGGTTGGGGCCTTTGTACCCAATGCTGCATTGAAAATGCATTTCTTTCTTAAAGCCCAGGGAGAAAGTGTAGGAACTTCAAAAAATTTGTATTTAATTAAAGAGCTGAAAGCCCCAAATAAGAATATGGGGTTCAAGGCCTTTTCTGTGCGGCCAAATGTCTGCAAGACGCACTCATTTGGCTCTACGGAAATTACTTGGACCCCATAGTCATGTCTAGGGCACACAGCTCTCTTAAGGCTCTCCCAAACCAATACAAGAGATTACGAGACTGTAAAGCCATAACGATAGCTAAGTATGAGCAACAATTTGAACGCTCCCAACTCTTTGATACGATCGACGTTGAAGGAAACTTGCAATAAGGTTCAATATCACTGTTAAAAATACAACTTTAATATGTATAAGTTATTTTATGAAAACTCAACATCTGCATCTGTATACTGCTCCGTTGGAATTGCACCTTTAGCATTATCACATTCCATGCCTTCAATATCACGACAAACAGCCGATTGAAGTTCTCTCTTAACTTCTGGAGCGATCTTTGGGTGTGCATGTGTCCTTTAAGAATAAAGAATATAAAAATAATCATCACATCAGCTTAATTTGCTTCGACTTACTTCAGCAATCCTAACAGGGCTTCTTTCTGATCAGACGATATATCGTTCTTATAACGCTGAACAAAAGTTAGTAGACTCTGGTGCCATAAGACAGGCATCACTCGTTTGTCTTGTTCAAATCTGAGGAAATGGAAAACAGCAGCATCCACAACTCTATATGGCAGGGCGTACCTCTTTTCAAGGAAAATTCGAATGAAAATCGAATTTGCACCAGTGTAGCCCATTTCACAAATTTTCAACAAACATGCAGCAGAATGTAGAACTGGGATTCTATTTTTAGCAACGACACTGCCAAATATAATTGCCTCACGAAGGGTACAATCACCAGATTCTAGCAGAGGTAAAACAATTCCTTTCATAAAAGCTGCTGGCTTGAAGAGTGCTCGTTTCAAAGCATTGTACAGATGAACATTGAGCTTCTTGTATTCACTTAGGTCATCCCGAATTCGTGGCAGGAGTACCAGGTTATAGAATCTCTGTGCCATGGCTTGTGATAAGATAGAACAGAATATTCTAAACATAAACAAAATTAAGAATCCACCGATTAAGATTGAAATAAAACAAATTCGAACCTGGTTCCTTGGAACATTGCAGCAGCACTCCAGTTGTGTGGTTCGGTTATGAAGAGGATTTGTTCCCAATTACGTAGTTTAGGGATAATTTTAAAAGCTTTAGGTACTTTTCCACTTTTATAACGCTTCATAACATCTCTGACGCCTTCGTACATCTCAAGGACTCTAAATTAAGAATAGTAAATAAAAATGAATACAATAACTGCGTCATTCATTTATACCTCTTATCGACGTCTTCAATTTTCAGAGAACCTTGGTCACTCAGTTTGGATTGGAGCTCTCCTTGTTTTTCAGCGATTTTTTGTTTAATTATCTCTGATAGATTCAAAGTACGCTTAGAGTTAGTACTGTTTTTGAAACGTTCAAAAGCCTCAGTATCGTCATCATCGATCTTTAAATCGTCCATGAAATCATCTCCTGTAACTGCGTTATTGCCATCATCATCATCTTCCCCGATACCACGTAGAGATGTACCCAAACTGAACTTTGTTGTTTTGGGTTTTGCACCAAGAGTGTCGGGGAAGTTTTCTTCGTTTAGGTCAATTTGCTGTTGCTTTGCGGCTTGGAGAATTTTTTTACTTGTTCTGCTATCAACAACCTAAAATGTTTTATAATTTGATAAAATTGAATAATAGAACAATATTCACAAATAGACATGGTTTATAAAGAGCTAACAAGTTCGAACTAAACAAAATCATTTTTTTTTCTTACTGATTTTTCTTCTGCTCGGAGGTAAAGCTTATCCCTGTTCTTCTTTACAACTTTTCCTTGTGTCATTTGTTTATCCAGAGGAATTTGAGACTTGGAACTAACTTTATTGATTTTCTTTGCTTTTCCCATTTTTCAGTCGATATTTATAGCAAAAATTAGAGATACAAGTAATTTTGTTTTTATGCGAATTTCAACTGCAACACAAACTGCACGTGTTTTGTTAAATTTCAAAGTGTCAAATTAATGTCAAAATTAAATGTCAAAATAAAAAAGACGTGTTCATTTTTTAAAGACATCCATTTGTTAAGTTGGAAGCATAATGGATATCACAATGAGGCTTGCGGCAACCAACTTAAGGGACCTACACACGATCAATTTTTAAAAGAATTATTGAGGCCGTTGTGAATTTTGTTTGATGAAACTTCAGATAATTCACTGAATTAACAATAATTCAATAAGCTCGTTTTTATTTTTTTTTATTATTTGGTGGCTGCACACCGCACGATGTTCGTGCTTGTGTTTGTGCATTTAAGCTAAACATACAAGGTAAGTATGACGATTCGGTAGATGCAGGTACCATGATAATAGACAAGCTGGACGGAACATTTTATTCTCTATTCTATAACATGGGCCCGGCCTGCTGTTGTTATCTCAGTGCACCTTTAAATGATTAAGCAGTAGTAAGAATAAATGTGGGTTTCGCCGATGATCCGTGTTCGTTCCAATTTTGCTGACGGGATTTAATCACGACCACGAGCAAGGACAACGTGTGGTGTGTAGTCAGCTTAACCCAGCGGCTCCACTGGCAATATTGATGCAGTTTATTCCCTCGCTCATTGCCGTTGCCTTGAATAATGTCAATGGAGACGCCTTGGCAATCGCAAGTTTGATGTGTCACCTTCTTCAAAATGGTTTCTTCCAGATTTTGAATATCTTCTGCGAAATTTTTAAATTAAAGGTGAAAATATGAAAATATGAATCTTTGTGAATTAAAAATTAATACTATATCAAAATCGGTAATTAAACTAAAATTACCTGGCAATTAAATGCCGACCCACGCAATACCATTGAAATTGCCACTTCATGAAATATTTATTTTAGCTGAGTATACAGTTCCTCAAAAAAAAAAAAAAATACAAGATTTTTGAGGTAAAAAAGTTTGATGGTTACAATTTTTTTATGGAGCTGTGAACCAACCCTGACAAAAAATGTGTACTCACCACTGCTCCCATGAATATTTTTGTCAGGTAAAACAATGTTGTTTTGTGGAAAAATATCTTCAGTTTTCATTTCACCATAGATGTTTTAGTTAAAAAAAATGTATCCACTATTTAAGCTTTAAAGCCTAGTACGCCGATCACGCTAAATTTTAGCTTCCATACAAAATTCTCTCAAAAAATTAGTTTTTGGATAGAATTTTGTAAAGGAGCTAAAGTTTGGCGCGATCTGCGTACTAGGCTTGAGGTGTCACAGCGTTACCCAGGGGTCCATTGCCAATATTTGAGGTACTAAATAAATTGTCTCACTCTTTGCCATTACCTTGAATAATGCCAATGGAGACGCTTTAGCAATGGCAAATCCCAATATGGCACGGTAGATGGATGTCATTTATTGCTTTCCATTACCGAGGCAATACATTTTGGCGTTATACCTTTTTCAAAATGATTTCCTCCCGGAAATTCCCATTGCGTTTGCCATTGCCTCACAAATTGCTAATGGAGACACAGCGTAAGGAAACCTGCTAGCAAAATAACATACGATAATTTAGCCACCATGCACAGCTTCCAATTGTCTTCAGCATCGATATTATATTTTTCACTTTTGTACTTTTTACAAAAAGGAGGTCTATGTAGTTAAGCCTTTAGTTGTGCTTTATTCGCAACTTTACAGCTAGCGTATTTAAAATAACCCTAGGTAATGAACTTGCATTATTTATTACGCTTACTATAACTTACAAATTAATAGTTACCCCGTTTACATGATGTATTCGAGCGAGCTTCAAGCTCGCTTGGCCCCTTTGTATACCTGCGTTGACTTGAAATGAGCTTCAACCGACTCGATTCCACTTCAGGAGTGGAGTCGAGTCGAAATTGTTGATAAAAAACCTGGGTCGAAGAGTCGGTCTTGAGGATGTGTTCACCAAAGTGTTTTGCACATAAAAAAAAAAAACTTTTTTTTTTTTAGTTTTTAGGTGGACGAGGCTGGGAAGCGATCCCAGACCTCCAGTGTGACAGTCGAACGCACTAACCATTACGCTACGGGCTACTACAAGTGTTTTGCACATGTGCGAGTAAAATTATTTATTTATTTTGATAGCTATGTGGAGTATGTACTAAAATTGATTAAATTTGAACTGTTTTTGTGTTAAATAAATATATTGTTGCCATTCAATTAAATGTAATCTCAACACCATATCAACTCAACTTAAAATGGGGCCCTCAACTCACGTGACGAAACACCTGGGTCGAAAATCCGACCCTAATCCAACTCGAGCTCTAGATTCTGTTTGTAAACGGGGTAAGTGTCAAGTGTTGTCGTGAAATAGTTTAAACCACCAACATTTCAGTAAATATTACCAGTAACAGCGGCTGCAAAAAAAAAACTTTTTTTTTTTTAGTTTTTAGGTGGACGAGGCTGGGAAGCGATCCCAGACCTCCAGCGTGACAGTCGAACGCACTAACCATTACGCTACGGGCTACTACAAGTGTTTTGCACATGTGCGAGTAAAATTATTTATTTATTTTGATAGCTATGTGGAGTATGTACTAAAATTGATTAAATTTGAACTGTTTTTGTGTTAAATAAATATATTGTTGCCATTCAATTAAATGTAATCTCAACACCATATCAACTCAACTTAAAATGGGGCCCTCAACTCACGTGACGAAACACCTGGGTCGAAAATCCGACCCTAATCCAACTCGAGCTCTAGATTCTGTTTGTAAACGGGGTAAGTGTCAAGTGTTGTCGTGAAATAGTTTAAACCACCAACATTTCAGTAAATATTACCAGTAACAGCGGCTGCAATAGGTGTTTTTTTCAAGGCCCGAAGGACTTGGGTGAAAAAAAAATGATGTCGCGTGCGCCGGGGCTAAACAATTTACATGTTACATAAATCAACAACATCTAATATTACGTTTTCGTCAGAGCCCAAATGAAGTAACTTTGATAATTACCAAACAAGTATTTTTGACACAAATCAATACATTTTGCAGTGGTTTGGCAGTTAAACATGCTCAAAAAGAGCATCGTGTTTTGATATTTTCAGAAAGCTTTTTAATTCTTATAAAATTCATTTCTATTGAGTCTTACTTTCAACCGAATTTTGTGCAAATTTGATTAGAATTATCGCATTTTGAAATGCAAATTTCTATGAGAAATGTGATAATTCCGGATTTAATTCTAAGCGAAATCACCTAATGTAAACGTGGTTAACCCCCTTACGGTTTTTTCGGTTTAGGTTAAAGCGGGAATACATAATTAAATCTATTTGACAAACCTGTTTGACGTCAAATACTCAAAATATCAAACAAATTTGTGAACAAAGAACGTGTTTGTCAAACAGAGAGTACACACTATCAAACGTGATAGTTTGTACGTGAACAGATTTGTCAAACTGGTTTGATAATGTGTGCCCCGCTTTAGCTCGGTAAATTGTCAGGCCTTCACTTTATGTATAGAGTTTCTTACTAACCCTGAGGCTACACGTGCCAGTACTGGCAATCCAGTTGGCTACATAGATTGACTGTCAGGTTCGTAAACGTGAATATGCTGAGACGTAGGCGGCAGGCAACTTGGAAGCAAGTTGCTTTCAAGTATCTGCGTTCACTTTCAGCTTTTACTAGGACAGCCTATCTTCTAAATTCTAAACACAATTTTATTGAATTTGCTTTTGCATCGGACTTCAATTTTTTCTTACTTAACAAAAAATCACTTCGAATTCTGCTTCAAGTCTTGTGATGGTCAACGCATAAACTGCCAATGCGTTGACGGATGCGACTTTTCTGTCGCGTCAAAGTAACATGCATTGATTTTCATCTAATTCAAAAATTTCGATTTTTTTTTAATAATTTAAAAAAAAATTTGATTTTTTTGAGGTTTTTTAATCCATCATCATCGAAGCCATCCCTTAATGGAACTTGACAGTTTATAAGTTGACAGCAAGGTAAGAAACTAAATTACGTCACAAGAGGAATATTTCGTTCCAAAACTTCACCCAAAGGTCCTAAAATCGCCTTTTTCCGCTCAAAAAATTTAATCTCAGGAAATTCAGATATCTTTAAGTTTTTCAATGGGTCATCTCTGTAGCAATCTTTCAATTTAATTTGACAGTCTTTGGCTTGACAAATCGGTAACAGAATGTTCCAAATGTCACCGAAATCCCCAAAACTCTCATTTTTTTCAAGCAAAAAATATACGTTCAAAAAATTAGGATTTTTAAGGTATTTTGTATATTTCATCATATAATCCATCCTTCAATCATATTTGACAGTTGCCTATTTTGGAAATATTAAAAATTCTTGGTCCCTCCTCTCATTAAAAAATGTGGTAGAAAGAATATTTAATTTTGCATTAAATTTCCAACGAAAAGTTATCTATATAGCTTTATATACAAGTCTGATCGAGGCCACTGTCTTCTCTACTGGCTTCGAAAATCAAGCCAGTTGACGAGCAAGTTGCTCAGGTTTGTATGTATGTGTGAGTAAGAAAATTTAAATGTATTGTAACTTGTAAGCCAGTACTGGTCCGTGTAGCCTTAGGGTTGGCTTCTCAACTGGCTGCGAAAATGGCAAGCCAGTTGACGAGCAAGTTGCTCAGGTTTGTATGTGTGAGTAAGAAAATTTAAATGTATGTAATTTGTAAGCCAGTACTGGCTCGTGTAGCCTCAGGGTCAGCTCTGTAAATCCTATTGTTTCCAATTTCTTCGGGCCTAACGTCGCGACGCGTCGTTTGGGTAAATTCCTAAATTTCCTTGAGCATTGCTGACAACTTTCCAACTACGATATTAAGTTGCATCACACTGCACAAAAAAAGTTGCTTTCGCTAAGTCGTATTTTAATGTACCTTTGCTGCTGGTTGTTGGTAATGGTTCGTTGATTCGATTTTATTTGTTACTACTCGACCCGTGCTCACGTTGCTTCGCAGACAAATTAAAGGAGATTGTTGACATTAATTTGTATACATTCCCACCTTTGTAAGCTTCCGGACACAGATAAGCAATACCTAGATGGGAATCTACGGCTGTCAATTCGGTTTGCCTACAAGCTCAAATCATCATCGGATTTTTGCACTAGTGTACGTGCAGATGACCGTGGTGAAAATCGGATTTTTGCACTAGTGTACGTGAAAAAAAAATCCGAGTTTCACCTCGGTTCGTGAACAAAATGTCGGATAATTTAAGAATCCAAGGGTTTGTTTAAATGTGCTAGGTTCTTGTATGCCGATTTCCTTTCGACGATTGCAGATTAATTTTTTTTGTTGTAAGGAAGTCGCAAAAAAAGTCGTGTAGCCGGTGTAAATTTTCTATATGAAAGATTTGATTTTTGATCTTTTTTTCTAAACAAATCAAATTTTTCTATCACAGATTTGATTTTTTTGTTGAAATGAAAGTTACATTTAGGTTTAACTACATATACCTACCTACTTTTGCAAAAAAGTACAAAAGTGAGAATTTAAAATGTTCGCTAAAGAAACCTTCTTGCAAAAAACATACAAAAATTGTTTTGACAGAAAACGTAGTATAACTTCTTATTGGCTGTAGAGCTACTAGCGATGTTGTATTTGTAATGCCTGTAAAATCGAACTGTACTATGGATGGCTTTTGTGATAAAACATGCATATTGTATTTTTTCCTCAGAATTGACTTTATTTCAGTTTTTGCAATTAAGAACAGATGAGATTCACACCATTGTGGGTGCTTTCTTTTATCCCCATACAAATTAATTCTGGCAGATGAAGGTTTTGTTGGTATTCCAAATGTTTCGCATCGGCTTAGGAGACCATTTTTGTTGCAACACAATTTAAATTGTGTAAAGGATCTTTCAAATCAACGTTAAAGGCTCTTCCAAACCAATGAGAAACATTCGTTGCGGCGAAGAAACATTCGCATGTCAAAATTTATTTACATGGTGATAAATGAGAGTGCCCACACCAACGCGGCGGAGAAACATATGAATTTATTTTGACTGACGAATGTTTCTTCGCCGCAACGAATGTTTCGCATTGGTTTGGGTGAGCCTTAAATCGGAGCAAAACACTCACGACAACAAAACATTCACTTTTTAAAATTAAGTTACATGAAAATAATTGAGAGTAGGTACCCACAATGAAAGCGGTGCGATTTTCCATATGAACCCGATGACTGACAAAAATGTTGTCCACGCATCGGTTTGGGGGACCTTAAATTAATTTCTAAAAATTTACGTCGGAATTTGACCATGATGCGATCCAACCCCTTACGTATAAATTAAAATAAAATAAATTTTTGTTGATTTCTCGAACCTTATTATTGGTTGGCGAGATTTTTTTTTATAATTATTGTGCTGTAGAGCTGAAAAAAATTGAAATTATGTTTTTAAATTTCATAAACATAATTAGGTCTTTTGCCCTTTGCTATACTCTGCTCAAAAAGGGCCCCTTCGGAGGCGACAGAGTTCTACAAAAAGTTCTCATCGCGCATCGTCTGCCCAAGTAGCTTTTTGGCGAATTGGAAGAAAGAAACATGAAAGCACCAAAAGATTTTTCATTGAAATTCAAGGACTCGTTCAAGTTCCGCTTGCCATGCGGGCATTGTGCTTGGTGAAACAATTATTTTTTTGTTAATTTATTTTTTAATGAAAATCACAAACACCGGAATAAAAATCAGCACATTTATGAAAAAAAAAATGAACTGTCAAACAAATCAAATTCACCGCGTTATGCCTAATGGCTAAAACAGATGTGCAGCGAGTCTGCACGCATCTCTGCATGCAGAGCTGCACACGAAACACATGTGCATAGTTTCTGACATTCATGATGCATAGTTATCTCAAACAAATACATGAAAGCACAGCGTTGCCGATGTCACACAATAGTGTTGGAATGAGATTTTCGTTGTTGGACGATGGTAGGGTGGCAACGCCGGCTTCATGGATTCTTAAACAAAAATCACCAACACAAACAAATTTTTTTAAAGAATGGCAGGTGATGTCAATATGAGTAATGCCAAATAGCAATTATTTAGAAATTTTCGTTTTTCAGTTGTGGCTGCAATGAAACTAGGCAGCAAATTTAGAAATAGAGACATCGTGCAGCGCTGCGCTGCATGCAGACTTTGAGTGAATCGGCTCCCATAAGAACCTGTGTAATTTAATTTCGCTGCATGGAAAAAGCTGCACATCTGTTTTAGGCATAAAAATCACCTGCCATTCTTTCAAAAAATGTGTTTGTGTTGGTGATTTTTGTTTAAGAATCCATGAAGCCGGCGTTGCCATCCTACCATCGTCTAACGAAAAAAATCTCATTCCAACACTATTGTGTGACATCGGCAACGCTGTGCTTTCATGTATTTGTTTGACATAAATATGCATCATGAATGTCAGAAACTATGCACATGTGTTTCGTGTGCAGCTCTGCATGCAGAGATGCGTGCAGACGCGCTGCACATTAAATTGTTGTTGCAGTTCACATCTATACGAAATGAAATTACAAAAACAACAATGTAAACAAATGGGTTTTGGGGGGTGATACGAACGAAAGATTCCTATCTAGGTATTGCTTATCTGTGCTTCCGGATATACAATGTTTTGGCAGTGTAATATGTTTTTTGTAATATGTGAAGCGTTTTTTAAGGGTGAATTCATTTGAATTTATTCATAACATTTTTTACCTTTTAAAATATTCGCCAAACACCATTCAATTGCTTTAATATTAATTGTACCTCTTTCTTTTAATACACTGTAACCTTTTTTTCTCGTCATTTTAAGATCTCAATCTTGAAGATCCGACCTTTAAAAGTCATGTTATACGCTTTTTACTCGAACCAAATCATTTTTTTGTCACCCGGGGAACACAGTCTTTTTTATGTAGAAGCGATGCAAAACAATTTAGTTCCACCCAGTATAAGACGGAAATTCATGTCGTTTGAAAAGAAAATTTGGATGAGTGATGAGGACGACGTCGACGACAGCTGGGGCTGCGCTGGCGTGCTGACGATTGTCGATGATAAGAGATACACATTATACAAATAATCTGATCACATAATATGATTCTTTTCCAGTGTTACCGGAGGTTTAATTTGTAATGAGTCCTGGAGGCTGAAAAAATGAGTTATTTTGAAAATTATTGATTTCCAATAAAAAATTTGTTAAGGGTGCATGATAAGATGTTTTTTTTTTCATAAAAAAAATATTTAATTCATAAATACTACTAAACTAACTAATTTTACATACATTTTTTTTTTTTTTTAAATGAAATAAAAGTGCTTGAACTTAAAAATTGACTCAACTGTTTTATAAAAAGTGTTTATTTGTATTCTTAAAAAATGAGTCAAATCTAAAAAAGATGAGTGCCTCAGCCAAGTTTAAAAAAATGAGTCCCAGTTGTAACACTGCTCTTTTCTTCCTACATAACATATCTACCTTGTTCACACACACACACTTCAAAAAAATCTTGGCTCTATCACGTAACTTTTCAGACGACTATCGTCCAGACGATAGCTAAAAACGATATCGTCAATAGTTTGCTTCACGTAATTCGTCTACTCTCGTGTCGTCTATCGTTCTCATTGTTAATAGTTTGAGAGCCTCTGAAAAACATGTCAGAAATATAAAACATAACAAATTGTTCTGTCATCGATATTTTTTGCTGTTAAATTTAGTAGAAATTTCAAATAATATAAGTCTTATGTATGGCTTATTTCTTATAATTCGAGTTCCTTCAATGTTCAATTTTGTCGTCGGGGTTGTTAAGATAGATAAAATGTTGCGTCGAAACTTTTTACTATGATGAATATTTTGTTTGAGTGATAGTACAAGAGTTGACATCAAATGACAATGGGAAAGCGGTCTACCTAATAAACGGACGTCGCATACAACGTTGAAAAGATTATTGCCTATAATTCATTATTGTTATATGGCTGTTAAGCTGTAGACCACGGGATTCCAGAGGCATTCGGCCTTCAAAGCTCCGAAAACACAATTCATCATTTGGAGCGATTTTCGAATATGTATGTGTACCTTATACGCAACAACCTTTTCAACGCTGCATGATACATTTCTGTTGAGTTACTAATGAAAAATGCATTATTGTTCTATTTGCCTATTGTATGTCCAAATACCTATGGACCCGCATGGTCTACATATTAACGATAAATATTAAAAATAAATTACAAGTAATAACCTTTCCATCAATATATGACTTATGACACATTGCTGTTGAGTTGGAATGCCATTTAACAATGAGGAATAATCTTAGTGTTGTTTTTTGGTGTTTTAAAGCAGAATATCTCAAACTCCACGGCTTAGAACTACTCGGCCACATAATGAAATAAAGCACAAACAATAACCTTTTGAACAACAACGTATATGCCACATTACTTTTGAGTTGGCAGATCAGTTAAGGAATTGCATTATTCTTGTATTTACCGTTTTGTAGACCCACACGTATTAACGCCCATATAACAAAACCAATTACTTGCAATAATCTTTAACCAAAGATATATACTAAATTACTGTTAAGTTTGCAATAATGCACCCTTTAACTCATTTTTGGTTATACAATATACATCCAGTCCCAATATGTTTGCTGTCGGCTCTTGGACCATAAGAAATTACATCAAAAATGAACAAAACATTCCAAGACGATAGCTAAATAGGTATCGAGCAGTAGATATCGTCGACACGAAAGCAAATGACAGTTTTTTTTAATTACGTGAAGCAAAAATCAAATCGACAATTCGATATCGTTTAAACGATAGACGTTTTGTTTGCTTACGTGAAGCATAGCTATCGATAACGATATCGAACACGATATCGTTAGAGTAACGTGATGAGAGCCATTGGCCCTCTTAGAAAAAAGGTGACAAAAAATAAAAAAACAATAATATTCTGAAAAATTAAACAAATTAAGAAATATAAAATAGCCTAAAACCATCTCATAGACATAAAGAAAATTATAAAATTTGTTTCACGTAAATCAGTTAAATACTTTATGAGTTATGCGCGAAGGAACAAAATAAATGTTTCGTCTTTATATAATAGTTAAGATTAAGATGTTGTAGCCCGTAGCGTAATGGTTAGTGCGTTCGACTGTCACGCTGGAGGTCTGGGATAGCTTCCCAGCCTCGTCCACCTAAAACTAAAAAGTTTTTTTTTCAGGGCTACTGCCTCTTGCAGAGTATCACTTGTCACGAATAAGTGCTTCTCGTCTTCGTTCGGATTCGGCATAAAATTGTAGGTCCCTTCCATTCCTGTCGAACGGCGCACACAGGAATGGTTGCGAGTTGTTAGTCACTAGGCCTTGGTTCTTCATGAGCCGTTGTGCCACCCGATTTATTTTTGTATTAAGATTAAGATAAGATTCAAATGCATGTACTTAAGTGCAATATGCGCACGTTTTTTCTTCCTGCAGCATAGTTTGAGCTCTATTTGACATTTATTTTTAAACACGAATGCACTAAAAGATTTAGTAATTTATTGAGATTTCTTAAAAAAAAAAAAAATACATACACGCCACAAGTAAAATCCTACCACAGTCAAATAAATACAGAGAGTTCCTTAATTCATCAAGGATATTTGTAGAATACTTCTTTTCTGGAGAAAATTGACCCCAAAGTCAAAAACATTAGCATTGGCAGGAAAAATGGAATAGGCTAAAAACTGGATATCTTTAGACTGAGAGAAGATATTAAATGTATGTAAAGGCAACTGCAAAGGCAGATATTTTTTCTAAAAATAAAGGCCTAAAAGAAACTTTTCTCAAATCTCCGATAAATGATATCAAAATTAGAGATAGGCCCTTTATGTAAAATGATTTCTTTCTTAGAATCTACCTCAGAATCATGCTTGTATAGAACGACTTTTTTTTCTTAGAATATACCCCAAAACATCCTTGCCGAATTAAGGAACACCCTCTATTATAAACATATTTTTTTTAAGAATGTTAAGTATTTACGAAGATTAATGTTGACCTAAGCGAAGGCTGCATATTCACAATAGCATATATAATTTATTATATAAAAATAGTAAGAGTCGTTTCCTTTTTTTTAAGACGCATCTACTATCAACCATCGCAACCCTAAATATTGAAAATCATTGCTTCCCCGGTGTTTATGACGTACGTACAAACACAAAAACAAGAAAGAACATTTACAAAAAATAAAATTTTCTTGAAAGGTCAATTCAGTTTAAGCAGACACAAATATACTTTTATATACCATTTAGTAAATATAAATAAAACAACCATTTAATATACGTTTTCATTGAAAATAAAATTAATTACATTTATTGCTGCTTGCAAAATCTAAAATGGAACTTTTTCTTTTTTTTTTCTTTAAAGTTAAGGAAATAGGTAGACAACCGCTTGAGTTCAAAAATGTAATACTTTTTTTTGTTCAAATATTTGTTAAAAAATGCATATTTTTTTTGTTTTGTTATACATCATAATGGTACCATGTAAATATTTATCTAATTATATACTAAATATTTATAAGTATTGTTTTATTTTCTCACTCAAACATTATTCTTAGTTTATAATATTACTTTCACTTTTTGTTATGTAATTACACATTAAAAGAAGCAAGTTACACCTACGCTTGCTTTTAATTTGCGTTAGAATTCTTATTTTCTATTGTATACATTTTATTAAAAAAATCATTTATTATTATAGATAAATCAGCAGCTTTGCTACTTAGATTATCTTTTTAAAATTTTATATACCTTAATAGGAGCAACATAACAGTTAAATAATAACTTAGTTACATTTTGTTTATATAGTTTAATGTTATAATAATAATATTTAGGTATTGATAATTTGGTTTGTTAAATGTGCCACAGGTTAACATAAAATGTTAGTCCTTTAAGTCCGATGTACCTACTGTATACACTATACACTGTAAACTTACATAACACAAACAAAAATACGTACAATACAAACAAAAACTAGAAATTAACTTTACTATAAATGCCATTTTAATTAATTCGTTCCAAATACGAATTATAACTTGGACCCATAAAAATATAAATATATGAAAATATAATTTTTGATTTGTGTACATACAAAATTAAAATTTTAATACACTTATATCGTAAGATATATGCATAAAGTCAAAATAACTTTGTAAAATATATTCTACTGCAACTATATAGAACACAATGTTGTGGATGGAAAATATAAAGAAGATCAATCAAGACAAGAAAATCTCACACTCATCGATAATTCAATGCTTCAAATACAAGTTTGCGTAGAATTCTGAAAGCTACAATTGTGGCTTTAACATTTCGTTCAAAATACTGATTTTGAAGAATTTACATAGATTTTGTCCCTTTCATCCCACATAATCAAAAGCCCTACTTAAAAAGTGCGGTCATTTTTCAGAACTATTCTAAGGAAATAAAAATAAAGCTTTTACCACAACTTGAAGTTCACTTGTTCTGGAATATAGACCCTATCTCCCCCTCATCTTGTTCTGCTTTCGGCCCAACCTACACGCTCTTATGTGTTCTGATTCTACATATTTATGCCAAACATCCTGCATATATTTACTTATGCTTGTTATTATAAATTCCTTATTTCTAAATTTTGAAGAGCTGTAGATTGGAAACTAAACTATTAGGTCTACATGGAGGTACTGGAAGCTTGAAATAGCAGATCCATGGTTGCCATCGGCCCGGTCGCTGCTTGAACTCGAAAACTTTGATTTTTCATTAGACTAATATCATACAAAAATCAGCAAAAAATCAGAATTACCATTTTATAACTGCAGTTCCTCAATTTAGGATTGTTTATAGTTGTTATCTTAAAATAATTGCTAAGAATAATTTTTTGTTTGGCTTTGCGAAATCTTCTCAATTCAATTAAGTTAAATTGTTAAATAGCATTACTAAGATCCTTACACCATCGTTTAGCGATTTTTTTTCTCTTTTTCCCTCCCATTTTGATATTCAGAGGTTATAAACTAAAGTGCATCAGTATTCTCCTCTTAAATCTTTCCATATTTCCCTAACGCTTGCACTGCGTTCAAGCAGGGTATAGTCAAAACCCATTTAATGTGCGCAATGTGCAAATTAAAATTAAAATAAAAAAAAAACACAAGAAGGTAATCGAAGTAAACTAAAAATTAAATAAACAAAATAAGATTATTCATAATTCATAAAACGTCGTAAGGGCATCGCAAACATTGTGAATGTGTCTGAAAATTGTCGACGCCACGTTGTAATCGAACTGTCAAGATTTGCAGAGGGAATCTTCTAGAAAAATCGTTAATAGTAAAATGTTCCGTAAATGAAAATATGGCAAACTTTTCGTAACACCATTATGATATTTTATGAATACAAATTTTAAAAATACAAACATTTAAATAATTAATTTCACAATCTCGAAAAAATAAACAAAATAAAATGTCGTCGGCTAAATGTGCTTAGCACTTAATTTCTCAACCGTTCTCAAGTATTGAGTATCGGAAACTTTAATCTCACGATATCGACTCACAACATTTCATAAAAACCCTTGAAAAAAATTCAAAATTTTAATAAATAACGATTTCCAAAAAAACATACTTGCAAATTAATAATTAAATTTGAAATAGTTATTTATTTAACAAAAATAGTAGCCATTTATGTAGCAACTAATTGATGTCTATATATTTAATCGCTTCAAAGGATTTAATGCACAAATATTTTTAAAGTGGTTTTGAAATTGTTTTTGTGATATCTTAGACTTTTAACTTAAAAGTGTTCGGACGATTTTTAATGCAAAATTGTGGATCGCTTATTCGTTGTACCAAAACTTAGCCAAAGCAGCTATTATTCAAAGCTAATTTTGCTAAGAAGACTTCTCTGTTAAAAAAAAAATCAAAAGAATATGAAATTTAACAATTAAATTATGTTTAAAATTCGATTCGATGCGTGCAATAATTTTGGAACAAAAATTTTAACAAGACGAAATAAATATGCGTGTACATTCTGAAAATAAATTTTTTTGAATAGCAATTATATGCCCGTTATTTTGTTTTACAAAATATTTTCTATCATGTGATTCTCAGGGAAGTGTTACTTTTGTGAGTGTAATAGGTAGATACTACTACCAGCCTATATTTTTGAAAAAAAAATTGATCCTTAGTTTTTTAATGTCAAAATATTTGTACACTAGATTGGTACCTGTGAATTTTTGTTCATGCCACGGTGACATTGAAAAAGCACCCTTTCATCATAGATATTTGTATGAACGATACTGTCTTGATCTTTAATTCTCATGCCAAATTGAATATTTATATAAATTTCCATCAATTTACCATTCTCTTCTGGGTACATATTTTTTATTTTATAAAGGGTTTTTCAATTGGCACGGGTAGACTTTGGCGGCCATGTTGTTTTGGTGACATCTTTCAAATGGTGTTGTTTATTATTCAGTCACTGATGCCAAATCTGAATGGTAAAGCTTTATTATCAAAATGAGTGCTCGTTATTGCAAAAGTTACGCGCGTTGCGCCCACTTAACAGTAGATATGGTGGCCCTTCACAATTGACTCTTTAATGTTTTGTGGTCAAATTTGAGACGACGCGACGGGTTCGGTTATCAATTAGCCAACACTCGTACATCAAATGAACAAAAGATCGACCGAGAACATCACCGCGGTCAGTGAAAGTGTATGTACAGGGTACAGCTAAACCCGAGTCGATTCTTCGTCGTTCACAAGAAATAGGCCTTTCGTAGACTTTAAATTGGCGAAATTTTGCGTCAAAACTTAGGCCAACACACGTACAAGATCCAACTAGCCGTTTGTTCGCTGAATGGGTTTCGAAGCGTTTGGAAGAGGACGCCAGTTTTGGCCGAAAATCATCTTTAGCGCCAAGGCGAATTTTGAGGGAATACTGCCATTCGCAGAGGGGACGTGAATTTGCAACCGTGTCCGTGCGATTTTGCCCTGTTAAATTTTTTCATATAGGGTTTCCTGAAGTCGCAGGTCTGTACTAATAAATCACAACCGATCGATACCCTTAAGTAAACATAACACCGGCTATCGTTCAAATTCAGCCGGATCTATATGGAAAAGTCATTGCGAATTGGACCACTGGGATCAGTGTCACTGTAAAAAGCCGAGGCGGGCATTTGAACGATGTAATATTCCATACATAATGGCATACTTGAGCCTTTCAAATAAAAAAAGAATTTTGTTATAAAACCTCACACTACTTGTTGTTTGTTTTATTCATTTCAACATCTACACCCACACTTATTGAAATACTTTTTTTCAAAAAGTAAGCATGTATAGGAGTAAGAAACACATTTTCGAAAAAATTTTGAGTGGGCTCAGACTCCTGTGATCCACCTTTGCTTATACGTCCTTGATATAGCTGTACGAACACGCAAAAGAAAACCTTTTCTATTAAAATTTGTTTATTCCAAACTCGGCAACAATGTTTAATGTTAAACTGAGAATTCTATGAATGAATACTTAATTCGTAAAACATATAGCTTAGATATGAAAAGAAAATCCTATGTAAATATCTCAAATTACCGAGGGACATAAAAGTAACACTTTTTTAAGAAGCACCGTATATATACATGTGAAATTAATTAAAACTGTTATTTTTGTCTTGAAACACTCTTAACCATCAACCAAAAAAAAAAAAAAAAACTGTATACAAACATAAACAACATGACATTAAGAAGAAAAACAAATTAAAAGATGAAAATTGTTAATTATATAGCAAATAAAATTGATTTTTAATATCATTTGTTTTTAAAGCCTGCGTGGACAATTAATTTTACTACGGAGCGTGCTTAAAAATTGTTCTCTTTGCTTTGGCATTTCATTTTATTTAAATTTTTATTTCGTTCACTTTTTTTTTTAATTGATTTTATAATTTTTAAGTTTACATTATTATCTATTTGAGAATGATATATTATATTTAAACAAAATTATTATTTATTTTAGATTCCTAGTAAATATGTATGTTTAGCAAACTTAATAATATTTCATAGTTAAATAATTTTTCTACACGTATCGTATTTTCTAAAAATGTCAATATAAAATAAATCGTAATAATTCATATGTATGTTGTCCTTCATACTCCTCGTGTTTTTTTTTGTTTTTATTTTCTCACTCTCTCTCACTCTGTTTATGTAAATATATCCTAATTAGTTTTCTTATTTTATTTTTAATTCGTTTTTGTTTTGTATATTAAGAATTATTTTAATTATAATTATTATATCTTTGTGTATAAAACAACCTATTGGAGATAAAATTGTGGTTTTCATATATTTTGTTTTAATATTTATGTTGAACCTTAAAGCTGTCATCGCAGTGAAAAAAAGCCTATAAACATTGCGAATAACACAACCCAGATAAAAGAAACCCCCATAGTAGTTGCAGAAGAGTGTTGCATAGCTGCTGGTTCTTCACCTAAAAATAGATTTTAAATCCATTAATACTTGTTTTCAAAAAATTAATTTATCTATTTAATCATAAAAAGAAAATACAAATTTAAAGTTGAATGATTTATAAATCTACATAAATGGTTGACTTTACTTAGTACAGTAACTTCACGTATGTGTCAATTCTGTTATTTCTGATTTCTTACGGAGTTGTTCAGGATATTGGCCTAGTAAATAATCTAAGTTTTCACCCTCGAGCGGCGACCGCTTCATTTGGAGCAAAGTAGGTTACTTTGAAATCGTAGAACAATGTTTTTATTTAAAATTACTTCATTAGGACAAAAATCGCCAATAATTTTTTACCTTAAAGCCAATTATTATTGAAGGCCAATACCAATATCCTCAAGAACTCAGCAAAAGAAATACCAGATTTGACGCAAACGGTACTTTCCATACAAACCACAAGGTTACTGGACTAACTAGTATGTGAGACTTTTCGTTTGTTTTCTGGCCCATAGATTCAAATCGTATGGAAAATCGAATATTCTGCGTCTTTTTTTCACTTGGTGAAACTTTTTAAATTTCTTATGAGTATTTTTGTTCGTTCTAGTAAAAAAAGTATACCTTTTGAAGGGCCGCCAAATTGTAATAAAAGGTCAGATAGTTTTAGCAATTAGTCAGCCATAGGTTTATTTTTTATGCATTTTAAAGGTTTCTTTCAAGGTATATGACTTTTAGCGTCTCATTTATGTAATTTAAAAAAAAGACATGCCATCTAGTCAAAAAAGTTCAGCTTGCTTCAGTGATGGGTCAGGTATAGGTTTTTTTTTTAATTTAAAAAATTTTTCAAGCTCGTATAAGATTCTTAGCAACTAATTTTTGGGATATTTGATAAAAAGTATTCCATTCGAAAGACCACCGACTCGTCAAAAAAAGTCAAAAGTTATCTTCGACTAAAAATTATTTCGCGTGCGTACGTTGTCAGTCGAAGTTTTTTGTACTAAACAGAGTACTTGGGTGGCCCGCTTGGCGGGTTCAAGGATTTTTACTTAACTAAAAAATTTCGCCCGAAATATATGAAACTACCTTATTCAATTTTGAAAAAAAAAAAAAAATAATTTTGTAATTTTCAATTGGATATTATTTCATTTTATATTTCGACTTTATTGCATTCCTAGGTGTGAAATAAAGTCCAAAATTTGCTTTTGGCCTTTATTTGATTGGACTTTATTGCATGGCACCAGATTAAATACATAGTGTTGCCGACGACGTGAAAATACATATTTCGAAAAATTTACAAGAAGATCTCCATAAATTGAGGGAATGGTGCATTACGAATCGTCTGTCTTTAAATATAGACAAGTTTAAAATCATGCATTTTACACGCAAACACAACGTCTTTACATATAATTATCTGCTGAATACGTCACATTTGTGTAGTCTGTCAAGTTTAACTGACCTCGAAATTATATTAGACTCCAAACTCTCATTAACTGATCATTACAATTACATTATAAAAAAGGTCAATAAGACGCTTGGTTTCATTAAAAGGTTTGCTCGTGATTTTCGTGATCCTTATGTCCTTAAAACTCTTTATGTCTCATTTGTAAGATCAATTCTAGAATTCTAAGTTGCATCGTATTCGTATGGGCCCCATACTATGCGGTTGATATCAATAGAATAGTGTGTTCAAAGGAGATTTATGAGATTTTGTTTACCTTTTCTTCCCTGGCCTGATAGGATTGCCTTGGCACTTTACATACCCCAAATGCTATAGTGAGCCCAAGCAGGGGGGTTGCAGAGGGAAGCAGGCCTCACTGTTTATACGCCGGTTTAAGGCTGGGTATTGGGAAAGTATGATAATTTAGAGTCAATTTGTATATACATATTCTATTTTTACTATCAAAATCAGACCATGTAAAATACTCGAGCAAAACAAAATTAATTGAATTCAAGTAGTAGTTTTAGTAATTTTTAATTTTCTCGAAAACTAGAAGACATAAAATCATTTTGTTTTCGGTTTCTGATTAACAATTAATATGAGCAAGGATTTCTGAGAAAAAAAAAAATAATATAAAATCTCAAAGCTTTGAAAAACTACACTTCGATTTGACTTGATTTAAAAACTGGCTAATTAAACAGAGTATTGGCTTTCAAAAAAGATATAATACTTAATTCTAGGTATTACCGTTATTTTTTAATGATTTTTTTCTACTTTTAGTACTTTTTTCGTTACATTGCCCCTCCCGCCCAAACGGGGGGAGATAGACCTCCCCCCCCACTCATAGTGAAAATGTTTGCATTTGACCCCTCTACAAAAACCCGTTATCAATTGTCGGCGCCCATAAAAAATAAAAAATCGTTTCCTTTTTATAGTCTGGGGAAAATTGACCTGAACCCAAAAATTTCGGTAGATAAAAAATGTTTCGATGGTATCCGTATGGAAAAAAAACGCCGGGTTTATGCCGGGACGTTTTGAAGGGGAAGAAGTTGTTGTGCATCAAACGGAAAAAAACACTTTAGTACAATATATGCATAATGGCACATATGGCCCTTGTTTAAATACAAACTTTAACTTCATGTGGTTAAAATTCACCGTCAATAAGCACATCATACATACATGTTTCATTTATCGTAGCCCAAGTTTGGATAGTAATTCGACTTCTAACGAATTCGATGCGCTGTCCGATTCAATCCTGAGAATTGTTTCCCATTATCCGCACAGTGAAATCGTTGTTGCGGGCGATTTCAATGTACACAATTCTTCGTGGCTACGCTATTCTGGTCAGACAACACCCGAAGGAAGGTATGTCGAGATTTTTGCTGAGTTAAACCACCTGACTCAGCTTGTTGACGAGCCTAATCGAATTCCTGACGTTGCAGGTCAAATCGCCAACACTCTAGACTTGTTCCTTACCTCTGACCCGAATAAATACACTATTAGTGTATTATCTCCTCTAGGCTCATCAGACCATTGTGTCATATCTGCGAATTTCTCGTGCCACCAAATCACAGTTAAAGAAAAAATCCCAAAGAGAACCGTTTGGCAATACGAGAAAGCCAACTGGGACGGTCTCAATAATTTCTTCAAGAGCTTTAACTGGTCACTATGCTTCCTCGATAGTGATGTTGACGCCAGTGCAGATATGATTACAAACTTGATTCTTTGTGGAATGAGAAATTTTATCCCGAATAGGGTGAAATCTATCAAACCCAAAGAAAACTCATGGTTTGATTCGAGCTGTAAAGAGGTTATTAGGGTAACAGAAGTAAGCTTCCGATGTTATTAAGCCAACCCTACCTAGGAAACCGGAAAAAGTTTCAACAAGCTAGAAAGACCTGTAACGTTCATATTCGAAGAACCAAATTTTTACATGATCAAAAATTACGGCAAAAAATACTACAATGTCCCAAAGGTAGTAAAAATGTTTGGTCATTTGTAAAAAACATACGAAATACCACCTCGTCCTCGGTTCCAACGCTCGTCTTCAATGATACTCCTTTTGTCAGCTCGCAAGATAAAGCCAATTTGCTTGCAGCACAGTTTGCTGTTAATTCGACGCTGCCAGAAAGTGTTATGACTCCTCCTGTACTTGAGAGCGTAAATGATTTTATGGGACAAATCTTCTTTCGCACTCGTGCAGTTGCTAGAGTTCTAAAGGATCTCGATGTACACAAATCCGCTGGCCCGGATAGTATCGCACCCATTGTTCTGAAGAGGTGTTCTTCAACGCTGGCAAAACCACTGCGTAAGCTTTTCCATCTGTCCTACTCTACTGGTATCTATCCGAGTGGATGGAAAACAGCATTTGTCCAGCCTGTCCCTAAAAAGGGCGTATCTTCTTCACCCGCTAACTATCGACCAATTGCACTTACGTCCCTTCTTTCCAAGGTCATGGAAACGCTGATTAATTTCCAGCTCAAGAAATATCTCGAGGAACGAAAGCTTCTTAATGACCGGCAGTACGGCTTTCGTAGCAATAGGTCCACTGGTGATCTGATGGTATATCTCACCGAACAGTGGAACAAATCTTTACATCGTTTTGGAGAAAGTAAGATTATTGCACTTGATATTTCAAAAGCATTTGATAGATTTAGGCACCAAGCTCTCTTATCGAAAATGCGCGCATTTGGTTTCGATGAACCTCTTCTTCGTTGGATTAGAAATTACCTTTCGGACCGTTCAATACAATTCGTATTGGACGGTTTCAAGTCTGAAATCCACAAAATAAATGCTGGTATGCCCCAGGGCTCCGTTTTGTCTCCGACTCTCTTCCTTATTTTTATAAATGATCTTTTGTCTGAAACTTCTAATCCATTAAACTGTTTCGCTGACGACAGTACCCTCAGCTTCTCATATTCGCTTACAGATTCTCATCCATGTCCTTCGGATGTGGAACTGATCTTGACAGCATTGTCCAATGGGGAATCAAAAACCGCGTAGAATTTAATGCTTCTAAAACTCAATGTTGTCTCCTGTCGTTAAAGCGAAACCCACCCCCAATGCCGCTATCCATGGGCGGCACTTGCATCGAGGAAACCGAACAGCTCTCAGTTCTCGGTATGTGTGTCACAGACCACCTTTTGTGGAATGACCACATATTTGATGTCGCCAAAAACGCTGCTAAGTGTTTAGGTTTTCTCCGTAGATGCAAGAAGTTTTTTTCCCCTTCTGATCTGGCTGTGATCTACAAAGCCTTTATTCGTCCAAAACTTGAGTACAATTCTCAGGCAGGAGCTCCAAAAACTCACTTGAATTTGTTGGACAGAAATCAAAAGAGAGCTTTAAAAATGATAGGCGAAAGATCTATAACAAAAACAATTACATCTCTCGAGCACCGCCGTAATGTTTCGTGTCTTTCTCTATTTTATCGCTATTATTATAATCAGTGTTCGAGTGAAATAGCCAGTTGCATTCCTCCCCTTACTCGCGCTTCTAGGAATGCCCATCAGTTCACCCATGAGCCCAACTTCGGACGTACTGTAATGTACAGAGATTCTTTCTTTAGTCGCACCACACGAATGTGGAATGCTTTACCCCTTTTGCGCGCGTGGAATATAAAAAAAAAAAAAAAAAATGATTTAAAGGTACTTTTTAATGGAGAACCTAACGACATTAAAACTAAGACGATAGGACTTCCCTAACAAAAGTAACAGTCCTTTTTATGTATGTGTGACTTTATTTTCAGTACGATATGAAAATATTAATGAAACCCTTTGGTAATATTGGTCTGTTGATAAGACTTGGTATAAATGTTGCATTTTTTATCTAAACCGAGAATAAGAATTTTCGATACAAACAACTTTTGTAAAAGGAAGTACCTTGAAATCATGTGCCATATGCATAGATTGTACCAACGGAATTTTTTCCGTTTGATGCACAAGAACCTCTTCCCCTTCAAAATGTCATATTTAAAAATACTCAAGGTTGCCAGAGGTATACATGTCCGTGATGTTAGCATAACAAGTGTCAGCATCTCAACTTTTTTTTTGAGTTCTTATCGCATGCACCTGAGTTCTATAGTTCCTGATAATTTTCCAAAATAGTTCTGTTTGATTTCACCGACAAAATTGATTTTAAAAGTGAAATGCTAACTTCACGCCAGTCATCCAAAAAAGAATTAAACCTAAAAAAAATTGAATTAAAAATAAAATACTTTCCATACAAAAAATGCTAAATAACGCAAATTGTGATGGTAAAATCCAAAATAGGTAGACTGAATACGTTTACAATTTTATTTCCAACGCTTTTCTAACGAAAATAAAGTATTTTTTTTTTATTTTAAAACACATTATATCTATTATGTTGAGTTCGATAAATGGGCTGGAACTCCCATTTGAGATGCCAAATAAAACTTCGCTAAATGCCTGTGATGGGTAAAATTTTTGGTTTCCTTGTTTCGTCTAAACGAAACATACAAAATTGAAGACTAAATTTTCAGGGGTGCATAAGTTAGCCAAGCGCTCTCATCGCGTAATTTTAAAGACGATCGTCGTTTAAACGATTGTAGTGAACGACGTCGTCAAAAGTTTGATTCGTATAATAACACAATCGTATCGTTCAATCGTGTCGTTGATCGCTTTAATTACTTAGGCTACGCGTATAGTGGTGCGACAAAGCGATGCGATGCGAGAAGCGATGCTACAAGCGAAGCGACAAGCGATTCGAGATGCAACATAGTGCACATAGTAAAAGCGATTTAGTGCGGCTGTGTTGCTCGTTTGTTTAGTGTCAACAATGTGGATTCATCATCAGAAGATGAATTTTTAATTGAAAATTTATATTTATTATTAAAGCACTGAAATATTAATATTTTACTCTTTTGATTTGTTTTCTTTAAACGTCAAAACAAACAATATAAGCCTACTCGCACAAACTCGCTTCAAAAAGTGGTCAGAAGCGTTTGTGAGCGAGACGCTTGCGAAAAACTCGCATCAAATATCGCTTCACTGTGCGCACATATATAAGAATGAATATAAATATTTTTCTCGCACGCAATCGTTTCTCGCATCGCATCGCTTTGTCGCACCACTGTACGCGCAGCCTTACAGTTTGAGAACAACTGGAAACATCACAAAACATACTTAATTAAATATGTAATGTTAGAAATCAAAATTATTGTCATCTTAATTTAATATTTCACAGTTCATTTAAGTAGATACGTGGCTCCTTCAAAAAGTAAACGGGCGAAAATCGATGGAGCATAGGTATAAAACGCGGATTCAGCGATAATATTAAGTATAATATTAGTAAGGTACTACATATTCCTTTTGTCTATCGGCTTTCACCATTAAAAATTGTCGTGCGTCGGTTAAAATCGTGTGGCCCGCTGCCGCCGGCCGGTTGTTTTATAATGAGTGCGAAATTGGGCGCGAACAGTGTAACTTGAATTGTGTCCACAAATGTGTTTTACTATGTACAAAAGTACGTAGCAACGGAAATGCATAAAGGGTGTCAAAAACTAAATCAAAAAAACATTTGTAACAGATTTGGGGGGGGGGGGGGGGGTAAGTGTATGTGGAAGCTATAAAAATATCCCTAGGAACCAAATTTGGTTAACAGTAAACGTGTGTGCAATGGGATCCCAAAATGCATACTGAAACTCACATTCGCTTTTAGCTATTTAGACTTAATTGGGATGGATATGGGGTATAATATTGCCATTTAATCCTAGTAAGTATAGCTGCTAATTTTTAGAAAAAGTTTTCTTAAAAAATTTACAAAGCAGACACCAAAATGTATGAAACGATTGTAAAATAACAATCGTTCAATCATAATCCTTTGAACGGTCGTATTTGGCAGTTTCTGAAGTTATACGAAGAAAAAGTAAAATCGTCTAAGCGATGTCGTTCAGACGATTTATGTATTTTTGAGTTTTCGAAGTAATATAATCGTCAAAACGATGTCGTCAGGTATTCATCATCTAACGCGATGAGAGCCAAGTTCTTTCGGTGAAGATAGTATGGTCTGAAGCCGATCATCCACCATCTTTGGGGGAGTCCAAATTATTAGAATATCTACTGTATATCTACTGGGTACTAATTTAACTATAACAAATTATATCAAGTTAGTTTTATTTAATTTATTATTTTCTTTCTGAATAAAAATATATTACTTTTCTGTTCAATAACTAACAGGTTATGAGCCCAGGAATCAATTCAATAATATTTGTTTTAGTTTTGCGTTAAGGAAGATTCTCGATTTAGCAAAAAGTATTGTTGAATTGTACGCATTGTGCTGTTGTTGTTTCAAACATTAATTTTTTTAAAAATCTCGATTTTTACAATTGGACAAGACGGACATGGAAAGTAATATGCAAAAAGTGAAGCCCTTTGATGGTACGAATTTCTCGAATTGGAAATATCGCATAAGGATTTTGCTGGAAGAGAAGAGTCTAGAAACATTCTTAACGAAAACATTGGAATCACTATTGGAGGATGTTCCAGATGGTGCGAAAAGTGAGGCGACTAAAATCAAGCTAATATCTGAAGAAAAAAAATGTAAATCGATTTTAGTGCAATGTATTGGCGATTCTCAATTGGAATATATCAAAGACAAAATGTTCGCGAAAGAAATATACGACACATTAATAAGTGTGTTCGAACGGAAGAGTATTGCCGGTCAATTGTTGCTGCGAAAACAGTTACTGACGATGCGATACAGAGATGGTGATGATATCAACGAATATTTTCTTCAGTTTGATCATACTGTTCGTGAATTGAAATCTATTGGTGCAACATTAGAAGAACTGGATGTAGTTTGCCATTTGATTTTAACACTACCAAAAAGTTTTGATGCCCTAGTTACAGCGCTGGAAACAATGGATACATCCAAATTAACAATGGAATTTGTTAAAAGTCGTCTGTTGGATGAATGTGGAAAGCGTACTGCTGGTATTAGTGTGCGTGGCGGAAGATCGAGCGACTCGATGGCTATGCAAGCAGATCGTTCCAAAATAATTTGTCATAGATGTAAAAAGCCAGGTCATATAAAATCGAAATGCAGAGTAAATTTATCGAAGAAAAATGATTCGTACGTTAAGAAAAATGCTTGTGCGAATAGTGCTGAAAAAGATGAACTTCCAGAATTCTTGCTTTGTGAAGAACAAATTTCAAATAATATGTCGATTGTGAATAACGGTAATGTTGGGTCTTGCTGTATAAGTGCTAAAACATCAGAGCGAAATAATGATGGTTTTGAAGAATTACATTTTGTTCTTGATTCGGGCGCAACTCATCATATCGTTAACCAAAAAGCATTTTTCAATAGCATGCAAGGAATTGAGCCCTTAAATATTTCGACTGCAAAGGCTGGCGCTTCTTTGGTGGCAAAGCAGAAAGGTGACATTTCAGTCAAGACGTTTTTCAATGGAGACAACTCAACAAAAACCATTCAAAATGTGTTGTTTGTTGAAAATCTTAAATGCAATTTGATGTCAATTCGTCAACTGACTGACAAAGGCTACAAAATCACTTTTAATGGCGTTGATGCATTTATCTCAAGAAATGTTAAGGAAATGTTCGCTGCTCGTCGAAATGGTCAACTGTATCAAACAACTTTTTATGTTGAGCGAAGTGTGTTTGCTGGAATTGCTGGTGCGGATAAATTGAGTAAAGCCTCTCAAACCTTATGGCATTTTCGTCTAGCTCATTTGAATGTCAGTGATATGAAAAAGATGGTTAATCAAAATATGGCAATTGGATTGGAAAATTTAAATGTGAAGACTGATGACAAATTCTGTGAGTCGTGTGTGCTTGGTAAACAAACGCGTTTACCGTATCCATCAAGAAAGGAAATCCGTTCTGAACAAATTTTGGAGCTTGTTCACACAGATGTCAGCGGTCCAATGAGTGAATCGGCGCATGATGGTTCCAGATTTTTCGTTGCTTTTACTGACGATTTTTCACGTGCATCCATGGTATACTGCATGAAACAGAAAAGTGAAGTTTTTGATAAATTTCAACAATATGTTGCTATGGCTGAAACTCAACATGCTCGAAAAATATCAAAATTGCAATTGGATAATGGCGGTGAGTATTGCTCAAAAGAATTTAAATCTTTTTGTATCCGTAAGGGTATCCAACTGAAATTCACTGTACCATACAATCCGGAAATGAATGCAGTATCCGAACGCTTTAATCGTACTGTGGTTGAAAAGGCTAGAACAATGCTTTTGTCGTCTGGTCTTAGTCGTCGATTTTGGAACGAAGCTGTTATGCATGCAAATTATATCAAGAATCGTTCACCAACAAGTGCTTTTGGTAAACAGTTTGCCAGCAAAACACCTGCTGAAATTTGGTATGGTAAAAAGCCAGATTTATCGCATCTTCGTGTTTTTGGGGCGATTTGTTACAACTATGTACCAAAAGAAAACCGTACGAAGTTAGATGCCAAATCATCTAAATGTTACATGCTTGGATATGGTTCATCGTCATATACTTATCGTCTATGGGACATCGAGAGTGACAAACTTATCATGGGTCGCAATGTGACGTTCAACGAAAAATCCATCTTTGATGGTCTGAACTATACAAACATATTTGATTCAGAGGCGGCAAACGATGACAGTGATGATGAGTTTGAACATAAAGTCCATGATGTTAATTTGGAAAGCATCGGTAACATCGAGCAAAATAATATCCACGATGTCGAATTGGATGGCATTAGTAACAACATGCAGGACCACCATGAAGATTTGGATAACATTGATGGAAAACGAAATAATGTCAACGGTGCTAATTTGGATTGCATCGGTAACAACAATAATGAATTGCGACGTGGTGAACGAATAAGAAAGAAACCAAAACGTTTTGAATGCGAAGCTTATTCGTTTGCAAACTTTGCACTGTCAGCTGAAGAGTTTGTGCAAAACGATCCGGTTACTATGAACGAGGCAAAGAAGCGTGCTGATTGGCCGAAATGGGAAAATGCTGTTAATGATGAATTATCATCGTTGCTGAAAAATGATACTTGGTCCTTGTGTAAGCTACCAACTGGTCATAAAGCTGTCACATGTAAATGGGTTTTTAAGCTGAAGCATAAACCAAATGGTGATGTCGACAAATATAAAGTGAGGCTTGTTGCTCGTGGTTTTTCGCAAGAAAAGGGGTTTGATTACAACGAAACATATTCACCGACAGCCAAGCTAACCACCTTTCGCGTTTTATTGTCAATTGCCAATCATTTTGGGTACGAAATACATCAGATGGATGTTAAATGTGCTTTTCTTAATGGAAAATTAAAAGAAGATATCTACATGACACAACCAGAAGGGTTCGTAAAAGATAAAATAATGGTCTGCAAATTGAATAAATCCTTGTATGGATTGAAACAAGCATCAAGGATGTGGAATGAGCGTTTTAATCAATTCATAACTAAAATTGGATTTAATCGTTGTGAATCAGACCAATGTTTGTACATTAAATTTGAAGACGATATCATTTGTTATGTTCTTTTATATGTCGATGATTTGGCAATCATTTCTAATAGCAAGAAAATGGTTCAAGACATTAAAGCTAATTTGGGAATAGAATTTGAGATGACTGATCTGGGCAAAATTAATTCGTTTCTTGGAATTCACATTGAACGTAATTCGAGTGCCAATTCAATTATGTTAAATCAGTCACATTATTTAAAGAATGTTCTTAAGAAATTTGAAATGAGCGATTGCAAAGCTGCTGCAACACCTATTGAAAATGGTTTAAGTTTGCGGAATGATGATAGTAACAATCTAACTGATCAGCCGTACAGAGAACTTATAGGATGTCTAACTTATGCTACTCAAACAACTCGACCAGATTTATGTGCATCGACAAATTATTTCAGTCGATTTCAGAGCTGTTTTACTGATGAACACTTCATGTATGCGAAACGTATTTTGAGATACATTCGGGGAACAGCTGAAATTAAAATGGTTTATCATCATAATGCTGAGTCTGATATTTTGATTGGGTACGCTGATTCTGATTGGGCTGGAGACAAGAACGATCGCAAGTCAACATCAGGCTATGTATTCAAGGTATTTGGCAATACAATAAGTTGGTTATCACAAAAGCAACCAACCGTTAGCCTGTCATCAACTGAAGCCGAATATTTGGCTTTGGCAAAATGCATTTGTGAAGCAAAATGGCTGCGCTGTTTGTTGAAAGAACTTGGTCATCACTGCAGCTCATCAACAACTATATTCGAAGATAATCAAGCGTGCATTAAAGTGGCAGAAGAGCCGCGTGATCACAAGCGAATGAAACATATCGATGTAAAGTACAATTTCATTCGCGAAGCTGTTGCTAACAAAGAAATTAATCTCAAATACATATCAACCAACGATCAAGTTGCAGATATCATGACAAAAGGCCTTGGAAGAATTCTTTTTCAAAAGCATCGTACAAATTTGAATTTAATTTAATTTTTTTTTTACTTACAAGTAATGTACTTAATTTTTAATAGTTTAAATTTTTTTTAATAATTCAATATTTAACGTAAAATTCAGTTCAATTAATTTTTATTTGTTTGTTAATTTGTTAACCGATCAAATTAAGAGGCGGTATTAGAATATCTACTGTATATCTACTGGGTACTAATTTAACTATAACAAATTATATCAAGTTAGTTTTATTTAATTTATTATTTTCTTTCTGAATAAAAATATATTACTTTTCTGTTCAATAACTAACACAAATAATGGCCGCCAGATTCCCAGGTTGGGTGGGTAATGGCCACACTGCAAATAAACATCTGCAGTGCCCTTGTGTGTGTTAAGTATCCGTTCGCTTTTTCACCTTTTGTGAGTTCAGGCCTGATATGTGTTTTTGTTGCTGGTGAGGTTGAGTTTCGGGGGCAAGATCTCCCCATTCCGGCGAGCTAACTGCCGTGCATCGCAAGCAGGCCACGTCCCCTGGAACTTGTTTCACAATTTTCCTAACCTTTTCTTTTTCCTACCCTATCCATTTACCGACCTTTCCGCAGCTCCTCTTGCCGCGCAACAAAATGGCAAAATGGCAAAACGGAAATCTAAACATGGCCGCACATTTCCATGGTTGGGTGGGTTAAGGCCACACTGCGCTTACATCAGCAGTGCCCTTTGTGTGATGATCGTCTGTCCGCTGTTTTTGAAACTAGTCTGCAAGATTTTATTTTCTAGTTAAATTCTCTACGCCTGATTTATGATTTTGTTGTCGGTGAGGTTAAGTTTTGGGGGCAAGATCCCCCCCGTCCGACGAGTTCAAGCTGAGCATCGCAAGCAGGCCGCGTACCCCAGAACTTAGCATTCAACCCCTTCTTTCCAAACACTTCCTATCTTATTTTCCTATCCTTTCCTTTTTTCCTGTCTTACCATTTTCCAACTCTTCCCCCTCCACTTGCTCGCAACAAATGAAGATGCAAGCATCTCAAGGCCGTTTACCAAAATCTGTGAAAAAGCGCTCTAAACAGAAAAAAAATCATATTTTATCTCAAGCATCTCAAGGAAGTTGATCAAAATTCGTGAAAAATTCCCTTTTAAAATTAAAAAAAAAATCCTTTATTTTCGTTAGAAAAGTGTTAAAAAAATTTACTTAATGAGTTTATACATATTCAAAAAATTGGATTTTACCAGCACAACGGCTCATGAAGAACCAGGGCCTAGTGACTAACAACTCGCAACCATTCCTGTGAGCGCCTTTTGACAGGAATGGAAGGGACCTACAATTTTATGCCGAATCCGAACGGCTAGACGAGAAGCATTTATTCGTGACAAGTGATACTCTTGGAGAATTTATCAATTTGCCCTGAAAAAAAAAACTTTTTAGTTTTTTTTTTTTTTTTTTAGGTGGAAAAGGCTGGGAAGCGATCCCAGACATCATCACAATTAAATAGAACTATTCTCTCACAATTAAATAGAACTATTTTTGTTTGGGTATGAGGAACTCTTAGGCAAGGTCTCTTACACCCGAAAAAAATATTTTTATATTATATTTCAAAAAATGATATGCTGGTGTGAAGTTAGCATCTCACTTTTTAAAATCAATTTTGTCGGTGAACTCAATCAGAACTATTTTGAAAAACTATCAGGAACTATAGAATTCAGGTGCATGCAATAAGAACTCCACTTGTTATGCTTATTTCACGGACATGAGGTATACCCGGCATATTCAGTTTCAGCACTCTTTTTCCAGGCGGATACCATCAAAACATTTTGTATATACCGACATTTTTGGGTTCGGCCCAAAAACGCCACTTTTTCTCTAACTATTAGAAATTAATTGTTTTTTCTTTAAAAAATATTGCATTTATCAATACATCAGACTCTTTCTTCAATTAATATGTATTTTGACACGAGACATGCGAATCAATGTGCGGAGAACGGCATGACACGTTTCTTTAATCGTGTCGTCGACACTTGTTGGGTCCCGTCACACACGTTGGACGCGTCTCAATATGCGTCTAGCCTAACAGACTCCAACTAATAAATCTTCCACCCCTCTTAATTAATCGAGAGTACTTACAGTTCTGTTTTATTGTAGGGGTTATTAATGGAACAGTTTCACCTCTATCCGTTCTTTGTCGATTGAATTTTAGTGTTAGTCTTTCTGGCTTAAGAAATCAATTGCCTCTCTCTAACATTTTTAGCAGATGTAATATGGCCCCAATAGTCCTATCAATCTCTTGATAAATAATTAAAACTATATTAATTCAATTAATGATAACGTAAATTCTCAGAGATTTAAGAAAGCATTTTTTCATCTAATACCATAAAGTAGATTTTAGTTTGTATGTACATATATGCAATAATTTAAGATTTTTGCATTAGCATTCAACGTATTTAAATAAATAAATCTGACCAGGGGTATTTATTGTCTAGGTGCACGAATTTCAACAATATCACCTTGAACAATTAAATTACAGTATCACAGTATATACGCATTTCTTTCTGGAGTTGAGGTCATTTGTACTTTTAATTTAATGATATTAATGTTCAGCAACCAAAAATGATATTTTAGTTACATTCGAAATATTGTGACTTTGGTTTTTAAGGATTTTTGTTTCAAGGACTGTGTATTTACAGATTTTGATTTCTGCGATTTTGGTTTTGGGGTCTTGTCGACTATTAAAACAAAAAAATTATAAAACTTTAAATATAAAATTGATTATATGGTTTAAGTTTAATGTAAAACGACATTTTTAAAAATAGATTAGGTAGTCTTACATTTGTGCTTGGTACTTACCATTAAGAACGTGTACTGCGACAGTTACGGCGATAACATTACTAAGCATGCACGTATAGTTTCCAGTATCATGCTTATTGGCATTTGCAATATATAGACGACTTAGCACCCTACCAGGCAATATATCAGTTTTGACGCTAAATAAAAGTATGCAGAACATTAAATACGTATATGTATGTATGTGCATTTTATATTTTTGATTTGTAATTAAGCGATTTCTATACTTTTTTGTACACTTAATAACTCCCATTAATTTCATTTCAGAAAAATTTGTAAAAAAATACCAAATAGAAAAAAAAGTATATCTTCTTACCTGATTCCTCCTCGACTAGTGTCATAGTTAAGCATTCGATTTCCGTGCTTCCATGTGATATATGATGATGGCTGTGGAATTTTCGTAATATCACATTGAAGTTCAATAGTGCTGCCAGTTTTATAGTATTTTTCTGGCGTCGAAGATCCTCTTTCGTCAACAATTTGGACGTGTGGGACTAAAAGTTTTAAAATTTAAACAAACAAATAATGAAATCTTAAAATCAATTTAAATTTCAAAGTCTTATACCGATAACTGTTAAATAAACCAACAACACCAAAGGAGGATGTGATGAAACTTGACACTCGTAGGGACCATCATCTCGTTCATTAGCATATTGAATTTGAAGCTTCCAGTCGTTAGGCTCCTCAAACTCAAATGAATACCTTGCATCGCTGCTGTAAGTATGCCTTCCAAATGTAATCAGAGTTAAATCATCTCCTTTTCTTCTCATCCAAGAAACCTGATAGAAAATCAATCAATCATTGTTATTCAGTCTAAAATAAAAATAAAAATAATAATCTTACTGTTTTTCCCTGTAGATCATTTACACGGCAATGAAGATAAACATTTGTTCCCAGTTGAGCGCTAACATTTAATGTTGTATAAGGTTCGGCGAAAAATGGGAAGGGCTCGTGTGTTGTTGCTTCAATAACATGAAATTCTTCATCTTCTGGAGTATCTGTGAACGGTGATGAGAACTCCTGCCAGAAGTTTTTTGGAAAAAGATCGAATGGATCACCAGCTTTCGGGCGTTTAACTAAAAGGAAAAAGTTGTAGTTAGAACAATACTTTAGAAAATGATCCATGGACATATCCTAAGTAAAAAATCGGAATTTAATAGGAAATTGGGGATGACATATTTTTATTTGAAATCGTAATAGTCTAAGAGCCAGCAGCAGATTTTCATCGTGAAAGGAAACCAAAAGATATGAATAGTATACGTTTTCGTCTGCCAGCATGTAGTGGCCTCGTTACCACGTAAAGGTGCATCAAAAGTACAACTTTTCTGAAAATTGAAATCGGGTGGGAAACCATTTCAAATGTAATACAACTTGACGCCATGAACTCCCTGATTACAAAACTTTGTTCGACAGACGTGTAGGTGACCCCAAAACCCAGACAGACTTCCCCGAAAACGCGTTTTTTCCCGTTTTTAGGCTTTTGGGAAACCACCTGAAATTGATCGCAACTTTTAGCCATGGACTCCCTGAGTGTGAATATGTACGTGACAGACGTCTTAGTGGCCCCGAAACCATCGACAGATGTCCCTGAAAACGTGTTTTTTTGGCGTTTTTTGTCAAAAAGGAAACCACTTGAAATATATCACCAACGAAAGATCTTGACCTCCTGAATGCGAATATGTACATGACAGACGTCTTAGTGGCCCCAAAACCCCCGACAGACGCGATTAAAGTCGCGGATTTTTTATTGAAATTTTTAGATAATTGATGTATGCTACCAAAATGTATCGCAATCGGAAGGTCTTGACTACCAGAGTATTAATGTATAAAAAAAGGAGTTTATAGTGTCACCCAACAGCTGGAAAGTCGCGAAATAAATCGCGGATTTTTTCTTTTATTTTGTTAGTAAAAGGATTTTGAGGGAAACCACTTGAAATAAATGTAAAGCTCTTGACCCAAACAAAATTGAAATGTAAGTGACAGACGTTTGAGTGGCCCCAAACAACTGACAGTCGCGATATAATTCGCGGATGTCATTATTTATTTTTTAATTGTATATTAGTGGTAGCTTCTCCAAATGTTTACCAATTAAAAGGTTCTGACTCAAGAAAGTGATTTTATAAGTTACAGGCGTTTAAGTTTCGCCAAACTGCTGAAAAGCGCGAAAAAGTCACGGATGTAATTACTAGTTTATCAAAAAGATTAAATATACAAATATCTTGAAATGCATCTCAATTTAAAGGGCCTTACTCCCTGAGTCGGAAAATTTAACTGACAGACGTTTTGAGTTACGCCAAACTATTGAAATCCACGAAATAACTCGCCTTCAAATATTATTATTGTTTTTTCTTTTAATTTACCTAATTTAAAGGTTTTGACTAGCTGAAAAAGAAATTTTGAAGGAAACACGTTTTTAGCATACCAAACCATTCAAATAAACGATACTTCCATCACTTCAATAGGATCATTTTCATCGTCGATTTTATTTCCCAATATAAAACTAATTCGCAATTAAATTTAAAACAAAATTCGATTTTATTTAAAAAAAAAATTATTCGTTTTGCCGAAGTCCTGATCTAACAGTACATCTAGAAATTTGAAAAATTACCTCGCTTAGCCAGCTTCGTAGAAAGTATGCTGTTGAATCTACATATCTATATAGAATAACTTAATAAAGTAAGGTTTTCAGAATAATCTAATAAGAAATGGGTTGCCCGGGCGGCACGGTGCGGTTGTCGTGGGGGGCACGAGCAGCGCAGGTGACGCGACAACCGCACCGTGCCGCCCGGGCCACCCATTTCTTATTAAGTTATTCTATCGACGGCGACGGCGCGGCGATGCACTAAAAGAAAAAAATGTTTAATAATTCCCTAAACCCTTAATCTGACCTGAGAAAATATCGTGCTATAAAACCTTACACAGGACTACGAGCTCTTTAGAAGGATTCAACAGCATACGTGAGGTAATTTTTTCAAATTTCTAGATGTTGAACATAAGTTCGACTTTATTACCTATCTATTTCGATTGATTTTTTTTTTCTTTTCTGCCATTTTTTAACTTTCGACATAACTTCCCTTTTTTTCGACCTTATTACTATTTTTATATGGACATAAAGTCGACCATGAAAAACAGTTGAATTCGACATTATTTCCAATCTAAATGGAAATAAAGTCGATTCGACCTTATTTCCTTCTACTTTATTTCACGGCACCGTCAAGACCTTCCGATTGCGATACATTTTGGTAGCATACATCAATTATCTAAAAATTTCAATAAAAAATCCGCGACTTTAATCGCGTCTGTGGGGGGTTTTGGGGCCACTTAGACGTCTGTCATGTACATATTCGCAGTGGTTTCCTTTTTGACAAAAAACGCAAAAAAAACGCGTTTTCAGGGACGTCTGTCAGTGGTTTCGGGGCCACTTAGACGTCTGTCACGAACATATTCACACTCAGGGAGTCCATGGCTAAAAGTTGTGATCAATTTCAGGTGGTTTCCCAGAAGCCTAAAAACGGGAAAAAAAACGCGTTTTCGGGGAAGTCTGGGTTTTGAGGTCACCTACACGTCTGTCGAACAAAGTTTTGTAATCAGGGAGTTCATGGCGTCAAGTTGTATTACATTTGAAATGGTTTCCCACCCGATTTCAATTTTCAGAAAAGTTGTACTTTTGATGCACTTTTACGTGGTAACGGGGCCACTACATGCTGGCAGACGAACGTATTCGTTATACTATACTATTCATATCTTTTGGTTTCCTTTCACCACCAAAATCTGCTGCCAGCTCTCGGTCTATAATAGTACCTGATAGAAAGCTTTATTCAAAGTTTTCGACCACCAAACTCTTGCGCAGGGTTTTCGCTATATTGATTTAAAGAGTGAACTAGGTTTTTATAAACTGAGGAAAATGTAGAATTTTTTATTTTAGCAATCGGTAGTTTTTGGTCCTTTGTCGTACGCTTTACAAAAATTTCGGTAAAAATTAGACATGGAGATATGAACATTTAAATTTAAAAAAAACGGGAAATATTTTACCCATGTTTGAGAAATTTTTCATGCATGCGTTGTTTTTAGCCACGGGAATGTTTTTAAAACCTTAGTTTCTCGATTTCAAGGGTTTTTATTATTGAAAATGTTTGTCCCGAACTTAGGATCACACAAAATTCGCCTCAATCCTTTCATCCATTTCTGAGAGAATGGTCAGACTGACACACTGGTCATTTTGCAATATTTTTGGTATATAGGTAACTCGAAAACTAAGTGGAATTTGAGGATTTTACATTGAGATTTTTTTTGAAATAAGATTTTCTAAAAATTGGTGGTTTGAAAAAATATAAAACCGACGCGATGTAAGAAAAGTAGAAAAATCACTGATTTTTATTTTAAATAAAAAATATTGTTATTTTAGGATGGGTACATTTCTGCAAATTTGTATCAAAACATATTTTTTGATCCTTCATTAAAGGCTTGATCCTCTTCTTTTTTTGTTTAAATATATTTTAAATCTATCTGCAAAAAAAAAAAGTTATGATCAGTTCAGTAAACATAATTAAAGGGTAGGGGTTATCTGGCTGATTTTGTTTTCATTTCGAAATTATTATTTCGCAATTTAATCATTTCGCAGTAAATTGTTTGGCAAGTTTTTATTTTTCTATGTTATTGCTTCGCAAAATAATCGTTTCGCATATTTTAAGTCGCATTTAATTATTTCCCATTTTCCATTTTATTACCACGCATTTTATTACCTCGCTAATTATTATTTCGCATTTTATTATTTAGCATTTTATTAATTCGCATAGTATGATTTAGCTTTTAAACTGTTTTGCCTTTCGATATTTTAGGTACATGTTTATGAATTTCGCACGAAATAATAAAATGCTAAATATAAAAAGCGAAATTGATCATATTCGGTATAAACATCCATTTTGTGAATCCTCTTTTCTTACTTAGATGAAATTAAAAAAATAACAACACTTATGTTTTCAATAAATTTATGAAACCCATATTTGAACTTATTATTCATTTCATTCAAAATAATAACAAGAAACCATGCATACATTCAAAAGCACGTTTACAAATAAATTGAATGCCTGGGCCTGCATTACTTTGCCAATTACATAATCGGCGAATAAATGAAACAGCGAGATAACGAAACTGCGGCGTCGCGGCGGCCGGCGCGCGGCGTGGTAACGAAACGGCGAGACAAAGAAATTTCGAGACAACCTAACGAAAGATGATGAAACAGCTAAATAACCAAATGCGAGATAAAACGAATGAAAGCTTGCAAAACAAGAAATTACCACCTAATCATTTGCGATATAAAAAACCGCGAAAGAACTTTTGCGAAATGATCGGTTTGCGGGTTAACTCAAAGGCTAAAATAAAATTTGCGAAACAACTTTTGCGAATCGATTAAAATTTATTTTTATAATTGCGAAGTAAGAATTGCCAAGCAATTTTCGTCCAAACGGCTGGCGACCATAATTAAAATCAGTGATTTTTTGACTTTTTTTTACGTCGGTTTTTATTATTTTTTTCTGGTTAAACCCAAAGAAGATAAATCCAATATTGTTTACAATGTCAAATGTGTAGGTGATGGGTCTACACCATATCCATCAGTTTATGTAGGAACTTCTATGCAAAAACTCCGTATATCAGGGGCCTATTTCGCAGCTCCTACATCAGCTACATCAACTTTTACAGTCCTACAGCGACAACAATTATATTTCAATATATAACTGGTGTTGTCGTAAAATGTTGTACAATTTAATGAGCTGATGTAGTAGCTGTGAAATAGGTCCCAGTCATAGATCAGATATAAATTATGGTAGCACGCAAAAGACAGCATTAGCATTACATTGCATAGAAGAAAGTCATCGTCCTGATTTAAAAAATGTATCAATTTTACAATCAGACAAGAATTACAACAAAAGAATGTTGCTTGAAATGTTACATATAAAAAATACAGAAAATGGTATAAACAGACGTTGATATTGTGATAGGCTTAGTAGTAGACCAGTTTATTAATAGGTATCAATCCATATCTGTTTAAATGATACTCAAACTTTAAATACATACACAACACATATACCTATTTGAATTAGTTTTCAAATTGTAAATATTTGAAATAACATATTCAATAACAAACTTTATTTTATTTGGAAAATATTAGGCGCGTTCACGAAACAGAGATATGGAGATTTTGCTCCGTCAAAAGCTGAGCAAGTGAATCCAAAAATTTTTTTCCTCAGTATTTTGACCGCCTAACAGAGATTTTTGGCTGAGGAATCCTGTTCAGGCAACTGAGATTGCTGAGGGCCTCCGAAATCTCCCTTTCCTGAACACGCCTATTTTCAAACAAATACAGCCATATCAAATAAATATTAAATAAATAAAGAAAAGGATACGACCATCTTTTTCAAGGCTTTTAAATAAATAACAAAAAAGTACACACATACGTACATATATTTACAATGTATATTATACATATACAAAAATACAAAAATAAGAATTATTTTTTATATACATACTTGTATTCCTGTTTTGTTTTCAGTTGTTAAGGTGTCGTCACACACTGAAAGGAAAGTACTTTGAGAAAGCAAAAAGTTTTCTGAAAGCAAAACTTTCATAGTGTGACGACTCGAAAAGTATCACTCAAAAACTTTATTAGTAAATTGGCTACGAATGACATTCGTAGCAAAAATATTCGTGCATTGTACGAATATTCGTGAAATGTACGAAGTATTCGTACCGTGATTTCCTTACGAATAAATTCGTGAAGTGTTACTAATACCTGTAGTAGTATGTACGAATTCATTCGTTGAATATACTTATAACATTCGTAAACCAAAATTATACAATTTTTATGAGTACATTGAACGAATTGTTGTGTACATATAACTAATAACATTCGTAAATTTCTCCTACGAATACATTCGTAAATTTCTCCTACGAATACATTCGTAATTTCTACTATTGCATTTGTAATATTTACTAATGGATTCGTACTATTTACGAAGTAAAACTAATATTAGTAGACAAAATTCATTCCTAGACTGACCGTACGCATTATTCGTAGAATGTAAGAAGTATTAGTAAAAGTTTAAAGAGTTTTATCCGAAATATACGTTATTTCTTCTGGTAAACGTATTCCATTCCTCAAAGGTTCAAAGGCGATTTCGTTTACTGCATCGCCACGCGCGCCGGCCACAAAAACAAATTTGTCATTTGTGTTAAGTGACCGAGTTACATAAGTGAACAAATTCGTCTTTTGTGAAAAATAAAAATAAGTACCTAAGTGTATTAGTTAGAAATTATTAATTATAATTAACTGAGTCAAGTTATAGAAACAAAAAAATATTAACAGACGTTTTTTTCTATCGAAAGTTGTTTATCTGATTTTTTTAATATCACATAAGAATATCTTCATACTCCTTTAGTGAAAGTTACTAATCATTAGTAAAACAAAAAAAATATTCGTGATGACCGCACGCGTTTATTGAAAACAAGCCGTATATACTCAATACACATCTATCTGGCTAACTTACGTACGCAAACCCAAATAAAAAGAAACTGAACTGAACTTTTCAACTGATTAACATTTTGCCGGAGAATTTTATGTTGCAAATTAGCTCAGTGGATGCATGCTCGCTATCGGCACGGAAGGATACCAGTTCAAATCTAGGTAAGTAAAACTTGGCATTTTGTTCAATTAAAATAAAATAATATAATTTCAGAATCAAGGGAAAACCAGCAGTCAAATTAGTACAATATACTAATAGCACTGTAGAATGTTAATATAACACTACTATCAGAACAATATACGTTTGTTTTTGCTCGAATACGAATAAAATATTCGTAATATGTACTAATATATATGCATTCTACGAATAATATTCGTGGCTGAAAACCACAAATAAAATTCGTAGAATGCACGCAGTTATTAGTAGTATTTACACACGAAAGTTTTTGAGTGTATAATTTCCTGAAAATGTTTCTGAAAATGATTTGTTTTCTTGAAAACGCTTTCAGAAAAAAAGCTTTCACAGTGTGACTAGTTCCTGAAAACGTTTTCAAGAAAGCAAATCACTTTCAGAAAACGCTTTCTGCTTTCAGAAACTGTTTGTGAAAGTTTTTTGTTTTCTTGAAAGCGAGCGTATGTTTTACACAAAATTACTTATCTGTTGGCTAATTAAATCAGTTGTGAACTTTAAACCCACTTTACTTACTTACTTTACTTTTGGTGGCGCTCACAGCCCAGGATGGGCTTCGGCCTCAACTAACAAGCCCCTCCAGCCAGCTCTGTCCCTAGCTAGCCACTTCCAGTTGCGCACACCGAGTGCTTTGATGTCGTCACTCACTTGATTGCGCCACCTGTTACGGGTTCTTCCTCTGCTGCGTACCCCATCGGGGTTGGATTCGAAGACTCGTCGGGCAGGTGCGTTGCTGTCCATACGCTCCACGTGCCCCAGCCATCTCAGCCGCTGTATTTTCAGCTTTTTGACCAGGTCAACGTCGCTGTATAGCCCGTATAGCTCGTCGTTGAATCTTCTCCTCCATACTCCTTCGATACACACCGGACCGAAAATCACACGAAGAATCTTCCTCTCAAAGCACCCTAGCAGATTTTTATCCGAATCTTTCAGTGTCCATGCTTCTGACCCATAAAGCAGGACCGGGATGATTAGGGTTTTGTATAAAGTCTCCTTGGTTCTCTGAGAGAGGGCCTTACTACTTAAATGCCTTCTTAGGTCCACTTTGGTGGACCAAAAATCTACAATGTTCTTAATATGATAAAGGAAGTTGGCCATAAGTCCACAACTGTTTTTGTGGTAGGGGTAAAATTGTGGTAGTATATTCGCTAGGCAGACACCAATGTCAACAGTTTTCTTGGAAAATAGTATCTTGGATGGCTCACTCCGCTTAGCAGGTTCAAAGCATTTTAACTCCCTCCAAGGATGCAACCGATAAAACGAATGATAGCAGTTGGAATAAAATCAGTTGATATCTACAGTTTCTGGTATGCAGGGACCTGTACCACGAGCGTTGGAACGTCAAAAGCGAGAAGATAATGACCTGGTATCTTCCGCACCGCAAACGTCGAAAGCGAAGCGATAACGCCTGGCATCTGCATCTATGAGGAGCTCTCGAGAACGCGTGAACAAATAAACAAAATAAAAGGTCCAAACGAGAAATTTGGGATGGATATTGTGAGTGTGCTCAAAAACAAAATATTGTCAAATGCGCGAAAGCGCGCATACAATGACCGAATCAGCCAGACTTGTCTTGGCGGAGAGTGAACTCTTCTCCAGCACATCATCTTCCTATCGCCATGTGAAAGGTGTTTTAATGTCACAGCTACTCTTTGCTCTACGCCGATGGGCACACGCCATCGCCATGGTGTATTTTGTTTTTCAACAAACGGGCGTACTTTATCACACATGAAATTAAACTCTTCCTCCGAAACGCAAAATTACGGAAGAACTTGTCTCCTTCTGCGCGCAAATCTCTCATGAGCGTTGCATGGTACTGATTTTCAGCAACACGTTCCCAAAACTGTCGCACCTAAATTGACCTACCATTACCCGTAATTTGCTCAGTAACATGCTGCGAAATCCATAGGAGAATTTCCATTATAATTATTTGCCTATATACAAATTTATACTCCAAAACTGTTCAAATATCACAACCGTTTACATGCAAAACACTTTCAGGAAGCATTTTCAGAAAACACTTGCGCTTTTATAGTGTGACGACCCGAAAAATGTTTTCAGAAAATTTGCTTTCTTGAAAGTAAAAAGATTTCAGAAAGCTTTTTCAGAAAGCACTTTCCTTTCATAGTGTGACTGCTGTCTGAAAACACAAAATAGGAATTTTCAAACGCTTTCTGAAAGTATTTTCCTTTCAGTGCTCTTCCGGCTCCTTAAGTATTGTCATTTTGTCGATTGTTCGTTTTTATTGATGTATATTAGTATCTATAACTATAATAATTTTTGGAAATTAGGTCTGAAGAAGGGTGTAAACACATCCGAAACGTTACAACATTTAAAATAAAATAAGAATTTTCAAAAAACTGACCTAAAGCCCACATTAGGATTTTCATTTATTATTAAAGAAAATGCACGAAAAAGTGAAATATCCATACATTTTAATAGAAAATCGTATTTCCAACAACAACAAAAAAAACATCTAAGTTAAATTCTCAAATTCGGCTTAGTTTTCGAGTTATACCAAAATGATTGAAAAATAAGCAGTGTGACCATTCTATCATAAATGCATGAGTGAATTTGGTCGAATTTTGTGTTTTAAAGAAACTTAAGTTCGAGACAAACATATTCAAAAATAAAAACCCGTGAACGCAGTTGTTTCTTACTAAAAGGTACATTCATAAATCATAATAGTCTATTTAGTAATTTCAGGTAATTGATTGTTTGTAAACTACCCATTGGATGTTATTGTAATTTGTGCAATCTATCGATTCACGTTTTGGGGTCTCTAGAATTTGAATCCGTCGATTTTAGAAAGATGTCAGTATGTGTGTTTGTATGTACGTACGTTCGGGGTACTTTTTTCGTCCACCATATCCCATAATATTTATCTCACAGATAATTAATTACCTCATAACGTGGTGAAAAAGTGTTCTAACAAATTCAACTAACCGTGTTTTTACATAAAAAATCGCTGTAAAATGTCATTCATCTCGAGTATCTTGAGAACGGAAAATGATATCTTTTAAAATGATTAATTTTATTCTACACATAATTAAGTAATAAAGAATTGGTCAACATTAAAAAAAATTTAACGAATAATTTCTTAAACTCAGAAAAACATTTGAAAAATAATTTTGTTCTCAAATATTTCAAGAACAAATAATGATTCTGAATCCAGTCTATTTTTTCTTACACATAATGACGTCGTAGTCAACAATTTGTAATTTTTTTTCAAAAAAAAAATCAATAGACATTTTCTTAGAGCAATAAAACTGCAAAAAAAAATACTACTAAAAACTCTTCAAAAAATTGTTTCAACTCGAATAGCTTGAGAACAAACAACGATATCGGCTTCAAATTTTCACCAAAAATACATATATTATATCAATCTACCATCTATATGTTGTGTAATTTTAAGATTTTTAAAATCACCATTTAAAAAGATTTAAATCAAAATGTTGCCAAAACCGACTTTTCAAAAATATATAATATAAGCCGAGTTTTTTTTAATACTCATTAATAACTCACTTTTAAATTTTAAAAGCAAAACAAACACTGAGTAGTCTGATTTGTTTTTGCTTTGCGTTTAAAATAAAAAAGTGAGTAATTAATGAGTATTAAAAAAAACACGGCTATACATAGTTAAATAAAAAAAAAATAATTCGAAAAATTCTTACACTCCAAATCATTTCAAGCAAAATTCAGCATCTGACGCTTAATTTGTCTTTTTATATTCTGTTTAACCATTTATTTTTTTTTTAAGTACACTCCCCTGATTAATGGTATTGTTTTTGCCATTAGTCTGTTTCGAAACAATTGGCTTAAATAATAAATACCTTCATACAGAAAAAGTAAGCTATGTAAGTAAGATTCTTTGAATTTTATAAGCTAATCCCAAAAAAGAAAATCCAAAATGTACTACATATTATAAATAGCTAAAATGCTTGTCAAGGGCACCAATGGAAAGTTACTAGCGTGGGTCGCACCCAGCCTCTTTTATTAATTAAGATTTTATACAGACAACAAGTACACAAATTAAACTATATCCGATATGTGTTACTGAATTTCAATTATGTATTAATAATCCTATATTCACAAAATAATTGTTTTTGTGCCAAAAAACTGAATAACAAAATCTGGGGCCCATTTCACCAACAACTTTTCACTTTGCAAATTTGCAAACAAATATTTTCTGGCAAAGTAAAAGTGCAAAGTGTTTCACAAAATTTGCAAAGTGAAAAGACTTTTCACTTACCTATCAGTTTTCAGACTATTTTTGAAAAGTAAAAGTGTTTCACCAATTTAAAATAGAACTTTACATTTGAATTCGTATTTTGCAAAGTTGCAAAGTAAACTTAAATTGTATCAACTTGGTCAGTTATGCATTGAAAAAAAATTCATTGACAGTATTATTGACGTTGCAAATTAATGAATTTACAAATAAATTAAATAAATCAGAAGACGGAAAAGATGGTTTAAGTGTTGAAAGAATTTTGATTTTATATGATTGTTAAAATAAAGAACTTTCGTACGACTTTACCCACTGCATGCGAAGATGGTTCAACATTCCTAATGCTCGGTTTTCACTTGACATTTAATGACACAGTTTGACAAGATATGGTGGGTTGTACCTTCTCTCTACTACTATTTTCTTAGCTTTTCTTGTTGGTCTTGTCAAAGTGTGGTTATTTGGGCCTTAGCCATAAGGCATTTACAGTCAAATTTATAAACGTGGAACAAAATGTTATTTAAAAACAAAATTTCGTCTAAGTGACGTTTACTAAGTTAAACCACCGAACATGGTGGTTTAGCGAAGGAATAAACTTTGACAGAATTATAAGGTGTCTTCAGTAAGGTAACCTACTTATTGTAGTAGATTTTCGTTTTGTTTTTATTAATAGGAAATTTTATTCCATGGACTAACTCTTATTCCATGATTTTGTAAACTTATGGAATAAAGTTGCAGAATAAGGAGTTTTTATTAATACGGCTGATAATGTTTACAATGCAAACAACAAGTATAATGTACCTACCTACATCCCGTTAAATAAAAAGCCTCCACAAACTACCTACATCTCATACAAAAACTGTTTTCAATGATTCACCAAATTCTTTTATGAGCCCTGTAAAATCTCTATTCCACTGGATCTGCAATTAATTATCATTCACTGAAAGTATATGCAAAGCACTATCTCTTCTTAAATTACTGCATTAGGGTATGGCTATGACTGAAGCATAAGTGCAAAACCGTTATATTCTTGTTGCAAAGGAATTAAACACATATTCCTTTGACAGTTGAATATTGTGGTTTATTTCAATTTTGGACAAAATAAATTCGATGGTTGTTTTTGTTAATCGAAAACTCTCCTTTGTCGAAAAATATATCAGAGTTAATTCTTAACTTCACTACTCTTTGGCCACTATCATTAACTTCCCCAGTTTCAAAACGGTCCATTTTTATCTATTATTATTTTTCGACAACTTTTCACAAAAAATGCTAATTTGCAAATGAAAATGTCTCTTTGCATATTACTAAAAAGCTTTTCAAAAATTTTAATATAATTTGCAAAGCTTAATTGTTTGGTGAAATAAAAAGAATAAATACTTTGCAAACTAACAAAACTTTTCACTTTGCAGAAAAGAACTTTTCACTTTTCAAATTTGCGTTTGGTGAAACATAATTTGCAAAGAGGAAAACTTTTCAACTTTTCATTTAAATAATTTCCTCTTTGCATATTTGCGTTTGGTGAAACGAAATTTGCAAAGTAAAAGTGAAAAGTTGCAAAGTGAAAAGCGAAAAGTGTTTGGTGAAACAGGTCCCTGGACAAGATATATTATTGAATTTTATATTAACTCTTCAAAATTACAATATACCTACCTGTTTATGTATATTGATTAATTGTCAAAAAAGCGATAAGAATAATGATCTTACAAGCCATATACCACCCTTAACGAAGAAACCAAATTATGCCGTAAAAATTTCGTTTTTATTTATTTTATCTAAAAACCAAGATAAACGTAGTACACTGGGGCGTATACGCTATTTTTTATTTTATTTATGTGTATACTTCTGTGTTTGTGGACGTTAAGCTTGTTTATATCATGTATGTTTTATACATAAGAATATATTTTTAAGAATTATGTACTAAAGTGGAAAAAGTTCCCATTTGTGCAAGTAATTTTAGAGTTTTGGCGTAAGGTTGGTGTGAAATCCGTCTTGCCAAAGTCTACTAAAAAAAAACTATCTGGTTTTCCAAAGTTTAAATGCAATGGCACAGTGGAATAGTGTTTGTGTTTGTGGGTTCGAGCCCCAGGTATCAATCTTTTCTATATTCCCAAGTTTCAACTGGATGCCACCCGTGGAATTTCATGAGATAATTAACATCTATTTTTAATCCACTGTGCCAACAAAAATCTTTCCTTTTCTTCTATTCCTTCTTACTAGTGCCGTGTATTGCATTTAAAAGACCTGAGGTCTTACATGCATTTGTTAAAAATATCAATGAAAGTCTGTGAAAGAACGTTCGATGTCATTATGTATGCAACTCGATTTCTTTTGCATGGCCACCACGGGCATCATGAAATGGCAAACCTTACTGAAGAGAAATGTCCAAAGAACGGCAAGAAATATGTCGTCGTTTGCTGTCCCTGTTGCTCTACTTTTGTAGAGTCCCTGTTGAAAAACCCTTTATAATTGAACGTCACAATTTCTTCACTCTATTGATTGCAGGGAATGTCAAAGAGTTGGTTTTATTTAAAAGCCAACTGTCACCTCTAGAGCTTTGTCGTTTTAGTGAAGCGACAATCGTAATAGGCGTGAAATTTGTAATAATTTAGCCGTTTATGCTGTATCTACCCAAATGAGTTTTTGGACCTCAAAATGGAAGTATTATTTTTTAAGACATAATAACAGTCCAATATCACTGAATTCCTTAAAAGTTCATAGTACAGCCAAACTAAGATTAAAATAGAGTAAACGTGGGCAAAATGTCAAAAGAATCTTTTTTAATTAAATTTTGGTCAGTGATCACTACTGAACAGCATATCCAAAATCGGACAAAATCGGTTCACGGGAACACCCCGAAAAACGGGTTTCAAAATGGCGGATTTAGTGGTATGTTGTTTTTGCTTGTTATTTTTATGACGTTGCGATTTTTTTTGAACTATGTTATCACTGGTGGATCCTAGGAGTGACCACATAAGTTTTTAATTCATCCATGATATATTTTTGTTGCTATCAAACCATAAACAAAAAAAAATATTGAAAACTGAGTAATTTGGAAGCACTCAAGAAACAGGTAAGAAATTTTCCAATTCTGTTAAACATTTGGAAATTGGAATCAAATACTCTAGAGTATTTCAAGACGAAATTCTAAAATCCCACCCAAATCAGTCTTATAGTTTTGGCTAGAAAAATGATTTTAACTAATAGTCAAGGAAAATTAGGTAAAAAAATGACCTTACTTCGTGAAAATTCCGACAAAGCTGAATTTTGGTGGAGAGTTTCATTTTGTCGTTCTGAACAATTCCTTAAAAGTACCCTAAATTTGGAGTGGAGCAACAAATTTTAGGGTAGGGGAAAGGGGGTAAGGGTCCGAATTACTCGAAAACTTTAGGTTCTTTTTAAAAAAGTTGTAGGTACACATTGTAGCCCATGTGATTCTACTCAAAAAAGGTTTAACACTTTTTTTCGTACAATTGATAGATTTGGAGAAAAACGGTCGAAAACATTGGGGTGCGGTACATTTAGTCAAAAAAATTTAATAAGACCATACTTTTGGGTGGGGACATTTTTTGATTGTTATGTTTGGACAGACTATTTCTACTAGAAAAAACTGTTTTTAGAGTGGTACCGGAAGGGAAATGTCGCCATGTTCAACAGTTTGATTGTGTTTCGATTTGATTTATATAACTACCAAGAATTTTTTTTTTCCCAAAATGATCTAAGATCAGCTTGTAGACAGCATAATTTTCTACAAAATGACATATACATGACTTTTTTACTTCAATTTGTTCTTAAGTTAAAGCGGTCCAAAGTTCAATTGTTCGTCAAAATGGGGGATGAAATGACTTTCTGAGATATCTCTAATACCTTTGGTTTTTTTGGATAATGCTTATAGACTTTTTTATAGTGCTCTTTATGACCATTAAAATGAGCCCTACATCACGTATATCTATGGCCGTTCCCATGAAGCAAGACAACATTTTGAGCAATGAGAAAAACAAGAGTAGATTTATAAATATATTAAAAGAAAAATTGGAATCCGCAAACATCAATGTTAGACAGGCTTCTGAAGATACTAATGTTCTAATCATAAAAACAGCGTTGGAATACTATCGGCCGGATAACAAAACAATTGTGGTTGGTGAAGATGTTGACTTGCTGATTCTCTTAGTCGCAAGAACGTTACCAGGTTAAGTAATTTTCCTTTTAAAACCGGGAAAGGCAAAATCGGTAAGAAAGGTTTATTCTTCTATGAGCTTAGATACTTTTAAAAACAGCAACAATAATATTTTATTGATCAATGCTATTAGTGGCTGTGACACAACATCTGCACTGTTTCAAATTGGAAACAAAAAGTTATGAAGTCGTTACAAAACCGCGATGACTTACAAGCGTGTGCTGAAGTGTTCAAACTGCCTCATCATAGCTCACCAGAAGTTATAACAACAAATGGCACACGGATACTTCTGGCAATGTACAATGCTCTACCTATCGAAAAATGCATCAACAAATATAGATACTATTCATTCGTGAAAGCAAACAAATAAATGAATTGGGTGGCGCAACGGCTCATGAAGAACCTTGGCCTAGTGACTAACGCATGACAGGAATGGAAGTGACCTACAATTGTATGCCGAATCCGAACGGCTAGCCGAGAAGCATGACAAGTGATACTCTTGGAGTATTTGTCAATTCCTCGCAAGAGGCAGTAGCCCTGACAAAAAACTTTTAAGTTTTTAGGTAGACGAGGCTGGGAAGTAAACCCAGACCTCCAGCGTGACAGTCCATCGCACTAACCATTACGCTACGGGCTACTACATTCGTCAAAGCAACTAGATTTAATAAAGCTGTAAAATTAAGCAATCTACCATCTACATTCAGCTAATCACAACAGCATCTCTTAAGAGTCTATCTTCAGGTACAAAAGTGGCTTGATAATTACTTATGGCCTGAAGACTGGGGATGGAAGATGGAACAAAATGTATTAGAAGCCGTTAAAAACCCCATGCCACCAGCTCCGGAACAACTACTCAGTAGTTTATTTTGTAATTGTACTAAGGGATGCAACAAAAGTTGCAGCTGTTAAAAAATTGGTCTACGCTGCTCTTTAGTATGCGGGTATTGCCGAGGGCAAGCATGTTCAAACGCCACAGAGAATGAAGAACGATAATGACGAAGACATGGAAATGCACCTGGAAAATGAGTTTGTTTAATTTTGTTTTTTTTTTTTTTTTTTGATTAATTTTTGATTTTTAAAACTTTAAAATGAGCTTAATTTAGTTTTGTTTGGAAAAAGTGGATTAGGCCTCCTGGGGATATCACAAGATTAAAAAAAACGTGTCCAGTACTTAACACTCGCGGTGGTGTGGAAAAAAGTACATAGATAGACAAAAGAAGATATTTTTTAGTTTACTTGCTCACGCAGTGTGTATTTTGACGTTGGATTAACGGAACATCATTTATCCGATATACGTGATTAAGAGCTCATTTCAATGGTCATAAAGAGCACTATAAAAAGGTCCATAAGCATTATCCAAAGAAACCAAAGGTATTTGAGATATCTCAGCAAAAGTCCTTCCATCCCCCATTTTGACGAACAATTGAACTTTGGACCGCTATAACTTAAGAACGAATTGACGTAAAAAAGTCATTTATATGTCACTTTGTAGATAATTATGCTGTATGCACAAGTTGTTCTTAGATCATTTTGGGAAAAAAAAATTCTTGGGAGTTATAAATCAAAACGAAACACAATCAAACTGTTGAACATGGCGACATTTCCCTTCCGGTACCACTCTAAAAACAGTTTTTTTGTAGTAGAAATAGTTTGTCCAAACATAAAAAAAAAATTCCCCACCCAAAATTATGGTTTTATTAAATTTTTTTGACTAAATGTACTGTACCCCAATGTTTTCGATCGTTTTTCTCCAAATCTATCAATTGTTCGAAAAACTGTGCTGTGTAGAATCACATGGGCTACAATGTGTACCTACAACTTTTTTCAAAAGAACCTAAAGTTTTCGAGTAATTCGGAAAAACCTTACCCCCTTTCCCCTACCCTAAAATTTTTTGCTCCACTCCAAATTAAGGGTACTTTTAAGGAATTGTTCAGAAAGACAAAATGAAGCTCTCCACCAAAATTCAGCTTTGACGGAATTTTCCCGAAGTGAATATCTTATTTTCCTAGACTGTAAGTGCAACGCGCAATGTTTGCATCATTGATGTGGTCAAAGCAGGACAATTAAGTTGGCGCTGATTTTGTACACATAACTTGGAACCCTCAACTAACATAAAATATCATTATAATGGTAATTTTCACCTTTTAGCAGCTTTGGAAGCGATTTTATAAGTTAAAAATATGGTCGCAAAAACGCTTGATAAAATTATTACCTTACAAAGTAAACAATTAACGGAATTTTTAAAATCGCTATCAAAATTGTTTTAAAAAGAAAATTAACATTTTAATGACATTTTATGATAGTTAAGGGTTCCAGCTTCACCTCAACTATTACTACTATTTACTACTGATTCAAAATACGGACTAAAGGCCGTTAAAAGCTATTTTGAATCAATAATTCAACAAGTCCAATTAAATTATGCTAAGTCTTCTACTTGGCTGATGTTTTTAGTAGTTTATTAGATTTTATATTATAAAAAAACCATTCATATTATATACTACTGTTTTAAGGTCTTCGCTCCCCACCTCTCTTCCACATACGTACCATAATTGTGATTTAAGAATATCTTCATATTCATCGAAAAACAATCTTTATGTGAAAGCCTACAGGTAAAAACTGTAACAGAAGATGCACATACTAATTTTAAGCACCGATGTTGATTTTAAATAAAACACAAACTATTTAGGAACTTATTGTCATTTCTTTTTATTATGAAAATATTGGTATGGTTCAATTATGTATGGATCAAAATATCGACCAAATGGCCGAAGCCGATGTTTCAAATTTTCAATGACGCTGAGGCATAATTGAGGTTATATGCCGTTAATGTGCCGAATTATCTGATGCTTTAGCTCTTGAATTGTTGGTGGCTTATCGACACGTACACCTTTTATTTCACATAACCCCAAAGAAAGAAGTCCAACGGTGTCAAATCACATGATATTGGCGGCCAATTGACATCGCCACCACGTGAGATAACACGGCCATTGAATTTGTCGCGCAAAAGAGCCATTGTTTCGTTAGCTGTGTGGCAAGTGGCACCGTCCTGTTGAAACCACATATCGTCCACATCCATATCTTCCAATTCGGGCCATAAAAAGTTCGTTATCATCTCACGATAGCGAACACCATTCATAGTAACTGCCTGACCGGCCTTATTTTGGAAAATATACGGCCCGATGATGCCGCCAGCCCATAAACCGCACCAAACAGTCACTCTTTGTGGGTGCATTGGTTTTTCGACAATCACTCTTAGATTATCATTCGCCCTAATGCGGCAATTCTGCTTATTGACGAATCCACTGAGGTGAAAATGTGCCTCATCACTGAAGATGATTTTTTTCGAAAATTGATCATCCACTGTTGCCATTTTTTGCCACCAATCTGACCATTAACTACGACGCTTGAAATGGTCAAGTATCTTTCCATGGTTCAAATTGAGTTAATCTGAAATTGCGAAATGTCAAATGAAATGGAGAAAAAACTTGACGTTTAGGTGTGGTTCACATTCAACATCGGCCCTTAAAATTTAACCACCCTTTACAATGTACATAAGCGAATACTCTGTATTCTGCATCGCAAGAGTCACAAGAGAAAAATGTCAAGAACGGAAAAGGGAAGAAAAGAAGATCTTCTACAGAAAGAATAGTGTGTATGTAGCCTTCCAGCTCAAGGAGATAAAAACGTCTCGCGATACAAAAAACATCCGAAATTTTTATAAAATAAAAAACAGCTGGCTGCCGGTTCTTAAATCGGAACGCAGGCTATTTGAAGCACCGAAAGGAATTTAATATGTATTTTCAATAGCTACTAAATGGGTAGCAAGTAATGTTTAGAACAAGAACAAAACCCACCCCAAATCATTATTATAAAGACTCAGTTCAATTGAGGAAAATTCTGGTAACCTCCAACGAATTTTAAGTGGAAACACACTGCCTTTTCATCGATTTCAAAGCCACACATGGAAGTATATGGAAGACAAAAGAAGCTTTAAATGGCTATGTTCAAACTCGGAATTCCCGGGACAACCGATATGAATTATTCCAAACATGTATAGGGTTTTGCCAAGGAGATACGTTATGTTCTTATTTCTTCCTCCTCGTTTTTCAGCATATATTGCGTCTCGAAAAAAAATCCTTCGTGTATTTAATATGAATAAATTACGACCTGTTGACTTTGCTAATGTTAACAAATCAATTCATATGATTGAAATAAAATTCGAACAAAATATTATTAATTAATGTATTTTACATTATGTGCCTACAAACAAATAAAATAAGTAAACATCCTTTCCTCGTTTTGAAAATACAGACATTTGAATTGGCTTTCCTACATAAATTTCCATTTCCATAAAATGTTCGCAAAATTCCTTTTTAAATAATAAAATTAGCCATTAGCATATTCAATTTTTTTGACAAAGCAAAATGAATTCTTATTTGCTTTTGTATCCTATATGTATTGATTCTCTTTCATTTAATTTAAGTAATAATTACAAAACAAAAAAAAAAAAAAAAAACACAAACAAACCTCAACGTCAATAGGTAGGCAGTGACATCGGTTTTACTTTGTATAATTTTTGAATTCAATGGTATTTGATTATAATTATTTCCTTTCATTTTCATTTCTATTTCCATTTTCTATTGAATTGAGGTCGGCAAAATACAAATAAATTGATTTAGCTGTCAGTTGCATGCACATTTCGAAGAGAAATTATGTTCTTGAAGAGGAATTGCTATCGATTTCTTTTGTTTTCATTTCACCAGATTACATTCAGAAGAGCATTAATGTGCTGAAAGCCAAATGTCCAATACCACCAACAATTGCACACAAAAATATGTAGGTATATATTCTATGAATTTCTTTCGAGTGCAGAAAATATATTATTATTACAATTCGCGTGATAATATTAAGATTTAAATTATTTAAATTTCGAAAGTAGACAGGGTGGGAAGGGCGAGGTGAGGGGACACACACAGAAACTGAAAAGAAAAATCATTTATATTCAGTTAAGACTTTCGTATCATCTGCTTAATATCAGCGAAAAAAATTCGATGCCGGCAAGGCGATATCAATCACTCACACTCATTTGGGTTTCATTTCATTGAAGGCTAAAATAACACAATGAAAAACTTTCTAGGCCAAGATAAAGATAACAGATACACCTTTTTTACTTTATAACACCATTAATATGGTTATTGCCTTTTTCGTGTGGATTTGGCCAAAGATTTGTGGCTTATTTTCGATTATTCCTCGATGAGAATATAAAGAGATGTGAATTTATTTTTGTAACATATTGTATGTGATGGCAGATAACGTACCGTAGAAAAAGTCCGGAAACTTTTTTTTTTCAAGCGAGGATTTCAGTTAATATGAAAATAAAACTTCCTTTCGTATTATGTAATATGTAGCTTATACCGAGATTAAAATACAATGAATTCGTAAATAATGTTTGAGAACAAACTCTAAATCCACGGCCATCACGAGTGGGTAAACACACAAAGATTGAAAAAATTGAGTCTTCTTAAATGAGGATATATATATATATATATATATATATATATGTACATATGTAAGTAACATATAATTTATTGAAATTAAGAGAAAAAAAGCCATCAACTGTATCCATTTAAATTTCGTAATTGTAGGTACTGATATTTGGTCAAATATTAGAAAACAAAGCGATATTAGGGGCAAGTTATAGCTTTCATTGAAAACCATCATTGAAAATATTAATTGTCAATTTTAAGAGATTTTGAAGAAAAAATAGGTGATTATTTTGATACCAAAGTAAAGCTAAATTACTCAATATTTATTTCTAGGTAAAACAAAATTCAATTTTGCACAACTTTTCTCATAAAATGATTTTTAATTTTTCAATGATGAACTACCTTACCAATGATCATTGAAAAAATTAAAAGTTACGAAGTGGGGAAGATATGGGTCAAAATTAATTTTTTTTGGAGGAGAAATAATTTAAAAGTCGTAAGGTATATTTCTGCATTAAAATATTCAATGATTAAACTTTCCAAATGTCTCAAAATCAACAGCTAACTTTTTCAATGATGGTTTTTAATGATAGCTATAACTGGCCCCTTAGACCACCAGCGATATCAACTCCATAAACCAAAGACCACGGTAGTGTCCAGCCAAGTTCTCGCACTACACCCTTTTTACAGGATCAAACTCAGGCGATTTTCGGCCCCCTCTAACTGCAGTACCAATAAAGTCAGAATCTTCAAACTCGCAGCATTTGCTAAGCTCACCAGGCTTAGGCAACTCTCATTTCAATTCTTTAGAATTAGTGGTTCCCGAGATATAAGACTGGAAAAATTGCGAAAACCGTAACTGATTGACTCACTGACTCACTGACAGATCATCAAAATTATGGAGCACTTCCTGACATCGTAGAATCTTGTAATTTCGCACTACGGTAGGCCTTGTGGTGTGTACAAAGATAAAAATCGAAAATTTAAGATTTTTCATTCAGGGTGCGTGGTATTCGCCCATTTTCATAATATTCATATAAATTATTTGGAGCACTTCTGATTATCGTGCAATGATGAAATTTGGTACAGCGGTAGGGCTTAAAGTGCAGTCAAATGCAAAATTTTATAATTTGAGATTTTACATTCAGAGGGCGTGGCATCTGCCAATTTTCGCAGAATTGATATCAATTATATGGATCACTTTAGATTGTTGCAGAATAATAAAAATTTGGTACACTGGTAGATCATGTGGTCAATAAAAATAAGATATTAGAACATTATAATTCAGGGCGTGCCACCTGTCCATTTTCTCAGAATCGATATCAACTATGTGGAGAACTTCTGATTGTCCTAGAATTATGAAATTCGGTAGAGCGATAAAACTTGACATTCAAGCAAAGGGAAAATTAAAAAAAATGATATTTTACATTTAGTGGGTATGGCAACCACCCAGTTTCACAGAATTAATATTAAATATATTGAGAGCACTTCCGATTGGTGCAGGATTATGAAATTTGGTAGAGCGGTTAGTTTCCAGGTGTATACAAAGAAAAAGTTGAAATCATGAAATTGTTCATGCAGGGACGTTTCATCCACCCACTTATCAATTATTATCATTTCAATGGAGCACTTTTAACTTATGAAAATTGGTAGAGGGGTCGGACTTGTATTACATGCAAAAGTCATAAATTAAAACTTTACTTTTCCTTAAGAGTCTCTCATTGGGCCTCCTGATAAAAAGGGTCTCCTGATAAAAAGAACCTTTGCAAAAGGTAGTGAAATCACACCAAAAACATAAATGTTAAAAAAGTAGCCAAGTTCTTCTATATAAAAAAACCTCTCCTTTTTTTTCATTTTTCATTTGTCATTTCATTTTATTAACAACAATATTGGTTTGTACACTAAGATTACATCTTTTAAAGTACATACTTAGACTAATGGTAAGTTAACATGAATTGGAGAAAAATTAATTAATTAGAAGGAATATACGATTGATAATGTATTAACAATTCTTTGTGGGATAAAGGATAAGGATAAGTAAAAGGATTAAGGTTGAATAGAAAGGGACGAAAAGTGGAGAAAAATTGCGGACTTACATTTTTTGGAGTTGGCTATTAATTTGATTAAGGATGGAAGTGAATTCCAGAGTCTGACAGCATGTATGAAGAATAAATGGAACGAATTTAAATAATTGGTGAGATGAGGGATAATATTGATGGTTCTAGCAGATTAATTGAATGATAGTCTGGTGTACAAATAAGAAGCTTTTCGTAACAAGTCAGCCGTAAAAAGTAGTGAGATTTAAAAGTACGCCAAGTTCTAAGTTTATTAATGCTAAATATCAAATATTTTAAGTAGAGTGTAACTGAAGAACCTCAAAATTATCAGAGAAATCTATTATTTAATGATTACTAACTTAAATTGAGTTGGTTTACTTGGCATGTTTTCTTTTATTACCTAACTACTCAACTTTGAAATGAAAACTTGACTACTAAGCCAACTCAATTTAAGTCAGTAATCATTAAATAACAGATTTCTCTGATCATTTTGAGGTTCTTCCGTATTACTCTACTTAAAATATATGATATTTAGCATTAATAAACTTAGAACTTGGTGTACTTTTAGATCTCATTACTTTTTACGGATGACTTGTTACGAAGAGGTTTATGTATATAGAAGAACTTGGCTACTTTTTTAACATTTATGTTTTTGGTGTGATTCCTTTTCACACGAAGAAAATAATTATTTTATTAAAAAAGCATTTTTTATAAAAAATTTTTTCTTTTAAATTGCTACAAAAGTTACTAAAAAAATAAAATAAATGTTATAACGATACGTTACGATAGTTAAGGGTTCCAAGTTTATGTACAAAAATTAGCGCCAGCTTAAATAGTCAACTTTGACCACAGCATTGACGCGAAAATTTCGCAGTGCACTAATAAATTAACATTATCTCCCATGCCGAACCTAATAGACCGATTTGAATAGGATTTCGATTACCATTTTGACATTTTCAAGAGTAGGCACTTGTTTCCACATTTATAGTAGAATTAATTTTTTATCTGTCAGCTTATCGCTTCACAACTATATAAATGTCATCTAGTATAGAGAATTTTATAACAAACAAACTTTGTCTAGATGTGTTTTTATCGCTAAGATTCATATTTCCAAAGTTACATATGTAAGAAAATTAAAAAAAAAAGCAGGAAGTGAATTATGAACTTTTTTGTACGTTTTGATTTTTCTTGCAAATAGCAAACCTATTTGAGCGGAAGAAATCTCATATTCTCATTGTTTATATTATTTGTGATCGAATTCCACAAGAATCCAAGATACTTTATAGGGTACATCCACATTATGCTTCAATTTGATACTAATTTGCCTGGACTACTAGTCTTTTGTTTGAAAATAAAAGAAGGTTCTTTTATGGACTTTAAAAAGGTATACCATGTTGTTGTGAGTGTTACCGTAGTTTTTTTTTATATTTTTTTCTGTTTTAAGTCAACTTTTTATAAAATTGCTCAATCAGCGAATAGAAAATATAATAAGCATATTTATTGACCAATAATATTTACAATTCGACTTATAACTAGTTATACTATGCGTTAAATTTAAAAAAATTAAAAATACTAAATTCTAAATGGGCTTTAGGTCTATGTTTGTATCTAGGTATCTAAATCAGACGACGTTTCAAACGTGGTTACATTTTATTCAGGTCTCTAAACCATAGTTATTAATATTTTATAGCTTCAATTTTTAAAAAAAATTATAGAATATGAACTTACAACTTTTTGGCCCAAGGTATAGGGCGAATTCAATTATTATTCTTTTCAATATTAAGAAATGTCTTGAAAAAGACGTTTTTTTAAATCAAAAGTTTGAATAATAATAAATATTTCAAACCAAATTTATTATATTTTGAATAATAATCCAAAACATTTTAAATAATTCTAACCTAGAAAACATTTTAATATTGACATTTCTGAATATTGAAAAGAATAATAATTGAATTCAAAAACCAAAATACAACCAAAAGAGGATTAAACTTTGATATCATTTTTATAAAAGAAAAAGTTGTTAGTACATATTCTATAATTTTTTTTAAAAATTGAAGCTATAAAATATTAATAACTATGTTTTAGAGACCTGAAGAAAAACGTAACTGGTTTGAAACGTCGTCTGATTTGGATGCCTAGATACAAACATAGACCTAAAGCCCATTTGGAATTTAACATTTAAAGAAAGGTCACGAAGAAGGAATAATTATTAAAATTTAAAATATAAAATATATGTCAAAAAATTAAATCTAAAGCACTCCATACAGTTGTCAACTAAATTGATGCTTCGCCACACACTACATAAACTTAGTTGAAAGACTTCTGCTTCAACTGTCAAAACATCATTTTTTCTCAAGAATTATATTTAATCGAATCAAGATGTGTGAAAAAGTGAAAAAAGAAAAGTATTGGCATTAATTATTATTGCAGAGTGCCTAGATGACGATGAACAAGAACAAATAAAAAGAATTTGGATAAAAGAATGGCTAATGGATAAAAAAAAAATTGAAAATTAATTGAGATTATTCACGTCGCTGCTGAGTGGCCAGGCCTGTTGGTGAGTTCTACAAGCTCCTTTACTTGAAGCAGTAGGTATAGGTACCTGTCCAGGGGGATGATGTTGGCCTCTGTGTAAAAACGCTCTCTGATGTGATGTCTCATTCGCTGCCGATCAAAATGTAGTCAGGTACAAATCCTTAGTAACTTTCTTTCGAACATTTGAAGTTCCAGTTGATGACATAAGTATCTTCGTCGTCTGGCTTGGTCCGTTCCTGCGTCTCATCAATGGGTGACGTGGCTTCCTGTCCAATACGATTTTGTTCATGTCTGGGCCAGTGTTGTAACTTTAAAATTTTAATACGTGATTTTTCGTGGTAGAATTTTAAATTTTAATTTTTGCAACTTTTATTTTGTTGGTATTATAAACAAAGGTATTTAAAAAAAATCTAAATTAGCGGCAGCTGAACTTCTCCTGAATTGAAATTCCGATGAAGTATAGTTCCGTCGAGTGTGGTCTAGCCTTAAAGATTAATACTTGAAAAAGAAAGTCGTTAAAAATTTTTCGGAAATAAAAAAAAAATATTTTATTTTTGTATGGCTGATAAAAAGTGGTAGAATATTTGATAACCGTGTTGGAAGTGATAGAATTAAAAATTGTTCAAAAAAAAGAGTCAGATCTACTACAATTGTGGTAAAGTGACAACACTGGTCTGGGCCCAATCTACACACTCTATCTTTTTGTCACACATTAGGTGAACCACCCTGTATATCACCAAATATATATACATATGTTCTTATCAATTAATGTACATTCATTGATTATAACTTCTTATACAAACATATATGTACAAGTAAATAATGTATACACTTTAAGATTTTTTTTTTATTTTACTTACGTGGTGTTGTTGTAGATCGAGCAATTGGAATGACTGGATAAAATATCGCCATTATACACAGAAGTCTAAGAACCATGATGCTGAAAGAAAAAGAACAGAAAAACCAAGTCAGTGCACATTATTTATTAGAAATGCATCTATACAGGGTGTCCTTTAATTCATCAAGAGTATTTTAGGGTATGAACCTGGGGTATATAAAAAATTGTTCTACAGTGAGGGCCTATCTCCAATTTTGATATCATTTATCGGGAATTTAAGAAAAGTCTTACTTTGGGGTACCCTGATCCATGTTACTGATGATTGCGTCGTAAGTACTTAAACCTTTATTTGTAGAAGATATACCAGCCTTTGTAATTGCGTTTAAATAAATTTGATATCTTTTCTCAGTGTAAAGATATTCAGTTTTTAGCTTGTTCCATTTTTCCTGCCCATGCTAATTTTTTGAATTTGGGGTCAATTTTCTCCATAAAATACGTACTCAACATGATGTTTTAATAATTTTTTTGAATGTATGTAACAATACTTAAAATAAAATTCAGCAACAAGTTAGCCGAAAAACCCATAGATTTTATGATAATTTGGTAAAATAAAAAAAAAAAAATGTTTTTTTAGCTTTAAGCTCGAAAAGCTATGAATAAAAATTATTTGTGTTCTTTAATGTAATATTTTGAGTATGTTTTTTACTAAAACAGTTATAACGGGTGCACTTTAGACATTCCTTGGTTTGAATACATGCTAATTTAAGTAGCCACTTAAGTGGCTATCTGCAGTTGTTGCAAACTGATTTATCAGAACTACTGGAGGACATGCCATAGGTTCAACTAGCTTCATCTCATTCATAACTTGATGGTGCTTCCGCCCACTTTGCTCGAGAGGTTAAAAATTGATAAGATGAAGAGTAAGCGGTAATCGTTGGAAAGGAAAAAGTTGGAGCAGTTCAATGGCCTGCAAGATCTCCTGACCCTACAATATTGGATGTTTTTGAATGGTGAAGAATGAAATAAATCTTTTATTCAACCAAAATAGCAACTTAAAGTGAGTTAGAAGAGCGCACGCTCAAAGCGTTCTCCGAAGCGAGGCAGTAGCTAGGACCATTAATATCAATATCAGTAAAATACGAAAACTGGCTATAGCATGCATACAAAATCAAATAGGACTCATTTTTACACCTGTTATAACTGTTTTAGTTAACACATAAAATAAAAATTGTCGATAACCACACATACCAATTTTTACTCATAGCCATTCGAGCGTTAAGCAAATTTTACCTGCCGCTGGTGTTCCAAGTTATCATAAAATCTATGGGTTGTTCGGCAAATTTGTTAGTAACTTTTATTTTTAGTATTGTTACATACTTTCAAAAAAATTATTAAAACATCATGTTGATTACACATTTTTTGGAGAAAATTGACCCCAAATCCAAAAAATTAGGATGGGCAAGAAAAATGAAACAGGCTAAAAACTGGTTATCTTAAGACTGAGACAAGGTATCAAATTTATTTTTAAACGCAACTACAAAGGCTGGTATTTCTTCTCAAAATAAAGGCCTAAAGTTTTTAACGTAAGTATTTACGGCGCAATTACCGGTAACATGGATCAGGGTACCCCAAAGTAAGTAAGATATCAAAATTAGAGATAGGCCCTAACTGTACGACAATTTTTTTCTTAGAATATACCCCAGAATCATACCCTAAAATACTCTTGACGAATTAAGGGACACCCTGTATATTAATGATGTTAACTGTATTTATGTCGTTATAGACTAAAATCATGCGTCTTATTCTTGTATTAAGAAAGAGGTAACTACTGATTTAACTGATGAGATCCACGCTCGGAACGTATTTGGACTAAATGTCACACAAAAACTTTTAATTGAATTTTATTCAGTAGTCCATTTAAACAAGAACAGCAAGCAATATATTTTGTATTGTTTTGGTTTGTCTTATTCTTAGTACAGATTAAAGGTTGTAGGTACGCACGACCTTAATTTTTGATAACTTAAAGCACTGTAAATTTCTTCGTTTAATAGTGGCCTGAGGAAGTGCAGCACGAAAATCATGTTTGCCGTTTTATTAGGTAGGTCAGGTATTTCAGGAGGGACAATTTCGGATATTTTTAGTCAAAGGTTATCGCCATCAGTCATAGTGATTTTGGCTTAATTACTTCTGATTTCAAGATACATTTTGAAAATATTTTCGACTCGGTAAGCCGTTTATTCTTAATATACAAATTTAAAATTCAACAAAAATAATAATATAAGTATTTGCAACAAAGTGAGAGGGTGGGGACGTCTGTTTCAATTTTTATTTTCAGTATATTCATGGACCAGCATACATGCATGCCTATGAATATAATTTATATAGCTACATCCATAAATTTAAGTCATGTATACATATTTAAGACTCTATTCACCGAAGGAAACCAAAGCTTCAATAAATTCTTTGTCAACATGGCAGATTAGCCTCTTTAAACCTTTTTTTTTTATTTTCTTACGTGATAACTAATGACTTAAACGTATGGATGTGTATTGTACCAGCAATATTTCTTTTGATACAAAAAGTTGTGGAAGAAGTGTTTTAAAGACAAATATTGAGTTTATATATTTTGTATCTTTTGAAGCGATTAACGATTATCATCTGTACCCTTTTAAGTTTAAATTACACAAAAAGAAAGTTTCATTGTCTATATACTTTTATGCCCACCAACCAACCTTTCTTCCATGATTAATTTAATTAATTAGTTAAAGGATCACAGCCACATCCTTAAACCATCAAGCGGTGGTGGTTGGGTTATCATATAGTCCTCCATATACACTGTATAAACTAAAGAGTATAGACAATAATAATCTGATAGAAGCTACATATGTATACTTTTAGATATTTTTAAATAAATGCACTAATTGAATTCTAAATAGATTTTTGGTGTATTTTGCGCCAAATGATACAAGGAACGTAATAAAATATATATTTATAATAAATGCAACTGCCTCCGAATGAAATTCTTCCAGAAAACCTTTCTGTATACACAATGTTTTTTGAATATAAAACCGGATGTCATGCGGAAATCATTACCAGGTAATATTATTAATTATTTAAGTCTTTTTAAATGTAACATCTGTGTCCAATTAATTTTTTTTTATAATATTTAGAAATACCTTACAAAATAACTAAACCTCGGTTGTAAATGTGTTTTTTCAATTAATTTATTTTTTAATTTTGGTGACCTGCATTGAGATACACAAGAATAATTCTATATTTTGTTACACTGCATTAAATTTTATGAAAGTTCTCGATGTACATACGTACTAGTTTGTATTCTATACGTATTAGGCTTTAGTTTTATATACAGGGTGCTTCTCATAAGATGCAATAAAAAGCTAATGGCAGTTTTTAAATAATTATTTTTCAAGCTCAAAATGTTGGAAACAAGTGATTTTTTTAACTAGGAAATATAAAACATTAACCCCCGTATTCACAAAAAAAAACTAGTTATTTCAGCTCCCGTGTTTAGGAAAACTACACAATGGAATAAGAATTTTCCGGACACAAACTAAAGGCAATTGCTTACTGCTCCATTTGAGTCCGGAATATTCTTATTCCATGGTGTAGTTTTCGTAAACACGGGAGCTGAAATAACTACTTTTTCTTTATAAATATGGGGGTAAGTTTTTTGTTTTAAGTGTTTTTTTTAAAAAACGCCTCTTCTAAAGGGGGGGGGGTGAAAGAAACCGTCTTATTAGTACAAAAGTTTTGTTTAGCGTTCGTTTAAAAAAAATCATTATCATTTTTTGGCGCCGTACGAAGCGAAATCCTGATAGTTACATTTTAATGCATTTTTTTTATAATTGACGCCCACTCAAGGAGTTGTTAATACTCTTAACATGTAAAACACAGTGCGAGCGTTGGAAAATAGGATAGGGTTTAAAAGGAGATACCGATGCACATTGGTTTTGAATTTCTGAATATCATAATGAGAGGGGAAAAATAGAGTTAGGTATAAAGTTCCACATTCGTGTTGTGCGGCTAAAAAAAGAATCCCTGTAGTTGACAGTACGTCCGAAATTAGACTCAAGGGTAAACTGATGAGCATTCCTAGAAGCGCGAGTATTGTAGTTAAATTGTTTAAAGGGAGGAACGCAACTAGCTATTTCACTGGAACACTGTTTGTAAAAGTACCGATAAAATTAGACAAGACATGAAACATTACGTCGGTGCTCTAGTGATGTAAATATTTCCGTTATGGTTTTATCACTTATCATTTTTAAAGCTTTTTTCTGTATACTATCCAAAAGACTGAAGTATGTTGAAGGAGCACCTGCCCAGATATGCGAATTGTTCTCAAGCTTTGGACGGATGTACGCTTTATAGATCGTAGCCAGATCCTAAGAGGAAACAAACTACTTGCATCGCCTTAGGCATCCCAAACATTTCGCAGCGTTCTTAGCGACGTCGAATATGTGATCATTCCACAAAATGTGGTCTGTGACGCACATACCGAGAACCGAAAGCTGTTCAGTTTCCTCGATGCCAAGTGAAGGGTGGGTTTTGCTTTAACAACAGGAGACAGCATTGAGTTTTTGAAGCACTAAATTCTACACGGTTTTTTATTCCCCTAGACAATGCTTTCGAGTTCAGAATTTAATGAGTTTATCATACGCTGCCGTTCAAGTTCCACATCCGACGGACATGGATGTGAATCTGAAAACGAATATGAGAAGCTGAGGGTACTGTCGTCAGCGAAACAGTTTAATGGATTTTAAGTTTCAGACAAAAGATCATTTATTATGAATATAACGAAGAGAGTCGGAGACAAAACGGAGCCCTGGGGCACACCAGCATTTATTTTGTGAATTTCATACTTGAAACCGTCCAATACAACTTGTATTGAACGGTCCGAAAGGTAATTTCTAATTCAACGAAGAAGAGATTCATCGAACCCAAATGCGCACATTTTCGATAAGAGAGCTTGATGCTAAACTCTATTAAACGCTTTTGAAATATCAAGCGCAATAATCTTACTTTTTCCAAAACGATGTAAAGATTTGTGCCACTGTTCGCTGAGATATACCATCAGATCACCTCTGGTTCCTATTGCTTCGAAAGCCGTATTGATGGTCATTAAGTAGCTTCCGTTCTTCGAAATATTTCTTGAGCTGAAAATTATTCAGCATTTCCATGACCTTGAAAAGAAGGGACACAAGCGCAATTGGTCGATAGTTAGAGGGGGAAGAAGATACGCCTTTTTTAGGGACAGGCTGAACAAAGGCTGTTTTCCATCCACTCGGAAAGAGTCCCACTAGAGTAGGAAAGACGGAAAAGCTTACGCAGTGGTTTTGCCAGCGTTGAAGAACACCTCTTCAGAACAATGGGAGGAGGTGAATGTCGATATCTTTCAGAACTCTAGCAACTGCACGAGTGCGGAAGAAGATTTTTCCCATCAAATCATCTACGCTCTCAAGTACAGGAGGAGTCATATCCCCTTCTGGCTGGCAGCGTCGAATTAATAGCAAACTGTGCTGCAAGCAAATTAGCTTTATCTTGCGAGCTGACAAAAGGAGTATCATTGAAGACGAGCGTTGGAACCGAGGACGAGTATTTCGTATGTTTTTTACAAATGACGAACAATTTTTACTACATTTGGGACATTGTAGTATTTTTGGCCGTAATTTTTGATCATGTGAAAATTTTCTTCGTTGAATATGAACGTTACAGGTCTTTAAAGCTTGTTGAAACTTTTTCCGGTTTTCCTCAGTTGGGTTGGCTTTATAACAACGGAAGCTTACTTCTCTAACCCTAATAACCTCCTTACAGCTCGAATCAAACCATACGTTTTCTTTGGGTTTGATAGATTTTACCCTATTCGGGATAAAATTTCTCATACTGCGCTGGAATCTACGTCACTATCGAGGAAGCATAGTGACCAGTTTAAGTTTCTGAAGAAAATATTTAGACCGTCCCAGTTGGCTTTCTCGTACTGTAAAAAGGTTCTCTTAGAAGTTTTTTCTTTAAATGTGTTTTGTTGGCACGAGAAATTAACAGATATGACACAATGGCCTGACGTGCCTAGAGGCGGTAATACACTAACAGTATATTTATCAGGGTCAGAGGTAAGGAACAAGTTTAACTGGGGGTAACCCCTTCCATATAAAAAAATAACCCAGAGAGCACTATTTTTTGCAAGCAAAATTCCTTCCATGACTGCACTAAATTGAGGAACTTATCATTTAGCCGGATTGTTCTTATTTTTATGCGAAAGTTGGTTCTCTTATTTTTTAATATTTTGAAAAGTAAAAGTCCTAGAACCATCCGGTTTTCAGTGTTTGACTAAAAGTGAATTATTTATTAACAACATAAAATTAAAAATAAAAATCATTTTGAAACAAAAAAACCTTTTTATTTTTTTTTTCTTTCAAAATTTAGGGGGGAAATAGACCACCCCCACATACGATTTGTTTCTTGTTTCAACCCAACCTCCCCCTTCGTCGTCCTGTTTTTAATTAAAGATTTATATGTATATTCCAATATCCATTCAGACATAATATAGTACACAATGTACATACATTCTATGTAATGTACAATACATAAATGCGGACAAAATTCTTAATGTTCATGAAACTTGGTGGGACCCACAGTGGTCCGTTTGTTGAATTCTCCTGTGGACAAAAATCTCTTCCCATGTCAATTCTTGACGGAAATTAATGAAATATGGTACACTTTATGCTTTGCGAATGCAGAATTCAGTTTTACTGCCTATATTTTTGTAATCGAAATGGGGGCTTCACAATTTAGGCCAGAACATGGTTCGAAATGTAAAAAATCCAAAGAAAGTCCTTTCAAAGTCAGGAATCTTATGAAATTTAAAATGTTTAATTTGTCTTGAAAAAGAGCCATAAAATCAAGAGCCCATAATCAAGTTTGAGTTTGACAATATTTTCTTCGAAAACAGAAATAACTTGATTTAAAAACGTTATGAAATAACAGATTTCATGATTTTAAAAATTGTATTATTCATTATCATCAGTGTTTCCGTTCTTTTTAAATAATTTTTAAACGATTTATTTTAATTTTCAAGCATTTTTTAAAAACAGTCTCCTCTTCCCACCTATCGGAATGATATATACCTCCATACTGAAAAACACTTGTTTTGGATCCCTATATAAGAATCCGTTATTATTTTGTGCCAACTATTCAAGCTCCTAATTCAGAATATTTTTTTTTTCCTAAAACTTAATTTAATTTAATTTAATTTTCGTTGGCTTTCCGATCAGGGCTGCCGTTATAAAATATTTTAGGCTTGTGGGGAGTACGCAAGAGAAAAACATAGCTTTTTAATAGTATGGCCTTGTGCAAATTTGATTCAAATTACGAACAAATTTTCACCTCGTTAGTGCCAAAATTATCATCGGATAACATTTAACACGATTTTCAATTCACAAACGAGCTAGAAATATAACTTTATTAAACCATTTTTAATAATTTATACTTCATTCATACCATTCATTTAAGGGTGACAAGAAGAACAGAACTGATAAATTGTTAAAAAACTTAACATAACTTTTACATAGTAGATTAAACCACAACAAAGGTATTGGCAGTAAGGACTTAACTTGCTTATAAATTGGAACTTCCTGTGGCAGGTTTTATTTTTCTCCATCTTGAAGACGACCATGAAGGAACTAAGGAAATATTTGTTTTCTTCTATAAATATGCTAAATGGAGCTTTTATTGTTCGTCTTTTTTCAAAATTGACACTTCTGTAAAGTTAAAAAAACAATACACCAATAAAAGTTTTTAATGCGCTAGAATAAGCACAATTATAACGACTTTTTGCAAACATTTTGGGAATTTTCAAGGGGAGTACAATCACAGTGAGGGGAGTACAGTGAATGGTTGGGGAGTCCGAATACTCCCTTAGTACTCACTTCGGCAGCCCTGTTTCCGATTTTGTTTTTCCCAAAAGTGACTCAAAATAAAGGATGAGAATAATTTGGCAAAAAATGCTGACAACGCTATTCAATGGTTTGGCAATATTCCACCACCCGATTTTCACTTTTCAATAATGATTTCATTATCGCGCAAATAGTAGAATTTACCAGGTATTGAATTTAAGTGACCCCTTTGCGGCGTGAAATCCTTCGAAACAGAAATCCAAGGATTTCCGTAAGCCATTCATGCTACTTACTCTCAAAGTTATGTTGGTATATGATATATTAAAGAATTTCAAAGTAGCTACACCTACACTTGATTGATTCCTGTAACCTTTGTTATTGAGCCCTCTATTTGCCATTATCTTAAGAGACACAAATTTAGGTTCATAGACTTTAAAAAATAAAAATAAATAAAAAAAAAAAACAATTTTACCTAAACACACCAATAACCACAAACTCAATGTTTTCAAATTGAAATAAACAAACTTGATTGTTGATCTTTTGTTTCTTCGAACGCAATCTAATTTAAAAGCATACAATAGTTTGAAACTTTTCCGAACCAAAGCTATCAGCAGTAATATACCTACTGTATAGGTTGGTGTTAAATGTCTTTCGGGCAATTCAACGAACACAAACATAATAAAACTAAATTAAAATTATGTAAATAGGTTAAAAAGTTTAAATGTAAAGTAAAAGGTACCACTACCGTTTACCTATACACCTTTCTTTGTATCTTCTATTTACTGAGTAAGTTAAAAGTTTAATTAATGTAAGATGTTCAAAAAATTGAAATGAACAAAAAAAATAATACCTACTAAAATTACAAAATGAGACAACTCAAAAAGTATATTACTCGGTGTATACCCGAGGGAGAAATAGGCAAGAACCCCCATTTTAAAGTTTTTTTTTTGTGTACTTTGGGGTATAATTATGATGTCTTTTCCCTTGTTAAATTTTGAAAGGTCGAGTGCTGAAAGTTAAATAACGTTGATTAAGAAATACATAGCTGATGAATTAACGTTTTGTCGCTAGAATATACTTACATACATACATTACATAGATATAAAAATGAATCGAATGAAATAGTATATTTATGTTTATGGTTTCCGTTAAATAAATGCTTTTGAAATAAAAACATAGAAAAATTCAAAAAAATATGTATATGTAGAAATATGCATAAAATGTTTGTATGTTGAAATTCTATGGTTTCAAATCTCTACCTTGTTACTGTGTGAAATGTTTTCTCCTTTATAAGGCTTTGGTTAGAGGGGATGCCTGTTTTAAAGAACAATCATTATTGTTCTGACGTACAAAAAAGTTAGATTTAAAAGAAAAATGGACACGACTGGATCGCACAAAACTTGCTCTCGTAGCTAACAACTTTAACGTAGCTTGAAATAGATGTTGGTACACATTTATTGGTTCCATAACATATCATTAAAAAAAGTATTAAAAACAATTTAAAATATAAATGATTACTATGAATTATTATAAATTAGTTATTTTAATAGCTAACACAGATAGAGCTTAAAAAAAAGTATGCCATCTGATTTGCTTAACTTATGAAATTTTTGAAAAAATCAAAAATCGTTAAAGCGGTTTTTTTTTAAATTAATTTTTTATATTTAAAAATTCTGGAAAAATTTTTAAAATAAAATTTGGTATGACAACTTTTAGTATTTAATAAAATACAATTTTTCACAAAATTAAAAAAAAAAAATCATTGGCCCGTTTTCAAGATATTGAATTTTCAAAAAAAAAAAATTCAATATTTTTTTTTTAATCTAAAAATTATTTCTTCGAAAATTTTTATATGCAACATTGTTAAAATTGTAAGCAAGCTTTTGTATAAAAAATTTGGTTGAAATCAGTTTAGTAGTTAACGAGAAATTTGAAAACCAAAATATCGGTTGTATGACAGGTACCGTTAATAACTGTTATAAAAAAAAAAATTTCTACCAAAATATTTATTTTAGTAATTTCAGTACCTCGTATTTTTTTTTGAAAATCGTTAGAGCCGTTTTAGAAGTAAATCAATTTTTGTTTATTGGTTATATGACAGGTACTGTTGTTTTGTGAGCTAAAAAAAATTTCAATTTTTCCTCTAGGGAATCACATTCACATAAGAACCTTAAGTCCAAAGTTTGAAGAAAATCGCTTCAGTCGTTTAGGCTGCAGGTCCAGGTACAGACAGACGGACAGACGAGACGGACAGACAGACAGAATTGCGAGACCCACTTTTTTCACGTTCTTCGTAATGTTAGGAAAAATTATTATCTCGATTTTTTTTTTCACGAATCCTAAACTTGCCCTATAATACGTTTATCGCAAGTAAAAAACAACAGGTTGTTATGAAGTCGTTTATAGTATGTTCACAGAAGCTCGTCGTATGCTCGTCAGAATCAGCAAGAGCTTGTGAGCCAGATTCATCGTTTCAATGAATTTGATATCGAATCGACCGTCAGAACTGGATGACGAACAATAACAAATTCCAAGGAATTACCTTACTGTAACAATCTGCTTATGGAAAATAATTATGAAGTATAGCCATCCACTATTACCGCAACCTTATCAAATACAAACATCATAAATTGGCTTGGAATTGCATTGCATTGTCGGTGTAAATCTTATATAACAACTAACAAAATTTTGGTAGACACATTTTGTGAGTAGAATTTTGTATTCACAAAGGAAAAAAACTAAGATGCCATTTTCGTCTTGATGAGGTTATTTGTTTTGAATTTTATTTGGCAAGTTCAGGTAAAATGAGGTCTCATTGTCGAAATGATCGAGCAAGCGGTTAGTTCTGTTTCTGAGAACTCATTTTCCTGAACCAACTAATAGATATATAGATAAATTCATTATTTCATCAACAAGTTTTACAAAGTTTTTTTTTTTTTTAAATAAGGTCATGGCAATCCGGCGATAGGCAATAACTAAAATTTAAAATTTGAAGTTTTCACTTCTTCGGCTTTTTTGGTCATTATAGTTAATTAATGAAAGATGTTTATTAGATTTCCCAACGTTTCGACTGAGTTTTCAGTCTTCTTCAGGGGCACTTTATTAAACAATGAAATTAAAAATAAGAAAAAACATTTGTATGTATACATTTGGTTATTATGGTTTTACACTTACAGGTATTATCAACAAAATTATTTTTAATTTTTACATGAACATCTTTCATTAATTAACTTTATGGATATATTTGCAAATTTTTATGTTTTCAAGTTTGCAAATTACGAATGTATTCATGAAAGTACTGAATGTGCTCTTGTTTTTATGATTTTTACATATTTTATGTTTTGAGCCATTATCGGCTTGTTAGTAATAAAATCGTTTTTCCCAGTCATGATTAGGCTTCTGCGGAACTTTTTCGCGCATACAAACATCACGTGATCCTCACTCCCTCGGCCTATTTACGATAATTCACGAAGTAATTCGCATGTCCTCAGAAACAATGATGTTGCCAAATTCACAGAAATCGGGACAGACTACCAGTGGAAGTGAGTGGGAGGGTGAGAGCAAATCTTACAAAATCATTGATAGGTGGGTTGGGGTCGAAATTCTGTATGGTCAAAATTCTGCATTTCAAAATACTGTTATTCAAAATTCAGATTACACAAAATTCTGTATTTTAAAATTCTGTATGATCAAAATTCTGTATGAGTAAAATTCTGTATTTCAAAATTATTATAATTATCGAAAATGTATAGCTCCCGTTTAAAACAATTTGACGAATAAACATCACAAATGCGACATTAGTTTGGGTTAATACTAGAGTCGGAATAATATATGAACACTCGTGAGTGATGTTGTGCGTTTCTCAATATAAGTAGAAGCGAAGATGGATGTTTGACTTTTGGAATACCAACATTTATGTCTGTAGTCGAATACGAGTTTCAGAAAATGATTAAGTATTTTTAAAAACGGGTCTGATTTCGCAAACGCAAACGGTGACAAGGGCAAGAAAAAGAGATCACATTAAAAAAAAAGAAAATTCTTCTTTAAAATACTGAAATTGGGCATAAACAGAATTTTGAAAAACAGAATTTTGCACATACAGCATTTTGGATATACAGAATTATTGACATACAGAATTTTTAAATACAGAATTATGAAATACAGAATTTTGTTCATACAGCATTTTCAAAAAAATTTCAAACTGAATTTTGAAATCCAGAATTTTGACCCGCTCCATTGATAGCTTCATGAATTGTGAGCATAAATATATCCAAATTAATTTTATATCTAGGGCAATAAAACCACTGTAGACCAGTGTAATTTAACGTACCTTCGTCGAGATGGACGCATTTAGCATTGCTTAGGAAAATATTACTATATTGCTCAATGAAGATGAACGCATACATCATCATATTGAAAGAAGACCACAATAATATTTTATAAAATAATAATAAATTCATTATCACTTTTATATTACCTTACACTTGTTAGAAATTTTGACGAATATTATCTTCAACTATGTATGTGCAATTTTCATATATACAAACAATATTTTGTTTATTACAGCATTTTTGTTAAAATTTATTAAATCAAAAACTATATCAATTTTTTTTTTCTTAAAAGCATCAATCGTTAGTGATATTATGCTTTGACTTTATCCAACAAAAAATCTACAAGTGAATTATACAAAAAAGGGAAATTTTCATAATTTACAATTGTAGCAAACATCTTTGTGGTACAGAAATGATAGTTACTTGTAAAATATTCTTGTTAAGCTAATGTTTGTAGAATTGTAAACTTGTAGTTTCTTGGTACAGAACTGAAAATGCATCTACTTTACCGAACATTTTAACAAATCTTTGTACACTTGTAAGTTTGTGGTACAGAATGAGAAAAAGACTTGTTATTTCCAAACTGTTTAATTTTTTTAACAAAAGTAAAGTTTGAAATTTACTTGTAGCTTTGTAGTACACAATAAATTGTAATTTGTTAAAAATCACCTCTTGTACAACACTTATAGTTTCTTGGTATATGCCCCAGCTGACAACATAGGCGCCTGCCTGGCAACTGATCATAGCCTAAGCGGATCGATGGAGTCACGTGAGTGGGACAGAGGACCCAAAAAAGGAGTTAATATCCCTGAACCCGCGAAGCGGGCCACCAAAGATATTCTTTGTTAAGGAAAACTATAGACAATAAAATCCGTTGAAATTTTGTTTGGAAAAATCGCCTAAAATGGAGGAAAGAACCCCCAAACTTTAATTTACATGTTCAATTTTTCGGCGATATTTCCATTTTATGATTGGGCCAAAAACTTAATTTGGGCAATATTTCCATTTTTTAATTTACTTTTGGGCAATAATTCCAAATCGATTTGGGCGCTTTTGCCTTCGGCGTTATTGCCTAACGCCCGCCGGCAATCCTACCGTCTGTCTGAAATGACATTTCATATGAGTTATGTAAATTAACAAAAACAAATTTTTTTGAAGATTCAAAAATTAAATGAAATTATAATTTTAAATGATTTGAAACATACCAATTTGAGTGAAGTGAAGAGCAATTTTGAATGATTTGCAACACAAAAAAAAAAATAAGTTTACTTTAAACTGCAATAACTGTATAAAAAAAAGTAATATAGGCTTTATTACTATTTAAAATTTTGTAGATTTGTTCTAGCGATAGAAAAATTTCTTGGAAATACAACCGCCTCGCCGCCGGATTTCCTGTAAAATTCGACAGATAGCCAAGAAGTGATTAATATCTTCTATGTCTCGTCTATTGAATAAATTACAAAGCTGCGGCAGATCATTCCGGTGCGGAAAAAAGTTTGGTTCTTAAAATGATACTTATAATTTCTGCTGAAAATTCACTCAGAAAAAAAATTGGCATCTGATAAGTCGGTGATCTAAGTGTCTGTAGATATTTCTAGATGTATAGAAGAATATTTTGATCTTATGTTTTGATCTGATTTTGACAAACATATTTTTATGTGTGCAGGCGCGAACGCAGAAACATTTATGGGGGGGAGGGAGGTCACGAGTCTTGGCTTAAAGGACTATATTTTTTCAACTCCAATTATAATGAACAAAACAAAACGATTTTTAAAATTATTATAAGATAACAACCATTTTCTCTGAATTAAAACTTTAACTGCCATCTGAGGCCAATTATTTCATTATCGGACTTCATCATCATTTGCATACAAATCTTAATCAGTATATTCTTAAGAAAGTCAAAAGTAAAAAAAAAAAAAAAATATACGGCTAGAAATACATTATATTTTGTTCCCCATTTGTATGCATTGTGGTCCTTTTATGAGGACATTTTTGATAATATCGACTGGTTTGTATTCGAAGACTGCTAGGTTCCGATTCTTAAGAACTTAGTTATTATCAGTAATAATATTAAAAAAGAAATAAGCTAACCAAAATGGGTGCCTCAAGACCCCCCCCCCCCCGACCTTCGTTCGTGCCTGCATATAAAGGGTGTTTTTTAAGAGCTTGAGAACTTTAAATGATAATACAAGACAGAAATACTGTTGGAATGATTTTTTTTATTGTTATAATCTGGTAGATAATTTCATGGCATTTACTTTTTAAATATATGATTTCCGGCATATGTCCGTCGCGACTACGAGTACCATAGTCCACTCGATCAGTCCAATTTTTCACTACTTTTCCTAAAAATCTGTTAATAGTTGCTGGTTTGTCGACATAAACTATTGACTTAACATAGCCCCATAAAAAGTAATCTAGAGGCGTTAAATCGCACGTACGAGGGGCCAGTTAACAGGACCACTTCTGGAAATAAAATTGTCACCAAATTGATTTTGTAATAAAGTGAAGTTTAAACGCGCTGTATTGCAAATTGTGCTGGCGGCGCCGCGCCGTCTTGTTGGAACCAAATGTCGTCGATGTTTATTTGATACACGTAGTCGAAGGACAAAGGCCAACAAGTTGAGAACGGCGACGAATCGACATTTCGGCGTCTTCTTCAATACTTCGTGCTACAGCAGCAATATTCGGTACGCACAATTCTTTGTCTTGTTGATGGCTTTGAAAAGGGAAGAATAAAATTATTGCGAACACGATCAATAACTGCACGAATGGGTTGCTCAATAGGCCGAACGAACGAACGAAGTGCTCCATGAACTTCGCAAACAGATTTATTTTTTTTTTTTTCAAAGTAAATTTAAACAATTTTGAAGCTTTGTTCCGGTGCGCGTTAAACTTTCATAATAAAATATTTATGCAACGCAACGGTGGAAAACCCGCATAAATCTAAGAAAAAGTTAATTTTATCAATAAACGTATCAAAATTTGTATGGATACAAAATGTTCTGCAGAAGAAATAAAGTTGTCATAAGATTTTTATGCGGAAAACGAAGAAATAAACAATATAAAGTAACAAAATTCAAAAACAAACAAATTTTAATGAATAGAAAAATTTACTGAATAATTTTTTCCTGCATTTTGTTTCAGTGGCTTGAGTAATTCAAATAAAAAACCATTACGATTACTCTGCTAATGAAAAGTAGTCTAAGCTCATGAGTTTGTTATGTAAATCCACTCTTCTGCTTGCGAGAAGAAAAAAAAAAAAAAAACAGAAAGAAACCGAATTCTATAATTCATGTATCCTTTTTTTTAACTATATCATCACATCTCAACAATCAGTTTTTTTACCAAGAAAATGAACTTATGAACTTCATGATTGCAGGTGATTTCATTACAAAATATTCATCGAGAATGGGTGCACCTATTTACCTCCTATGTCAAGCTCATATTAAATTCACTATAGGATTCATTGGTGACGCTTCTTTTTCTTGAGGAAAAAGCTACTTTTTCAGCAGTGAAGTTTTGGACATTTGCCACTGGGGTGTGAGTTAGCTGAAGTTGAACTCATTTCAATTGTTTCTGCACGCTAAACCTTCAAAACAAGTAAGGACAAATGAATCGATAAACCCACTCAAGAGTAATAAGTCGATATCTGGAGGCACTCTAAGACCCATATAACGGTAAGATAAAAGTTTTAACCAAAAATCCAGAAGAATAAAAGCCACCATCATTTAAAAATTTCAAGATTCATAACCCACCAATTAAAAATATATAGGTAAAATTCAAAAAATCAATACTCATAAGCATTTACATGAAAATTGTAATAGTTTTTTAAATGTTAACGCTTTTCTTCATTCAACCAGACTTGGAAGCCACCCTTCTTGAAATTAGCCCTTACCATGAGATACCAAACAAATTGATTCTATAAAAATATCGCAGTCAACTTAATTTATAACGTCAATATCCGTTTAAGTTTTCATTTTGTTCGCACTGTCACTAACATTTGAAGGGAAGTTTTTACCCCTCGAATGTTCGCTTTTATACTTACAAAAAAACTTTGACTATCGAATTATTAAGTTTTGATTTCAATACTGCATACACAGCATAGCTTATGCAAACATCAATCGACATTTTTACCGACAGGTTGTTCAAACGACATTTTATCGACTCACATTACAAACTGTTTTATTTGGAGAAATATTTTCTGTCAATATTTTTCAAAATCATCGGAGTTTTAATTTAAACCATCGTCATTTTGTGGGGCGAAATTAATACACTTCCCTATTTCTCTGCTTAATCGGATAAATCGAAGTGACAATCCATAATGACATATCACTTTCGCGATATCAATTATCGTTGTGTTAAAATGGATTTTATAATCGAATTTCGTGTACAGGAAACCAATGTTTTTTTTTAGAGCAATTCAAACTTCAAAGTGATACAGACTCTAATATCCGTTTAAGCAAAGCCTTACTTTCATCGATGCTAAACCCCCAATTAATCATACCATCGTATTATTTTCTAACGAATTCTTTCCCGAAAAGGGACGATTTACCAGAATCTATTTCTTTTTTTTGATTGTTTGTAAAACATCACGTTTCTATTGCTTTTTCTCAAATTTATTATTTGCATTGTGAAAATAAGGGAAAACAGTTTGTTTTTCTTTTAATTTGACTTAAAGAACATTTTCAAATAATAAATCTTCTTAAAGGCGTGCCTTGTCTTGTTCCCTCGATACAAAACATAAAAACTGATTTATTGAATTTAAAATAAATAATAACGTGACCTTATGATAAGGAAAAGCTTGCTTTGCGGCTAAGTGGTTATGAATTCGCTGTTATTCAATGGGTGCGGCGCGGAGGGCAGCTACTATTTGTTTGATATCAAATATTTTGAGAAATGTATTTGCCTTTCTCAGAAATCTTATGTAACCTCAGAATGTATCTTGGTAAGAGTATACTTTACTATGGAAGTAATTCCTAGTATTTAGGCATTTTATTTTCAAAGTTTATGTAAGCTACTTATTATATTATTTATCTTATTTAAAAATGTAAAGTACTTTGAGGTTTGTCATATTAAGGTTTTCATCAGATTCGGATTTTATATCTATAAATTTATAAATGCTCGAAAAATAATGGATATTAAAGTTAAATGATTTCTTTGAAAAAGTTAATAAATTAAGGTTTGGCATGTTTTTGTATGTATTGTATAGTACATATAACTTCAATTTTCGTGTTTAGTAAGTTATAACTGGAAGCTCAGAAGAATGGATCCAAAAATAACAACAAAAAATGCATGTGTGTGAAGTAGCCCGTTTTTTAATTTAAAATTTTTGAAAGTTATTCCACGTTGTTTACAGTTTGTTCCGAATTGTTCCAAGTTTTTTTTTTGAAAAATATTGAAAAATGGGGGTTTGCGACCCAAAAAACAGATTTTGACCTAGGCTCCCTTTTTTTGCAAGTCGAAATTTTTAAATTTGTTCCAGATGCTTTTAGTACTTTTGAATATTGTTCCAAGCTCTTGGACCTCTATGTACAAAATTTTAAAAGAAACGGGCAAAATTCGAAATGTAAAATATGGCTCCCCAAATTTTTTTCTTTGTCTATTCCAAATATCTGTCATTAAATAAATGTATTGAAAAAAACTGTGTGTCTTAGAATAACTATATCAGCCTAAAAACGATCTTTAAAAAATCTAAAAATAATGATCTAAAAAAATGTATTGGTCCCCCTTTTTCTAAAACCAAAAATCCAAATCTTGTTCCAAGTCGAAACTTATTTTGCCTTATAGCTTCCCAAATTTCGTCCAAAAATATAAATAACTGTAAGCCTTATCACATAAAAACAAATATGTCACTTTTTGGTGTTGGTTCTTTTAGCAATTATCTAAACGCTTTAAAACTCTTAGGTATATTATAACTAATCAAAATTAAAAAAAAACACCCCCGGCACCCCCTTTCCAAAAACCCGAAATAATACAATACAAAAATGGATTGTTCCAAGATATCATTTAAAAATAACCGTAGTAAAAGATTTTACAGCTAAAAAGGATTTTTACGATATGTAATAAAAATTCTTACAGCCATATTATTGACTTGATTCAAAACTAGTTTTACGGCAAAACTAGTTCAATAGAAGTTTCTAGTCCCAATATTTGGACAAATCGGTATTATTAACTAAAGTTTTGGTATTTTAAACTCAAAATATTGAAACTGGGATACCAAAACTTTCATTAATAATACCAATATGTATAAAATTTGCAATTTGAAATCTCCATAAAACTAGTTTTGCTTTTAAACTAGTTTTGAAAAACTCAATAATATGGCTGTTATTATTTTATTGCTTTGATTGGATTGGCTTATTGTTCTTATAGTTAATATAAGAACATCTTTACAATTCACCAACAAAAATTTATGAAAAAAAAATTTTTGAAAACATAATTTAAAGAAAAATTGTGCCACCCCTCCTTTCCCTTTCAAAAATTAAAAATCGTCCTAAATATATTACTTCTCCCAATGCCTATCAATCCATATGAAAATTTTAGAGTCACTAAAACCCATATCTATTTATAAATAGCCTTAATCAAAGTTTGTTGTACCATTTGGTCAGAAAGTATCCAGCCGATTTCAATATATTGTACAAAGTTGGAAATCCATAGGTGGGCAGATGTGCAGAATATACCAGAGACACGCATTAACACACTGTGGGCCATTTTTGGTCTATTTCGCTTTATAATTAAAAATAATGTATTTATTTAAGCTTGTACAATGTTCATGTGTTCAAAAGATTTATATCTTATATGTACCAAGAATAATACTGAATAAACCAAAAATAAAACAAATTAGGATTTTCTGGTACTCTTCTAAAAAAGTCAAATCCAATATTACGAAACAAAATTAATTATAATTCTTTTAAATGAATTTAAAAAATTTTAAACTAAAGAATAACCTCTGGATGCAAATTAATATAAAAATCATTGTAAAAATCTTTTTTTAGCCCTAAAATCTTAAATTACGGTTATTTTTAAATAAAATCTTGGAACAATTACATTTGGTTGTGTCTATTTGTATCCATTTTTGTATTGTTTCTATTCGGGTTTTTGGAAAGGGGCGTGGGTTGTTTTTTGAAATTTTGATTAGTTATAACTTAAAAACTATAGGATTTTTAACAGTCCAGGGAAATTAAATTTTTATTCCGGAAAAACTCCCAGAAAGTTCCGCCTTGATATGTTGGGTGCTAGCTTTTTTATAACGGTATAAAGTAAAAAAAAAAATTGTTTTTGTTTTCCTATGGCTAAGTTGTCAGTTTCTTCGTCTATGTTTTCGGGTATTTCTAAAGAATTTAACTGGCCGTGACATTTGCCGCAAACTGGTGAACAAGTCAATCCAAATTTTCGGCAGCTGCATTTAGACCCACAACCTTTAACACAGTTGCAAAAAATGAGATATGTTTTAATTCTTAGCCAATACATTCTTTAGAAATACCCGAAAACGAAGACGAAGAAACTGACAACTTGGCCTTAGATAATTTTTTTGATAATATTCCTATTCATAAGGAGCTGAAAATGAATTTGTAGGTCATCATACATTGAGTGATGAAGAAGAAGTGGAAGAGAAAGTCGAATAAATGTATTGAGGACGACGAAGAAGATGAGAGTTAGCAAGAAGACCCTCATTGTTTAAATTTTATTTCATTTAATTCAAAAAATAATATTTTTTTTTTAGCTAAAATGTAAATAAAAAACTTTGAATTAAATATTAAATATAAAAATGAACAAAATTTAATTTTCCAGTACTCATTTAATAATTTCATATAAATATAATGGGGCATTTTCATAGTCGCAGATAGACCCTGGTTTAACTAAACTACAGTTTAAGACAATTTTGGCTCAATGAAAACAGACCGATTTTAATTCCAAATTATTTTTTTTTATATTTTTATAAGATAATTAACTTGGTATACTACACAAAAAGCTTCAAATATTTTGAAAGGATAGATTTAAAAAAATAGAATCAACGTCCGAAAATTCAACCAAACCTATGTTTAACTTAGACCCAGGTCTAAAATGAGTATAAATACGCCCCAATGTAAATAAAGAAAAACTTTTATGAAGATTTCAAATTAATTTCAAACTTTTTATTGAATTTTGTTGATATGCATACTTAAAATGTGCACATAAAACTATTTAGGTCATTCACTCATGCAATTAAGGATGCATGTACATGTAGAGGAATATATGTATGCATACATACAGAATACAAACACATAATTTACTTATACAGGGTGTCCCAAAAGTCAACGTCGAGACGAAAACGGGTTCATAGGGAAGGTGGTGACAGTTATTTGAAAAATAATAAAAAAAATTGTTGCCATGTATTTTGTGAGTTATGTTAATATTTTAATTTTTTCATCTTCTTATTATAAAAAAAAACCTGACCACGGGTATTTATTTTCTGGGTGCACGAATTTAAACAAATTCCCCTAGAATAATAAAATTCACAGTATCTTTTTGCTGTGATTTTTATAAGAGTCGGTTAACATCGACCAAAATTTGTGTCTTAGTAGGGTATAACAGACTGATTGAAGAGCCCACTGTTGTACCTTGGGCGAAACACAAATATTTCTGGAGTTGAGGTCACTTGTACCTTTTAATTGAATATAAACTGCCTACAAAACTTCAGTCAAAACGAAAGCCGAACGACAGCTTGAAGACACTCGTAAATAAAAATACGAGTGTCGTTTTTTTTACGATTCTCGTTTCTCGTGTTCGTATTTTGACAAATACGCGCTACTGCAATCGTTTCTCGTAATCGCAATTTAACAAATACTCCGTATTTAAAACGATTATCGTTTTTCATAATAACCCCCCTGAAAAAATATAAAAATTGAAATTTCGAAAAAAGGGGGGCTAGAATTTTTTTCGAATTTAGCCCCTAACTTTTAAAATCTTGAACATAGAGGTACAAAAACTTAGGACAACTAGACGAATAAACCGGGAACAACCTGGAACAACTTTCAAAAATTCGAATTCAAAAAAGGGGGTCTACTTCACACACGCAATTAAATATGATTTTTACCGTTCAACTAGTATCATTCTTGCTAAAAACAAAATAGCTACATAAATTGAGAACTATTCTAAATCTTGAACATTTTTGAATGAAACAATAACAACTCATGTGTTCTACCACTAAATTATTTGTTTGGCTGAAGTTATAACTATTTCACGAGTGCCAACCCGATCATCAGACTTCATTGTGTGTTGCTGAGTCTTAATTATGTTCATTTTTATTTGAAAAGCTTTGCCCGTCATTCTAAATCTTAACGATTATGTTATGATTAAGTATGGAACTCAACACACAGTTATAATCATTAGCATACGGAAAATGTTATGTGTGAAATTGAATTTTCCGACAGTATTTGATTTATGAAAATCAACAATGTTGTGAAGGAAAATCACAATTTTCATAATAATTAATGCTAATATTGATTTATTAGATTCATACAAAAAAAAAAATAATTATGTTATTATATCTATACCGAATAAAGGGCCCGACTTTTAATGATATTTTATTCAAACATGAAGAATAAGGTTTTATTTACATAAATATATCTTTTTTGTTGTCGTACAAAGATGAACTTGAGCCATTGTGTGGATTTCACTCAAAAGGTTTGGGCAGTCAGTTATTCTTTAGAAAAGTTATTGAAACCCATTCGACATATCCCTTAGAATTGTGTTGTGTTGGGGATGTAGGAGATGTATAATCTAAGGACGACCAAATAGCTGAGCGTGTTGTAAAACTGTCCGAAAAGCATCACCATATGTCGTTGGCAGGAAGAATGCGTATACATATATACAATACACGGCAGGAGATAAGAGGATTATCTTTTGGTCGTTTGTTCTTTTTTGAAAGTGGAACTTATTTTTATGGAATAGAAAATGAAGAAAAATCAATTTGGGGAGATTCTAAAAAAAAATTAAGGGATAACATTGAAGGTTGCTTTGGGTTTTGGGTTGTATATAAATAATATAGTATAAGCAGTAAGACGGTAATATAAGGCGAATCAAAGCATTTTCAAAGGAAAAATCTAGCTCTGTAATACATTATACTTACTAACAAAAATATAAAACGTTTAAAGATATGGCTATCAAAATTACTTGGTAAGTAGGATTTGATGATGCGAACAAACACTATTGAATGAAAATAAAGATAAACATTAGCTACGGGTTAATCTTTTCGAAAAGTTTAAGTACGGGCTTTATATTATAATGTAAAATATCTATTAACATCACCAGTTTGTCTATTCAAAGGGCACACAAAAAAATTCTCAATCGAAATCAATATGCTTTTCAAACATGAATTAACGATGCTCTAAGGTATGTTTGTATCTATATAAACACCTGATTTTGTGTCTTTATGATTGGTGGGAGTGGTGAAGATGATGAATGATATAGTCTTGTGGTTTTTGTTGTAAAATAATAGAACAGCGTAGATATGGGTGGGGGATCAATCTCATCTCTAGGAGTGGGAGGATGTCATTCAGTTTAGATGTCTTTTCTCAAGGAAATACGAAAATACAATTTAGTCATCGACGTTTAAACGACAAAGGAAATCCTTGAACTCCTTAACTGTGTAACCGATTTTTAAAATTATTTTTTGCGTTAATATGCTTTATAACTTTTCAATTTTGTGCAATAGTAACGCTATTATATAAATGTTGATCATGATGATTGATAGATAATGTAGACATTTTGATTGACACTTTTAATTGTGTTTTAATTATTGAACCTCCAAATTTTGTAAGTTTTGATAGTGTTTGACTGCGTTTGCTTTTTGGTTTTTGTCAAGGTAAACATTAAGGTTCAAAATACTTTCAAATTGATTCTTATACATCATGTTGTAATAAAACACTTACATATTTTGATGAAGGCTTCAATAGTTTGATATAGAATCTCTTAAAAAGTTTCAAACTAAGAACTTTTTCGTAGAATATTCGAGCATATAACTCTGATTTTGGTATGGCTGGTTCTAAAGCGCAAATCGTTTAAAATTGTATGAATTCATGCAGCACTATAATTATCAATAAGGCTTACAAATTATGAAGATAACTGTGACGTTTTTGCTTATAAAATAAATCAAAGAAATTATGTGGAACATTTTTTTAGTTGGAATTTATTATATTTTATTTTACTTCTAATGTTATAAGCTGCCACCTCAATGCTAGAACTATAAATTCCTCGATTTGTGCGTCCAAAATAATTCTTACAGAGCTAAATATATGTAGGCAAGTAGGCTACATGTGAAAAATAAAATGCTTAGGGTATGCTCAGTCGCCAGGCAGGCGCCTATGTTGTCAGTTGGTGTGCTTTCAGTTTATTTGTAATAAACAGTACCTTGAGTGGCCGGCGTATCGGGTTCAACGAGTTTATCTCCCTTTTTAGGCCTCTGATTATTCATTTTCCATTTGCAGGATTTTATTTTTCAATTCGGAATTTTCCAACGTCACGTGTTAATGCGAGATTTTAGTTTGCGAGATTTTAGTTGAAATTTGCGAGATTTTTGGTTGTGAAATGTAAATGCGAGATTGTTAAAAGCGAGATTTCGTTTTGCGAGTTTATGAAAAGCGGGTTTATGAGCTTACGAGATTTCGTATTTCGAGATTTATAAAAAAAATGCGAGATTTCGTTATTCGAGGTTTTAGTTTGCGAGATATCGTAGCGCTCCCGTTCAGCAACAGTCCAAACGTTTGCTTTTTTTTTTTAATTTTTTTTAGAAAACCAGATGTCAAAACAATTTCATATGTCGTTAAGTCAGTTAATGTATTTCTAATTATGTTGCTGTACCAACAGTGAGTTAAAAGAAAAAAATGTTATTATTTACCTCAATTGGTGCAGCCACTGAAAGTCAGAATTTTTGTTTGGAGACAATATTTTCATCTCCCAATGAGATGGATTGCCATCAAAGACACAATTAAATAATAAAATGAAAGATATAAATGTTGGTGTACAATTCTTAAAAATGGAAGGGCATAAAGTATATCTGTGGTGTTTGGTATAAACATGATAAATCAAAAAAAATCACTTTTGAGGCCCTTTTTACATCGAGCTAGAACCGAAACGAGTTGAAAGATTTTCTTTAAATTTAGTACAAATATGCATTTAATTTTAAATAAATGATTCCCTTATTTTTGAAAGAGATTTTCTAACATTTAAATATGAATGTAAATGCCTCTAACTCAAAAATACGTTTGGAGCTATCATGTTTATACGAAACACCGCAGATATGTACTATATCCTTGGAAAAAGGTTAAGCCGCAGAGATGTCCACAAAAAAAGTGATTTTGGTTGTATTTATCCGTCAACATGATAGCGCTACATGCCATACGGCTAACGAAACACCATTTAGGGAAACGTTCAATGAAAACATCTTCTCAAGAAATCACCAAAATATTGTGATACCCACCATTCGATTATTTTCTATAGAAATCTCTTGTTAACCTCGATAAACCCGAAAGGATTGTAACTTTGGAAGCCAACATAACTCGTATTCATGGAATACCGACCGATATGCTTGAAAGAGTATTCAAAAATTGGATCCACAGAGTTAGCGATTTTTTAGTCGTGAGCAACATTTAAAGGGAAATATCTTTAAACATTAAATAGCATTAACCAAATTAACACCCCAAATAAATATCTTCCTCAACGCATTGATTTCTATGTGTTTCATAAAAAAAAAACAAGAAGCTTTTATTGGATTACATTTTTGAGTATGAAAGTGATTTTATCAAGAACGGTTGATGGAAATAACTTCATTGTAAAATAAAAGAACATGCTGAGTGAGTGTTTGCCATTTTATACTTATTTTATAAAATGCACCAAAACACCATTTTCGCGCTGGATTTGAACTAAACTGCTACAAAATTAAATTAAGGACACCTACTGGTCTTTCATATTCCGTCGTCCCTGACGTTGACTAACTTTTAATCGTGCGCACAGCGTCAACACAAAAGTGCCACTAGTCTTTTTTTTCACTCGAACTATTGCAGTTATTTATATTTTTTGAAATGCTTCTTATTTCCTAATTATTATATATACATATATTATTTCCCTATTATTACACATCAAAATATTTATGTTAAAAAAATAAAAAAAAATATAATTTATTTCGATTTCTGATTTTTTAAGTATTCTTACTTAAATCAAAATGCTTTCTAAAAGCAAAACTCTAATAGTGTGACGAGCTGAAAAGTACTCTCTTGAAAGCGTTTTCTGAAAATGCTTTGCTTTCTTGAAAACGCTTTCAGAAAAAACACTTTGTGTGACTAATTCCTGAAAGCGTTTTCAAGAAAGCAAATCACGTTCAGAAAACGCTTTCTGCTTTCAGAAACTGTTTGTGAAAGTTTTTATTTTATTGAAAGCCAACGTAGGTAAAATCGGAAATTTCGAAACACTTTCTGAAAGCACTTTCCTATCAGTATATGAGGGCACTTTTCTCGAACAACACGATTTATTCTGTTTTTACTTGCTTTTATATAGATACTATATTGCAAGTTATGGATTTGAAAAAAAATCGAACTTGAGATAATAATTTACCCTAACATTACGATGATAAGGAACGTGAAAAAGAAAAAAGTGTGTCTCGTAGTTCTATCTGTCTGTCTGTCCTCGGCCCTACAGCCTAAACGGCTGGAGGGATTTTCTTCAAACTTGGTATGTACATAGTGTTTTTTTGACTAATATGCCCACACGTTTTTTTTTAAATTTGGTTAGGACCAAAAATAACGGTACCTGCCATATAATTTTTTTTTTTCAAAAAGGAAAAGAATATTTTTTTCTCAAAAACGGTTCCGAGGATTTTGATAAACAAAATTCAAATAAGGAAATGCTACTTTTTAATACTTTTTTATTTTCAAAAATTGGTTATTTTTGATAAACCTCCAGTAAAGTTGAAATTTTTAATTTGTTTAAGGCAAATTTTCTAAAATGTATGAACATTATTGTTTACCAAAACTAATTTTGAAAATAAAATTTTGAAAAAAAAAACTAAATACTTTGAAAACAATTTTTTATTTTTTTGGAAAATACTTGAAAAAATCAATTTTGTTAATTCAAAAATAACGGTAACTTCCATACAAATGTTAAAAACCGTTAACAAAAATTTTATTTTTCTCGAAAATGTCTCCAAGTATTTTGATAAAAAGATGTGCGTGGTACTAATTTAGTTCTTCTTCTTCATTTAAACGGCGATTGTCATGATCTCGAGGGGGGTCACAACTCTCCTACTCAACTGCTTCACCTCGGGTTCCACTTGTGGGGTTCGCCGGGTTGACCTCAGAAAACGTCGACAGGCCTCCCGGTTTTGGATTGTTCCATGTCTGAGGCCAACTAAATGCAGGTGCCGTTGCATGTGTTTCATCCAGGAGTTTTTGCGCCTGCCGTTCTTCCTCGATAGTGTTGGAACGTCTTGTGCTATTGACTTTTGAACTGGGTTCTCATGGCATCTTCTTTGTACATGACAGTACCAGCTAAGTTGGTCATCCCAATTATCCAAGATGGTTTTTTTTGACGTGTAGGCTTCCTCGTATTCTCTTGCTTCTTATTCTATGGCGCTTTGTCACTTCTGCTGTCATGCGAAGCATTTTTATTTCAGCTGCCGTCAATTAACTCTCATACTTTTTGTACATTGTCCAACACTGTGAACCGTATGTAAGCGCTGGACGAACAACTGGCGTATAGAGCTTTTCTTTCATCTTAGGGGGCATTTTTCTATTACAGAAGATGGCAGAGTTTTCCCGCCACTTCATCCATTTAAACTTTTCGCACTTGGGAAGCACTGTTCCATTCAAATAGATGTCCTGAATAGGCCTGTGTGGATCAGAAAATGGACAGCATAGGTATTCGGTCTTTTTCGCGCTAATTCTGTATCCATTTCCCTCTAGAACATCCACCCATACAACAAGTGCTCGTTGCAAGGACACAGATCTTCACTTATGATGGTTCCATCGTCAGCAAAGAGTAAATGATTCACTCTGGGGTCCGTCAACTTATCCTCAACCAGAAAGTCAAGGACAGTAATAAGGAGCAAAGGACTCAAGACGCTTCCCTGGTGCACACCTACTCTAATTGGAAACTCTTCGGTGATTCCTGTGGGGCATCTTACCTTTGTTTTAACTTGCTCGTACATGTCCATGACAATCCGCACGTAGACTTCCGGAACTCCTCGTGGCCTAAATGCAACCCATATCACAGCTCGTAGTTGTCTGTCGAATGCTTTTTCAAAATCATAAGCAATACAATATTCAAATCTCTCGAGGAATCCCGATATTTTTCCATTTTGATTCTTATACTCTGAATAGCATCTGTGGTTGATTTACCAGAAATAGGCACTTGTCGTCAGATAGCCGTATTATTTTTCGCAGGCGGCCATCCAGTATCCGCGTTACGATCTTCATGGTGTGTGACATCAGCTTGATCGAACGGTAGCTGTCGTAATTTCGTGTATCACCCTTCCCCTTGTAGATTGGAAGAAGGTAACTTACCCTCCACTGATTAGGCATTCGGTTGCCGCAGATATGTTTGGAGATGAGAATCATGACTCATGAGCCATCTAGACCCGATGTCTCCCATATTTTTCCAGAACTCAGAGGGTATCTCGTCTGGCCCAATCGTTTTTCCCTTTTTGGAGTTTTTCACCGCATCACTAACTTCTTCGACTGTGATGTCGGCGACTTCTTCATTGTTAGGTGCAGCTATTGGAAAGTATATCCTCGGAAACTGTTCATTTAAGTCCTTCACAATTTTTATATTGTTATTGTTTATCTACTTCTTAGTCCTTCACAATACTCTTGCCATCTGTGAAGAATTTTGTTGTCATCCACAAGGAGTTGGCTTGAGTAGGGCTGGTCACGAGACGAGACTCTGCGAGACTTTTGTAAGTCTCGTCTCGGTCTCGTTAAAATCGAAAATTTTCAGTCTCGTCTCGGTCTCGTGTCGGTCTCGCATAAATAAGTCTCGTCTTGGTCTTCTCTCTGAAAAAATACGATTTCCAGACAATCTGTTGATTATTGGAACGAAATATTTTCGATTATAGTTTGAATATGTGCAGAACAAAATAAATATTTAACTTAAAATTGGTTTTTTTTAATTTATTAGACATTCTGTAAGTTTCGGTCCAAATAAACAGTCTCGTCTCGGTTGCTGAAAAGGCAGTCCGTCTTGTCTCGGTCTCGAGTCCGAGACTTTTCTCGTCTCGTGCCCAGCCCTAGCCTTGAGCGTTGTTAATGAATTTTGGTGAACGAATCTCCTGAGCATTTTTCCTTCTTTGTGCGGCGATTTTGAAAATAGTTGCGCCCTTGTTCATGTTGGCATGTCGCAGTTCCTGATTAGCTTGGTTTGCAATAGCAGCCAGTGCAGATATTTCCTCTAGCTCCCGATACATGCTCCCTGCTTAAAGTTGGGCACACTTTTTCTTTGCTTCTTTCTTGCAACGCTTGTAAACCACTTCAAGGCGTGCTTTTTCATCTATGTTATGAGAGGGGCAAGTTGACCAAGCTTTGAAAACCGTTTTTTCCTAGTCATTACTGCTTTGGCTTCATCATTCCACCACTATGTTTCTTTTTCGTGTTGGTAGTATCCTTTGACAATTCCTAGCAGTGATTTCGCTTCCCACAGGCAGGTTTCTTGCAGAGAGTCCCACATTTTTTGTACTCCACAGTCTCTATTTGCATGTATGTTGATGATTTTATACAGATAATGTTTCATAAAAGAGACAAACGCTTCGCCTTTTACTTTATCCAGACTGTACCACTTGATTCCTCTAGACCCCTCTGTTTGTTAGTTCGTCTTTCTCGTCTCCATACAAAATTCTGTCAGCAGAAGACGGTGTTGTGGGGCGATTGGTTCACCCAAAATCACTTTGCAATCTTTGACTTGCGGCTTCATGAAACTGGGTACGAGATGGGAATCGATCTGAGTTTCATTTCCACCACTACTGTGAGTGATAAGGTGCTTTTGTTGTCTCATGAACATGGTATTTAACACGATAAGACCATATGATCTGCACATGTTTAGGATGTCTTCATCAGAAGGGTTTCTAGTTCCGTAGCCCAAACCACCATGACAGTTCTCATAGTCCTCGTTAGAGTTCCCAACCATTCAAATCTCCGCCCACAAACAGAAGCTCATCTTTCGGGATGTTTTTAATGTGATTGTGAAAGTCTAGCCAAAACGCTTCCTTTTCCGGTTGTTCACATCCAATTTGGAGAGCATAAGCACTGACAATATTCCACACATTTCCTTGCATCACCAATTTTAGAGACATCAAACGGTCACTGGACTTCGAAATAGCCAAGACGTTACTAAGAAATTCCTCCGCAACGATGATACCGATTCCATTGTTGTTCTTTTCTTCTCCGTAGTAGAACATCTTAACGTCCAAGAAACGAGCCCTTTTTCCAGTGTTTTTCCATTTTGTTTCTTGGACGCACAAGATGTCTATTCGCCTTCTTTCATCATCTCTTCCAAAATACAGCCTATACCGCTCATAGTCCCAACTCGCCACTCTTAAATTCCGTCCAATTTGTTAAATATTGTTAAATAATATATTTAAAATTTGTTTCGGTTTTTTTGAAATTATATCATGTGTGTTTTCAATTAACCATGTCTTCGGAAACGGTTTCTTCTTCTTAGTTGATGACTTTGTGAATGCAGGTGCTGTGCAGGAACCTTTTTGTTAGTAGGTTCCTAATTATAAAAATTATTGCATAGCAATTATTATTGCATATTAATTATCTCATGATGTTTTTGACAGGTTTCAATTATTTCCTTACTTACCACATTTCCTTATAAAAAAACAGGTGTGCCTAAACGGCACGCTTAGGTTCCTTTTGACAATTTCTCACGATTGTCATAGAAAATGAGCATTTTTTATAGATATAAATCATTCTTCCCCTTATTGCCATTTTTTTGTTTTGATCTTCTGATAAAATAACTCAAAAGGATAGATAATCAATTTTCTTTTACTATTTATTGTGCATCTAAGAAATTTTTCAAATAATCTATAAGAAGGATTTAATAATACTGAGGATTATTTATGACCCATATTTTCCTCTCGATGATGCGATGAGACAATCTGCTTCCATCAAGAATTTCTTGCCTTCTTAAAGGTTTCACATATATATACATATGTATAAATATATAAATCTTCCAGGAAACATCATGTTGAAGTGTATGCTCAACGATATGAGCTTAACTGCACACTAAAAATTGTTGTTGGGTGATGATGGCAAAAGATATTTCTCTTTTAATAAGAAGTCGTGTCTATTAGGATACATGTGAACATTAAATTAAATGATTTTATTATAGCTTAAGTTTTCTAACATCAAATAAAATTTTAGTCAGTTTTTCTCTGGTTCTTTGGACTTTTGGCACGTTTTTAGTTGGCATTCAAGTCTGATTCTTTATAATACTTTGTACTTTGTTAGATTTCACGCCTTTTCAGCGTATGATTAATATAACTTAATTTAAAAAATGGTTCAAGTTGGACCAAGGTTACTGAGGCAACATGAACTATTATACTCTACTATACTCTACCTATCAAAAACTACATAGCCTGTAATAATGACTGTATTTCATATGCCTAAGGGGATAGTTAGCGATGAGAGAACGAATAAGGAAAAACTTACAATGGATAACTAACAATATTTTCACATTCGATCTGATGGAACACAAACACTAAACTAATCGATAGAAATAACTGCAACGAATTATTTGTGCGAATAACATTTTTAATTGAAATAAATCTTTTGTTGGAAAAATACCAATCAAAATATAAATAAAACTAATTGATATTTGAGAAGAGAGACAAGTGCCATAACTATGAAGGAAATTATTTTTCAATATTCCGATTCTTTTAATTAACTATTGCAAGTTAAAATGTCATTGATGACGGTCCTTATCTTACTTACTTACTTAAACAAGCTGTGAGGTATTAACAAAATTCTTTTTTTTATTTGAAAGGCTTATGTATGAGGTATGCCTAAAGTGACCACCTGTACCGAAATGACCGGTACAGTACCGAAAATTAACGCTGTGTACCGTGTACCACAAAAAAGCCTCGGTACACACAAATATACCGAAATCAAACTCGTGTACCGAAATGTATGAATAAATTAAGCTAAAATCTGAATAGTGTAAGCATATCTTTTAATATTTCTTTCCTCGTGTTTGAAACTTTATTCATCAACATTACTTCATGTTTGCATTCTCATTACTCTTGTATATGATTTGTTTTGTTTTTAACTGTATTCCAACCATTGTCTTTTCCAATCGGTTCTTCCGGTGTTCGCTACAGGTTTTATTTGTTTATTAAAAAAAATTAAACTAAATCCAAAAAAAATTCCAAGAAAACGTGGAATAAAATTTAAGAGAAAAATACAATTTTATGAAGAAATCCTTTTCGAAAATATGTTAGTGTGGAAAAGATTCAATCATGGGAAGACAGAAGCGTTGCTACTGACCATCAATCTGTGGAGTTTTTTTTTTCAACATTTTTAAAAACATTCCATACAATCATTTACTTAAAATTTTCGAGTACATTCTCTGTTTGGCAGGGACTTCGGCCAAAATAGAGAGTGTTCTCTTGGATAAACGAAATGTGGTCTACCGACCTATAACAGCCGGTTGAGCATTTCAACTTTGAAAGACCCTTTGTTAGGTACAACATAAAAATGTAATGCCTTGAGTTCTTCGAGTTCTTGACCGGTCAGCCAAAAATGATTGAGAAATATTGTCGGATGGGAAATATTCATTCAAAAAGGACGATATTTCAAATATTTATTTCTATTTACATATATTCAAATATTCGTATAATATTTAATAAATTAAACAAAGATTTTAAAAAAATTGTTCTTGGGTACCGAAATCAGCGTTGGGAAAGGTGTTCACCCTAGGTATGCCAATATGCATGGAATATGACTTCACTCAAATGCGCGCCTTGGCTTCTTACGATGGCAAAGAACCGAGTGGCCTCTTCCGCATAGATCCAGATAAATTTGAAAGACGGCCTGTGTTATATCCACCTTAAAGGCATCGGTCGATTGTGGTTATTCGCACGCATAGACCTGTGCGACTTCAGGAAACCCCACAAGAAAAAAATAAGCGGGGACAAGTTGTATTACCTTTCACTTTACCTCTGCGAGAGATAACCTTTCCCTCAAATCGTTCATATAGAATTTCAATTCAATGCCATCTGGTGAGCCTCGTGTCATCTCGTATACGGCAATTTTGCTTGTTAACATATCCATTCAGCCAAAAATGCGCTTCGTAACTAAAGATGACTTTTCGTCCAAAAAAGGGGTCCTCTTCCCAACTCATTTTTATTATAATTGTTTATAATATGGACGTAGTTACTGTTCCATGCTGTAACTTGCCGTGGTGATTTGCATACGCGCCCGCAGGACTTTTTGCAGGGGGTGGAGACATTTTTTCTTAAACCATGTTTTGTTTTCATTAAAATATTTTTTTTGTTTGTTTTATAGTTTGCTAAGCTTATCAGGTTCAGGCAACTCACCAAGTTTAAATTTTTTAGCACAAGTGGTTCCTGATCGCAAAAACTGTAACTGACTGACTGGACTCACTGATCAAAATTATGATACACTTCCCAAAATCGTAGAATCATTTAAACAACGGTAGGCCTTGTGGTGCGTACAAAGGAACAAATCGAAAATTTAAGATTTTTCAGTCAGGGGCGTGATACCCGCCTATTTTCACAGAATTGATATCATTAATATGGAGCACCTCTGACTGTCGTACACTGATGAAATTTGGTAGACTGGTATATCATGTGATCAATACAAAGGAGATATTGGAGAATTCGAAATTAGCCATTGAGGGGAGCGTTCTCAGAATTGATATCAATTATGAGGAGCACTTTTGACCGTCGTAAAATGATGAAATTTGGTAGAGCGATACTTCGTAACATGCAAGAAAGGGGGAAATTAAAAATTTGAGATTTTACATTTAGTGGGCGTGGCAACCACCTATTTTCGAAGAATTTATATATATTTAATAGAGAGCACTTCTGCTTTGTGCAGAATTATGAAATTTTATAAATCGGTTGGTTTCCAGGTGTAGGTTTACAAAGAAAAAATTTAAATTATGAAATTTTTCATGCATGGGCGTGGCATCTTCACATTAAATACTTAATTTTTCTTATGAGGCTTTCAGTGGTCTTTTATTCCACCCACTTTTCCTGATAGTAGCCCGTAGCGTAATGGTTAGTGCGTTCGACTGTCACGCTGGAGGTCGGGGATCGCTTCCCAGCCTCGTCCACCTAAAAACGTTCGGGTTCGGCATAAAATTGTAGGTCCCTTCCATTCCTGTCGAAAGGCGCACACAGGAATGGTTGCGAGTTGTTAGTCACTAGGCCCTGGTTCTTCATGAGCCGTTGTGCCACCCGATTTATTTATTTTTTTTTTCCTGATAAAAAAAAATCGTGGCAAAAAAAAGTGAAATTATACCAAAAACATAAATGTTAAAAAAGAAGTCAAGTTCTTCTATAGGTTTTGGTATACAAAAACCTTTGCGTATCAAGTCAGCCGTAAAAAGTAGTGAGATCTAAAGTGCGCCAAGTTCTAAGTTTGTTAATGTTAAATATTAAATATTTGAAGTAGTGTAATATCGAAGCACCTCAAAATTATGTATTCGTGTTTTACTCATTTCTTTTTGAAATTCAATTCAATTCTGTTTTAATTTTAAGTATCTGTCCTACTTGATGCAACATTCAAATTTGATGGATGGAATTTAATAGAAGTAGTGACAGTGACAGTGACAGTGGCATACAAAAATCTTTCGCTAGGTATCCTAGGCATCCAACACAATGTTCAATGTAGTAGATTTTTGTGGGGCTTACAAAAAAAGAGCAACAAGTGTAGGAACGTTTGTAAATTGTATAAGAAAATTTAATTTTTAATGTTTTTTTGATATTTTCATTAAAAAAAGAGTGCCAAATTTTAAACTTTGAGTGCCAATGGGTGCACTTTTGAGTGCTTATGGGTGCCAAAGTGCCAAACTCATTAGAAACAAAATGAAGTTAACATAATAGTCTTTTCAACGATGTACGACACTTTACTGTGGGTGGTAAGACAAGCTCCAAATGAAGAGTTGCATTACTGTCTTTTTCGGTGCTTTGAAGAGCAATATCTTTTGAACCCCATGGTTTAGAGCCTTACGTCCACATAATTAATTGATGTACACGTCATTACCTTTTCAACAACATATGACACTTTACTGTTGAGTAGGTAGACCACTTTGTCCATTCTCTTTTAATTAAAGAATATACAGTTCTATAAATGCTTACGCACTTGGCACAGTCGGATAAAAACCTATTCTTAAATAATTTTCAAAAATTATTAAATTCTGTATTTCGTTCAGTTTAAAGCTTTGCAGTTCTCTTAATGTATTTGAAGAATATATTATTTAATATAAAATTTGCATACAAAGTTTTTTTTTTTCTATATTCTATATTTATTTGATCGGTGTTTATAGTTTTTAATTAATAAATCAAATAGGTTACTGAAGAAAAACACTAAGGGCCAGTTTTTCAGTGCGGGGATAAAGTTTAACTCGATTTAACTCACCAAAGTGAGTTAACTTTGGATTAACTCAAAAAATGTTTATGATATTTTATCTTCCATGTTTTTTAAGGCATTCTGTATTCATCATAAATTAAAAAACAGCTTCCTGTTACTGTATCTATTTCCAGAGTGAACTTACTCGGGCTTAACCCAACAATAAAAAATGGGCACGACTGGATCGCACAAACTTGCTCTCGTAGCTAACAACTTGAATGTAGCTTAAAATTGACAATGTGCATATATAGTGGTTCTATAACATTATATCATTAAAAAAGTTTTAAAAACAATTTAAAATATAAAATATAATTTTTCTTAATAGCTAAAACAAATAGAGCTATAAAAAAAGTATGCTATCTGATTTGTTTGATAAATATGAATTTATGAAAAAAAATTTCAAAAATCGTTAGAGCGTTTTTTTTAAAAATAATTTTGTATATATAAAAATTCTTGAGAATTAAAAAAAAAATATTAAATTTGGTATGCCAACTTTTAGTATTTAATAAAATACAATTTTTCACAAAATTAGAAAAAAAAAATCATTTACCCATTTTCAAGATATTGAATTTGCAAAAAAAAAAAAATTCAATATTTTTTTTAAAATCCAAAAATTATTTTTTTAAAAATTTTATATGCAAAATTGTAAAAATTGTAAAAGACCTCTTACACAAATAATTTGGTTCAAATCGGTGTAGCCGTTAACGACAAATTTGAAAACCAAAAAATCGGTTCTATGACAGGTACCGTTAAAAACCGTTATAAAAAAATTTTTTTCTACCAAAATATTAACTGTCGTAATTATAGTAGCTCGTAATTTTTTTTCAAAATCGTTAGAGCCGTTTTTGAAATATACCAATTTTTGTATATCGGTTGTATGGCAGGTACCGTATTTTTTGAGCTAAAAAAAAATTTCAATTTCCCCTTTAGGAAATTCCATAAGAACCTTAAGTCCAAAGTTTGAAAAAAATCGCTTCAGCCGTTCAGGCTGCAGGTCAAGGTACATACAGATAGACGGACAGACGGACAGACAGACAGACAGAATTGCGAGACCCACTTTTTTTCGCGTTGTCTATCATCGTAATGTTAGGGAAAATTATTATCTCGAATTTTTTTTAGCACGAATCCTAAACTTGCCCTATACTACGTATATCGCAAGTTAAACTAGAACTATCAATTCATATTTTTCAATTAAAATCCAGTTTTTGGTAAAAAAAATCGATCTTACCAATTTTAGCGTCGTTCCTGTAGAATTTATCATTTTTTAAACAAAATAACGAAGCTCTCCCACTCGTTCACAATGGTTAGAAAAGATTAAAAGCAGATAATTTTGCTTGAGTTTCGATTTTCCGATTTATTAATACAAAAAAAAAAAAATGAATCAATAAACGTATACTTGAGAGTTATGATTCGATATCTGGGGGCACTGTGAGACCCGAATAACGGCAAGTTAGAACAATAAAGACACCATCCTTAAAACTTTAAAGTTTCTTAACCCAAATGTTAAAAATATAAAAATCAACGAACTTATTAGTCATATCATAAACATTTACATATGAACATTTGTACGCTCAAACGAACGGAGTCTCTTACGGAAGTCGTCGTTTTTTGATATTACCCCCTACCCTGACCTTAGATGTTATATATATAAAGCAAAAACGCTACGAACTACGACAAATAGGAGCCGAGAAAATCGATAGGCGTTGTACTAATATATTTTTTTTTTGCGAAAAACGCATATTTTCTCGCACTCTACAAAGTGTCATCCTTACAAATAAAAAAATCGACACAGCACTGTTTTTCGATTTAAAAGTTTAATTTTACTGAAATCGGTCTCATCACAATTCACAAGTCTATGTTGTCCACTTAATCCCACTTACCCAGACTGTAAGACAGGGCTGGCCTTAACCGCTTTTATTAACCCCTCTTCTCTAAATGTTTAATATTCTTAGGACAAACATATATTATATATTTCAAATACCAGAAAAATTAGCAATCTATATTTATCATACTTCCATGAGCAGCTTAGGATTAAAATTTAACGGTAGGGATAAAAGTTCAAATTGATGACAATTAATAAATAAACTTGTTCACAAAAATAACAGCAGTTCAGCACTCATGTTTCTGAAGTCTTTTTTTATTTTAACAAATTATTCTCTTATAAAGAAAACTTTTTCGAAGTAATTATACACACTCGTGTAGACAATCATTCACCTTGCCACCCACACGTCCACGTAATTAAATTATAAGTTTTTTGTTGACCAAAAACTTAAGGCTATCATAACGTTGAAATAAAATTCATTAAACTTTCCTTTTTCAGCCCAAAACTAAATTATTATTCAAGGCAAAAACTTAAGAATAAATTTAAAGATAAAAATAACATATGCAAAATTATTCATTCACATTCACCCATACATTGCGAACAAAAAACAAATACAATCAAATGAAAATTATTCTCTTCTATGGATAAATCTAATGTTAGGTATTTTATATTTATTTGTGTAATCGAATTCATTTTATTTAACCCAAAAACTGACATTATTTCAATCTTTGAAAATAATCAACATCATCTGACTTCATTTAAATAACATCATTTCATTTACATCAATTATGTACAATTTGAATGGAAATAGAGTGCCAACAGGGTGTCGTGTACATTAGACTGTAGATTTTAGGGCATACAATCTAGGACGAATAAATTGTAGGTGGAGGCATCCCGCCTGCTGAACACAAAACCACACTGACCAAATAACAATCATCAAAGTCGAGGGAGGAGTAGATGTGAGGTGAGAAACCACAAACATCGGGTTAAGACGTTATGGTAATTACATACATATTTCGGTTGAATTTGCAAGAGTTTTAAAATTAGCTCGCACGCCCGAAAAGCCTTTGAAACCTTATAGGTTAGGATGTTTTTACATTTTTTCTTTTTGTTTGCTATACCTAAATACTTAAACTTAACTTAGAAAGCGGGAAAGGTATTCTAAATAGCTAAAATGGCTTGTGGTTTTGTTGCTTACCGAGTACTTGAATGGCGGGAATGCAGCCATGTATGTAGACCTACGGCTAATAGGTGTTTGTAAACAGATACTTTAACCATTTTATTATTTTGTTAATAGTAGGTATACGAAGGGGTTATTTGTTCTTTTAAGGAGTCTAGAATAGCGGTGGTTAGTTATTGCGGTGTAGGTTTTGGAAAAAAAACATGGAAGTTTGTGTATTAAAACTTTTTCAACTTAATAACCTCGATGTTAAATAATTAAAGTTACATAAAAATATCGCTAGGCCCTCGTTCTGTCGTCGCATGCGACGTGTCGTGTAGGCCCGGAACAAAACTTAGAACATTTTGAGCTTATTCTTATGTATTATAGTCCAGTATATTTAGTCATAGGTATGGTTCTTATGGTAATTTAATACGTGATTGGGGAAGAGATTTTGTAGTTGACATTATAAGAGAACCAGATAAAAATCTTAGCTGGCCGAGCAGAATGGAGTCGCTGTAGAAGCTGCTTTGTCAAAGTTGAAATATACGAAAATAATATACCTACAGCGCCCCAATGGGAAGCTGTAGCTGCAGCAACCGCAGTAGCCAAAGTTGAATTATTTTCTACTGAAAATTGAGCGATTTTAATGATAGCTTGTGCTACAGCGATTCTTTTCGCTACCAGCGACTTGCATTGTGTTCAAGGGCTTTTCCGAAATTCGATTCGACTTAGCCCTTAGGTAGAGGTGTTGTACTTTTTAATTCAATTATATTCATTCTCTCCACTTTAAAAAGAAGTAATTTCAATATTTTAATATTTAAATTTCTTCATCTTCTTATTGTTCAATTATTGGTTTCGTGTCAAAAAAAAAAATGTCGAGGTTTTAATCAAAACTGACATAACGATGATGGATAAGTCAAAAAAAGTGATTTTCGTAAAGACGACCGTCGCGTCGGTCTGTTTGTCTGTGCATCTGTGCCTGAGTCCGTCCTGATGTACATCGAGATAGAGCCTAAACGGTTGGACGGATTTGTTTCAAATTGTTTGTTCGCTAGGGTAGAAATTCGAATTTTTGTTAAGAACGAAAATTTGTTTAGAACGGTTAGCCTGAGGCTACACGAGCCAGTTCTGCCAAGCCAGTTGACTACATAGATTGACTGTCAAGTTCGTATACGTGAATATGCTGTGACGTAGGCGGCACGCAACTTGTAAGCAAGTTGCTTTCAAGTATCTGCGGTCACGTTCAGCTTTTACTAGGACAGCCTATCTGCTATCTAGGATTCTAAATATACAATTTTATTGAATTTGCTTTGGCATCGGACTTCGATTTTTTCTTATTTAAACAAAAATGACGTCGAATTATTCATCAAGTCTTGTGATGGTCATTGCATAATACTGCCAATGCGTTGACGGATGCATTGACAGACTTTTCTGTCGCGTCAAAATAACATGAATTGATTTTCATCTAATTCAAAAAATTCGATTTTTTTTTTAAATAATTTAAAAAAAAATTAGATTTTTTGAAGGTTTTTTAATCCATTATCATCGAAGCCATCCTTTAATGGAATTTGACAGTTCATGCATTGACAGATAGGTAAGAAATTAAATTACGTTGTACGAGGAATATTTCGATAAAATCGCCTTGTCCCGCGATATCAGATATCTTTAAGTTTTTCAATGCATCATCTCCGTAGCATCAATCTTTCAATTTAATTTGACAGTCTATGGCTTGACAAATCAGTTACAAAATGTTCCAAATGTCACCGAAAATTGTATTTTATAAGCTATTTCCAAAAAAATATCAAAACTATTCTATTTTAAATATATAAAATGGTTGTCAAGGCCACCAATGGGAAGTTACTAATGTGGGTCACATCCAGCCAATATTTGTTTGTCTAATTTCCCTCAAACTTGAAAAATAACACAAATTTAAAACTCTATATAGTTGGTATTGTATTTCTTTTTATCATTCAACTCATTTTAAGAAGCGGCTATGGGAAGTCCCGTCCTGGGTCCGCCAAGGGACCAACTGACAAGTTTGCAGAGAAGGGTTTGTTTGTTAAAATAGTTAAATTTCCATCACCTTTTGAGTTTACAAAAGAAAAAATTGAATTGAAGGAGGCCTTACACACCTTGTAAGTGTAAAATATTTCGCAAGGCACAGATTATTTGTATTCGAAAATGCAGTCACACATTTAAGATTTATTCAAAAGTCTAAATATTAAAGATCCAACGATCTGAGCTGAAGTAACAATCCTTTTTCGAAACCAAATATGTCAATTTAATATTAATATTTAAAATGTTGATAACGGTGAAAGATATTAACGGCCTTTAGCTCTAAGATTAATGGGGCTCCTATTGTTTGCAATGCAAAAATAAATATATTTTTGGCTTTCATGAGTACAAGAATTTTGTAATTTGTTCATGGGTATATTGTGGTAATAATCCAATACTTGCCCCTCACTCTGAACAACACAATCGGATAAATATTTGTATGAACGGTTTTGATTCTTGCTTCTGTTGACAAAATAACATTGACTGAAATGAGTATTCAGTATAATATTTGTACTTGCTAGTACATAAAAAAAGTATTTTACAGACTATATAACTTTTTTGTTGAGTTGTGCTTAAACATATCCTACAGTCTTTTACGTTTAGGTTAATGTGTAATCTTCCATGTCCCACTTTTGTACCATCCTTTTATAAATAAGCAATAGAAAGGATTTTGTGTATGTTTGATTATAAAAGGTGAAATTCTGAATTGATACCAATCCAAATATTTAAGAAATGCAATATTTTCCAATAACTTGAACGAAAAAAATTAAATTTTTCGTATTCGGTAGAAAATAGTAGGACATATCGTCCATTGTATTCCTGATGCAGAGTAACAACACACAGGCAAGGACGTACGCATGATTCTGATCGAGGGGGGGGGGGTGTTTTTACTCGTTCAATAATCAATTTAGATGATTTTTTTTAAGTATTTATTTTTTGTTATTCCAAAGATTATACCACAGCCTGTCCAATAAAGCTTTAGAAATTGTAGAACTTGGAAAAACTCTTTGATTTTTCTTTAATAGGTATGCAAATTTTTAACATATACGCTGGATGTAACAGAAATAACGAATATGCTGGTAGGTTTTCGTTTGGAAATACACGTTCAAGTGCTGCAATTAAAGAAACCAAGTAAGGAATCAGGAGCGATCTCTTCCAAAATTCATCTGCATTTGAAAAAGGTTTTAGAAGTTCTACTTCAATTTCTTCTAAAACAGATTTCGAATCAGCCATAAGTCCATTGATTGATTGATTTTTTGCAAGTGCTATAATTTTATGCACATGTGTTGTGCATATGAGATCTAACTTTTTTGGCTGGAAAATATTTACAACTGGCTCAAGATGAGGTCAGTATTTTGCTTTTAGGACAAGACATTATTAAAATTGTTTGTGTAATAGCACAATGCTGCTGAAAAGCTGTTGTATGAGCCGTTGTAGAGTTTCCTTCAATAGAAAGCTCCCCACAAATTATTTTTTGTTTTGCAATATTAATTATGAAATACAGGTACATAATGTGCATACTTACATTTGTATGTATATTGCTCTCATGCATTTTGATATAAAAAAAAAATAAGAGGATTTAAATAAAAACTCGACTAGTTTAAAAATATAGGGTGGGGCTCCTTCTCTCCCTGCGTACGCTCCTGCATACAGGGAAAAATACCTGTTTCATCTCCATTCAGATGAAAAATGAAATACTGAATTTAAAACATATTTCCATCTATGGCCGATATTGAGCTGTTATTTTTCGAAGAAATATGCGAAAAGCTGGCGCTGGCTGGCTGGTTTGAACTATAATGGCCATTCAAATCTTCCAGTATTTTTTTTATTTTTGTTTTGGGGCTTTTGACAATTACGTCCGTTTGACTGTTTGCATTGGTTAATAACATTACCTTCTACAAAAAAAATTTTTTTTTTTTCAGGGCTACTGGCTCTTGCTAGGAATTGACAAATCCTCCAGAGTAAGGTATCACTTGTCATGAAAAAGCACTTCTCGTCTAGTCGTTCGTATTCGGCATAAACATTGTAGGTGCTCTCCCTTCCTGTCGACACGCGGGCACAGGAATGGTGAGCTGTTGCGCCAAAATATTTTTGTATTAATTTAACTCTGCAGTTTTTGATTGATTTGGGCCAAATTTTTCAATAGTCAGTTAAGCACACCGTTAGTTTCTTAATCCTCAGATAGTAAAAAATATCGTTAGTCAGATATAACGTATTCCTAGGAAAAGGAACAATAATTATATCTGCTCATTTCGAAGTGAGATAAATACTCCGTTTACATGAGAGGACTCGACGATCGAAACATATAGAATTAAGATATCTGGATTATTTTGTATGTGTTAGGAGATACCTCCAGGTTTAACATACCCAAAGTCCCCAACCCAAGGCCGCGAGCTAAACTCAGGTGGAGGCGTTAAAGGTACCCCTTTTAATTCAAATAAAAAGTAATTTTAATATTTTAATATTTAAATTCCTTTTTCTTTAGTACCCCTTTAAAGATTAAGATTTTCGTGAATATTTGCACAACCTAGCATGTTAGCGAAATAGTCTATACTACAAAATTAGAGAAAATTAATGTCTATAAGAAAAGTTCAGTTCATATTTTTGATAGGGTCAATAATAAGGAAGATGCGGGGGGTAGAGTATATACTATATTGTTAGGGCCCTAACATTACAATGATAGACAACGCGAAAAAAGTAGGTCTCGCAATTCTGTCTGTCCGTCTGTCAAACTGTCCGTCTTTCTGTCTGTCTGTCCGTCTGTCTGTCTGTACATCGACCTGCAGCCTAAACGGCTGAAGTGGTTTTCTTCAAACTTTGGACTTAAACTTCTTAAGGGATTCCCTAGAGGGGAAATTGGAATTTTTTTCTTAGATCAAAAAATAATGGTACCTGCCATACAACCATTATACAAAAATTGTTTTGTTTCAAAAACGGCTCACGATTTTGAAAAAAAATTACGAGCTACTATAGTTACTACAATAAATATTTTGGTAGAAAAAAAAATGTATAGCGGAAATTACCGGTACCTGTCATAGAACCGATTTTTTAGTTTTCAAATTTCTTGTTAACGGCTACACCGATTTCAACCAAATTTTGTATGTAAGAGGTCCATTACAATTTTAACAATTTTGCATATACAATTTTTCTGCAAAAAATTTTTTGGATTTTTAAAAAAATATTAAATTTTTTTTTTTGAAAACGGGTCGAGGAATATTTTTTTATTGTGTGTATAATTGTATTTTATTAAATTCTAAAAATTGGCATACCAAATTTTATTTTTAAAAATATTCAAGAATTTTTATTTTTAAAAATGTTCAAGAAAACCGCTCTAACGATTTTTGACAACCACTTGTGTTGGATACTACCAAGTATTACATTTTGCCAGTTGATAGTTAAATAATGTATAAATAGAAATTGGAACTTTAGACTAAGCACCACTAAAAGAATCGGATGATTAGTGTGGCAACCATGAAATTACAATAATTCCAGACTAATGTAATACTTGGTGGTAGGCAATACAAGTGGTTGTTGTTCATTTAAAACCTTCAATGTTAATATGACGGAGTGAAAGCTATGCAGCCTTACTGCAAGTGTTATCACGAGAAAACACCTTTGAATGATTTTTGTATTTTGTTTTTCATAAATTCATATTTATCAAATAAATCAGATGGTATTCTTTTTTTTAGCTCTATATGTTTTAGCTACCAAATAACAAATTTATAGTAATTTATAGTAATTAAAAGTAATTTAAAGTAGTAATTTATATTTTACCTTGTTTCTTACAACTATTTTTAATGATATCATAATTTGAATTAGGCAAAATTTAATTAGCAAGAGTAGGATTCAAACGGCGCCAAAATATGATAATGTTTTTTTTAAAGGAATACAATACAAAACATGGACATAGTAAACCTGGACTGCTAGGATCCAACTTCACGATGTTACCATTTATAAAAAAAAAATCTGTACACTAGCGCCGATTGCTTCAAAGCGGAAAACATGGTGAAACTTTTGACGTTGACATATGGACTTAAGGCTGCATTTAGACTTTCGTTGTTATGCAGCGTTAACATTAGTCGTTGTTGGTCGTACAAATAACACCAAAAGTGAAAATGATAAGATAGTAGAATGAACTAAGGACGAATTGATTTTCTCCAAAACGATTCTTTTAATATTTTTAATTTTTACTTGCGATATAGGTATAGGTTAAATGACAAGTTATGGATTCGTAAAAGAAATCGAACTTCATATATTAACTTTACTTTTTTATTTTTGAGGTTAGGAACTGCACTGCAGCGGAAGCGGAACTGCAATTCACAATAATTTGTATGAAATTTTATGAAGTTCAGTTGCTGTTTAGTGCGTTAAAGCTCAAATAATTTCATACAAATAATGTTTTGCCGCGTCTTGAAGTGTAGCTTCGCTGCAGTTGTGTGCGGTCTAACCTTTAAGGGAAGAGAGGCTACTTTTAAGTGCCCTTTCACATAGGGAAACCAGTTGCTGGAGATTTTTTTGGTGTTTTCCTTTAATTGCCTTGTAGCTTTCACACAAAGAAACAAAATTGGAGGAGATTTTTGTTTGTTTCTATATAAAGTCTATTCGCTGAAAGCATATTACGGACAGTGTGAGAAGGAATGTGATAAAAATCTCATCAACCCTTGGCCGGAAAGATTTTTTTCACTCCCCTTACTTCTTGCCCTTCTCGCCTACAAAATCCCAGTTGGCGGTAACTTAGTTTCCTTGTGTGAAAGCGGTCTTACAAATATTTTTTTTGATTTTTTCGAACACAGTTATGTTAATAGTCTTCATTTTTTGTTTGTATGGTGAAGCTCCTACAAAGTGTTAATATTATTGCCAACCAAAATTCTTAAAAAACTTCTTTTTTTAAATTTTTAATTTTCAATTTTTATAACTCATTATTTTGAAAACAACTATAAAGGCCCGTTTGTTCACAAATGGTTAAATTTAGTATAAGACATTCTCAGGCTCTAATTTAACACTAATCAAACAAAATTGGCTTAATAGCGATATCCATGTTTAGGAGCTCGTACTTTAGATTTTCCCAGTTCCAATAATAATGGATTAAGACTCTTGTAAATCAACGCGAAACATTCGACGTGGCAGAGAAACATTCGCCGTTCGTGGGGGCACTCTCATGTATCTCATGTAAATAAGATTTGACTAGCGAATGTTTCGCCTTAAAGGCTCTCCCAAACCAATCCGAAACATTCAGCGCAGCGGAGAAACATTCGTCAGGAAAAAAATTATTTTGAGAGCCTTAAAGGCTCTCCCAAACGAACGCGAAATATTCGGCGCGGCGGGCCGCGGGCACTGTCACTAATCACCAAGTAAATCAATTTTGAAAAGCGAATTTTTCTCCGCCGCGTGGGTACTCTCATTTATCACCATGTTAAAAGATGTGTGTGAAATTTAATAAGTATACATTCTACTTTTTAATTAGAAAATATTTTTTACGTTTATGTTAACAGTACTTCCATAGAACCACTTTTCATATTTTGGATTTTCTCATTATTAGATTAACCAATACCAATTAAAATTTTATCTGTATATAAATAACTTTAAATTCGCGTTCCAATTTTTTTTTCTTAAAAAATATTATCGGTTTTATAATTTACACTTTCTTCATTCCGCTTACGACCAACAAAAAGCAATGTAAAAAGAGCATAACATGGCGAGTCTAAATGCAGCTTAAGACACGAACGTCAAAGTTTTGAATAAAAACAGATGACTCTGCTTTTTTATTAGTAATAATAATAGATGGCTTTAGTTTCTATTAAAATAACTGCTCCCGTATGCTAATCGGCAACAGATGGCCTAAAGAATAATTGTTTTGTTTGCCACTTTGAGACAATAGGCACTGCTGTCGCTTTTAACCGGCGGAACCATATTTAATGCAATTTTTGTATGGGAATACCGACCGGTTAGCAGTTCATATTTACTACGTCCATGATAATTTTTTTTTGCCGTACAAAAATGTTCTTTCTCCCCCGCCCCCCTTTGGGAGGAGAGACATTTTTTTTAAATTAATGTTGAAAAACAATGGCAACACTTACAACAACAAAAATGTACCTTTTTTAAAATCCTGGTGTCCATAGTTCTTGTAAAAATTACCTTTAATCTCAAAATTAAAAAAAAAAACTTTCAAAGTTTGTTCTTGATTGAAAAATTGAATTTTGTTATCCGATTGTAAAAGAGTCAAATAACTTTATTCTTTTGGCAGATAACTGACAGTTAATTACGGTTTAATACTTATACAAATTATCAATAATGTACCATACTTTTCAAGGGATTTTTTTCTATATTTTACCTAATTAACTGAAAATACAGTCATCTCTGGATAAAATGAACAATAACTATTTTATAGGATTATCGTATCACCATAACTTTGATGTCATTAGATTCAAACATGAAAAATACCCTGAATTAATGTATTATAATGTTTAATTGTATAGATATAAATCTTTCATTTCGATAAGTCCTCTCCGTCTGCAAAAACCACCCGTGGAACACAGATATTTTTATGGGCTCTTTTGATTCTTTATTCTCATGGTAAATTTAAGATTTCTTTCCGCATGTAGGTACATATGTATAGGTATACATGTCCTGTTTTACCTGTATTCATAAACTGGCTGCTGAAATGATCCTTTAGACGGATTCTTCTTAGTTTTATGAGAAGTTTGTTCATTTATTTTTTAAAATCTTAAGTAAAACCATCCGGTTTTCAGTGTTTGACTATAAATTGATAAGAGAATTGAATTTTGGAAACGAAAATAGTAATAGTAATAGTAGTGAATTTTGGCAAACAAATATTTTTAAACCTTTTTTCCATTTTTTTTTTTTTTGAAAATTTTGAGTTCAAACATGTGATGCTTTTTTTGTCTATAGCTGAGGTACTTCAGCGGGTCTGACCGAAGAAAGCAAATGAAAGCTCGGTTATTTCAATCCGAAGTTTTATTTTCGTAAAAGAAACTTAACATGATAACATATAAAGCAATAATAACTTAAATAACTAACATGGTATTTCGTATATTTGTAAGTCTACTTAGATAATTATAAAATGCCTTATTCAAATGGGGTATATTCCCCAGCCCAAGCAAGCTTAGAGGCAAAAATAATAATAACACAAATGGGATATATTCCCCAGCCCAAGCAAGCTTAGAAGCAAAACTAATAATACTTAAAATGGGATATATTCCCAAGCCCAAGCAAGCTTAGAGGCAAAACTAATAATAACACAAATGGGATATATTCCCCAGCCCAAGCAAGCTTAGAGGCAAAACGAATAATAATACAAAGGTTCTAACTACTATTTCACAGCGCAAAGGCAAAAAATTAAGTGAGACTCCTATCTAGTGCACCACGCACCACGCAGTGTGTCTCTCTTGGGTGGTACTTCTTCTATTTGTACTCCAGATTGGTACATATACAACCGGCATTTGCAACTGGCCCTTCTTCTTATCGTATTCCAAGGAAAAAAGTAGGTGTGAACTATAAGAACTGCAGAAAAACTCACCCAACGTCATCGAATTATGTGTATTCGGGGTTGGCTAATGACGATGCTCTGCATGTCCGGTGGTTGGCCGTTGACTATTTGAATTCAAACGGCTGAAGCGGCGATTAGTTCCTCGCCCCTGTTGCAGTACGTTGTTAAACAGGAAAATGTGTAACTTCGTTACAATATTCAAAAAAGGAAATGAAAAGAAGGACTCTCTGGCCTTACATAAAAGTATAAAAGGGTATTGCAAATGGTACCGTTCTTTTTAATCATTTGTTTTCTGTTTGAGATCAGCCGACACAAGGGACTGCAAGACTTGCATTTCATTTATTAGCCCCAACACGCCTTTCGACTCATATAATTTTTGTTTGGTTCATTCCCACACCCCATCATTAGCTGTTGCAGTGGGCTCTTAATCTGCTCAATAATAAAAAATGTATTTTATAAAAATTCAGGATTTCAAGAGTACTCGAATAAGGAAACGAGGTACCTACATACTATATATTTTTTCTTCAAACATCTAGAAGCTTTTTGGTTAAAAAAATTAATTATTTTATTTTTTTCAATTTCAACGTTTAAGGACATTTTTCTTTCACAAAACTTCATTTCTAAAAAGTGATTTACATTTTCTTTACCGCAAATTGTGTGCTACAACTGCAATCAGTTAACGTCTGAACCATTAAACCACCACCTCATTTAACTTTTACAAAGGACTTTCCTTTCAGTCTGTTTTCATTTACACGACATTTTTTTTTTGTTTGCGACATGCATTTATTGATGTCCTGGGCAGGATACAAAAGGTGGAAAAGCTATAGTCGGATAAATAATGCAAGTACTTTTTATTTTTCATTTTGTTTTCCACAACAAAGACTTAAGGCAGCCAGCAGCTCACAAAGCTGATGATGAACAATGAGCAAGGAACGAGATGAGCTTTTTGTTATAGCTTTGTCGTTTTTGTTAATACCAGCTGATTGATGTTCAGTTTTCATTCCTCATCAGTGAAGATGAATTGTTTTTTGTTTTTTGTTGTACAATTCTCAAAGCAATTCTTTTGTTTGAATATAACCTGAAAATCTGCGATTCTTTGTTAAGGAATAGGTATGTGCGATACATTTGGATAACAGTTTTGTTTATAACTTACTTTCAGGAATGTTATGTCACATCAAGAATGAGAAATGTATGTAGTTATCTCCTTACGTACTTTCACAGGATAGGTGGTGGGCCTTTTTGAATTAAGTCAAACGCTTTAAAGTCCATAACCTTTATTGATTCTTTTTCCATTTACAGTTACACATATAAACTGATGATGTTGATTTTTTGGATTCTCAATAGATGAATTTAAATTTTTTTGTTTTAGTCCTATTATAAAAAAAAGATATTTCAATATCATCTATATTTACATAATATGTAGGTAGGTAGGTAGCATAAGCACAAGTTTTTTACGCTTTGAACTAACTTCGGGTGTTTTAATTATTTTCAGTTAATTTTCTATTCCTACGATAAGTTCTTCATGATTTCTATTTATTGTAGGTAAAAATTAAAACACACTGAATAAAGTGTTTAGGAACCTTAGCTTATCACAAATATTATAAAACGTATGTATTAAAATAAAACTGCTTTTTACAAAAATGTATGTCCTTTTTATGTGTATATATTTGTATACGCGGGTCAAATATACAGTGGTGTCGACATAATTAAGAACGAAGTAATTATGAATATTAAAATTCATAACTTTTGTTTGGGAAATCTGTTGAGGTTGAGAAGTGGTTTTGTTAATAGCCCATACATAATTAAGGTTCACTTTGAATAAACATGATAATATTGATTGGAAAAAAATAAACATTAATTTATACTAATTTCGACTGGCGATATAAAGAGCAGAAACAAAAGGTTGTCATAACATTAAAAATCTTTGAAATGTCATAATGTAAATGTGAATTAATTGTAGGAAAACCTTCATTCTTTATAATTTCAGACTAAATTGCTTGCATATTTTCGCGTAAGGCATAGTATCTTGATAGTGGTATACTCTATCAGATTTCCTTAATATTTTGAACAATCTGATCAGAATTGTTTGTTTTCTTCGACTCTAACCATCCATTGATGTCTCCCCACAAGATTTCGATAGAACTTAGTTGAGGAAATTTTGGATCATTATCGTTGTTACGAACAGGCCCGCTCATCTTATGAGAACAGGCCTTAAAAATATGATCGTAGACAACCTCTTGCGGCTAAAAGCTCTACGCTCAAAAATACCTCGTTGGCGGGATAAACTTTCTGAGGTTAAGTCTTTTCCGCCTTTTTCGATTCTACTTTCGACCTGGAAAGACTAAAAACCTAATTAAATGTAGTAACCGATCTAATTAAAAATCTTAATTAAAAAAAAATACTAAAAATAAATAATAGTTATATTATAACCGAGCCATTGTAAGTTTGTAAAATATTTTAATTAATGAATTCTTAATAATAAATATACTTATTAGGATTTGTAATCCCAGTACATAAATCAAGCGTTTTTTCTCTGTACGGATTGACAAAAGGTCTCGTGCTGCGACTATTTCGTCGCAACAAATTACAAATCAATTGTAATGAACCAAGGAAAAACAGACCCACCGATTCCTGAGCCCTTTGCTCGATCAACGAGAGTCATGCGGTCCCCAGTAAGACAAAACCAGTCCACGGATACGACGGATGGATATGACTGTTGTTCCTGTGACAAGCTAAACAGCGTCGAGAACATGGTTCAGTGTGATAAATGCCCAGCCTGGTATCACTTCACCTGTGTGAATGTGGATAGCTACATATGCGACAAAAATTGGGTATGTCCAACATGTTAAGGTAAGAATATTTCTATATCTAGTAGTCTTGTAGAAGTGCCAGTAGCGGCTGTTGAAAGTGTATCACGAAATGCCAAAGGGAGCGCTCTGAGTCTAGGAGCCATCCCTAAATCTAGTGTCGCTAGCCTTGCATCATATAATTTACACTCCAACATCTCTACGAATGTAGGCAATGCGTCAATTTTCGATTTTAAGCACCCTCGAAAAGAACCAATCCAGTTATTCAAAACAGCGACATGCCTATCGGCTTTTGAAAGTGACCTTAACCACGTGGCACCCCTTGCCTTTCTCCCCGTCTCTTCCATCGATGCACCCTTGACAAAAAGCATTGCAACGCTAACAAAACCGCTTTCATCAATATATTCCGCCTTCCAAGCTACTAAAGCTGAGTCTATTCCTTATCAACGACATCATGCTTCGAAGATATGGGAGCATCCAACTAACATTGTAAATGGACTGGATGCAATGATCAGTTCATGCAATCTAAATCAGCCTCTCATAGCACAATCTACGAAAAATGATCCAATCGTTGGACAAATGTTTTCTTCGAATCTGGGTACAGAGGTATGCGCGATTAATTCGGCTCCCATTTGTTCGTCAAGCCTTATATCCTTTCCTCCCAAAAGTTCCTTGTCCACAAACCAAATGGCAACAGTAGGCAGCCGTGTTGGTAATTCTCATAAAGCCTCATATACTTCTGGTATTTTAAAGTTAATGAAAATCCAACTACAGTTTCAAAAAAAAGAACATCCAAACCTTCATGCAGCTCTAATTCATCTAAAGCGTACTTCAACAAACAAATTCAACTTAATTTGCGAAAACTAGAAGAAGAAATGGCTATGCAGGAAAGACGTGAAAAGGACTACCTGACCAGAAAAGAAAAGAGAGACTCCGAGTATCTATAAATATGAAATGCTAACGCAGCTTGAAGAATTTGACAGTGATGTTGAACAAAATCTTGACAGCGCGGACGACGATCGGGAGGATGGAAATGCATCAACTTTGAACGTTAGCAATTGGCTAAATAAAGTACCATGAAAACGTATGCAGTCAACAACAGTAGTTAACAGAAGTGACCATAATGCAATTCTACAGGGACGGCCATCCCTCTCAGGCAATAAGGTTCACGGAAACGAACATTGTAGCCTGCCAAAAGCACATTTACTTCATACACAACAGAAAGGTAATCCTTCAACTTCCATTACCACCCGAAACCAGATACAGCATTCGAGTAATATGTATATGCCACACTTCCTTCTATCGACAATATGAACGAGCCATCTTTACGGCATACTAACCCGAATGATGGAGAAAAGGTTTTTGTAGATCCAATACAAAATTCACCTCAGGATACCTTAACGCAAATCTCTCCTAATGAAAATGCCAATTCACATACGTTGACTAGAAATCAGCTAGTAGCGCGTCAACTGATGTCAAAGGAATTGCATCCCTTTGGAGGTAATCCAGAAGATTGGCCGCTCTTCATCGCAGATTTCAACAGAAATACAGAGCTTTGTGCTTTCAATGATGATGAGAATTTGACTCGGCTGAACAGAGACTCAAAGGAGAGGCCTTTAATGCAGTATGAAGTATGCTAATACAACCAAGTTGTGTTCCACAAATCATCTCAACCCTGAAGATGCTGTACGGAAGGCCGAAAATAATTATACACAAACTTCTTCGTAAATTCGCTCTACCCCTCCACCAAAGGCTGAAAAACTAGAAACGATTGTATCCTTTGCACTGGCCGTACAAAACCTTTGAGCGGTTATTGAAGCCTCCGAGTTGGCTGAACATTTAAATAACCCAACCTTACTGCATGAACTAGTCGAGAAACTGCCCCCTTCTATACGCCTTAACTGGGCTATATATAAACAAACGGCATCGTGTTCGAGTTGTAGTTTACTACTCTTTAAGAAGTGGGTATACCAGATTGCAGAAGCTGCAAGTTGAGTCATCCTGCCTTTGCCCTCGTTAGGAGATATCAAGCAACCTGTCAAAAATTTAAAAGAAAAGGGTTTCATTAAAGCTCATAGCGAAATAAATGATGAAACAAATCACATCGTACCCACTTTTATATCCAAATGTTGTATTTGTGGGGGTCAGTGTGTGTCGGTTGATAAATGCTTGCAGTTCCAGAAACTAAACCCTTCAGGAAGATGGTACGAAGTACGGAAACATCAGCTTTGCCGTCGCTGCCTCATTAAACACGCTAATAATCGATGTATTTCTGCAGAAGTTTGTGATGTAAATAACTGTGTATTTAAGCACCACCGAATGTTTCATAAGGATCATAACGAATCGCACCTTTGTTCTCAGTGCCACAAAAACGAAGTCAATTGGTCGCCAAATAAGGATGAAAAGTCAGTGTCAAAAGGTGTTGGAACTCTTGGACTACACTCCAAAGGTATTGAGAACACTATTCTTTCGAATGCGAACCCAGTACTGTTTCGTATAGTTCCGATAGTTTTATATAGAAGATGAAGATGATATAATAATCGTGGGTGACTTCAATCTTCCACGATTAATTTGGGAAGTATCTGATGATGAGCTTTATTTCATTTCGTCCAACGCCAGCTCGGAAAAAGAGATTCTTTTCACTGACCGCCTACTTTCTTCTAATCTCGCCCAAATGAGTGGTGTAAAAAACTGCTTACACAGACAGCTAGATCTGATTTTCTCATCTGATGCTCATAATACCGAAGTCATCCAAAGTCACCATATCCTTTCAAAGATCGACAATTATCACCCTCCAATTTCCCTAACCTTTGCTTTTGAATGCGATTATATCCAACCATACTCCCTTACGTCACAATCTTTTAACTTTCGCAAAGCAAACTTCGATAAACTTAATGATCTTATTGGGAACATTAACTTTGATTTCATAACCAACGACTCTAACATCGACGTTAAGATTGCCACCTTTTATGAACAGATCCAAATTTGCTTTTCTCAATCTATCCCTCTGCTGCCTCAGAAGAATTTTACTACTTCCCCTTCGTGGTACACCAAGGAACTTCGCTCTCTCAGAAATATGAGGAATAAGCTCTGGAAAAAATATCTCAACTCGAAGTCTATTCATGATTTTAACAATTATGTCTCAGTTTATAACAACTTTTCCAACTTGAGTGAGTCCTTATACGCCAGTTATATTATTCAAACTCAATCTGATTTAATTTCAAATCCTAAACACTTCTTTCAATTTATAAATTCAAAAAGAAAGTCTGATGGTTATCCTTCGACACTAAAATACAACAATTGCTCATCCTCCGATCCAATATATATTTCTAACCTTTTTGCTGATTTTTTCGGTCAAGCATTTTCTCCTAAAGATACAGAGGTTGATATTAACTATTTCTATCGATTGCAACAGATTTCAGCAAAGCATTCGACAAAGTCTCCCATAACATCATCATCTTTAAATTGAAACGCTACGGCTTCCCACCTTTACTTATTTCATGGATTCAATCATATTTAAATGATCGTCGATACACAGTTCTTTTTAGATCATGCAGCTCCACCCCTATCTGCCCAACATCAGGGGTTCCTCAAGGCAGTCATTTAGGTCCTCTGATTTTCTTACTATCTATTAATGATGTGGATCTTATCCTTGAAGGATCTGACCTCCAGATCTACGCTGATGACATGCGTATATCTAAACATATTAAGTGCATGGCCGATGTTCAATTACTTCAAGCTGACCTCAACAATTTCTTTACTTGGTGCCAACACAACTTTCTTGAATTGAACGTGAATAAATGCCAGGCTATTACCTATTCCCGAAAACGCCCTCCTTTGCCTCAACGTCAATATTTCATTGAGAATGAACCTGTTGCGTTTGTCACTTCCATTCGTGACCTAGGTGTTATATGCGACAGCCAACTCAATTTTCGGGCTCACTATGATAATATTATCAATAGAGCTAACTCAACTCTAGGTTTCGTAAAACGTTGGTCGAAAGAATTCTCAAATCCTTATGTTACTAAGGCTCTTTATGTCACATTTGTCAGGCCTCTTCTTGAATACGCCTCCGTAGTATGGTCTCCGTACCACCATGTTCACAATCAGCGGATAGAGGCCGTTCAACGTAGATATATTCGCTTTGCCCTACGTGGCCTTTGTTGGGATGACCCATATAATCTACCACCTTACGAAAACCGTCTAAAACTAATAAATTTACAAACTCTAAGTAGACGTCGCGATAATGCCGATATAGTTTTTGTACACCAGCTTTTGAATGGAGTCATTGATAATGAAAGTCTACTTGATAAATTCAAACCGAATACTCGTAATCGTCAATTGAGAACCACTCCCCTCTTCTATGTCCCCTTCCATCGCACAGAGTATGGCCAAAATGAACCTATTACCAGAATGATTCGTAAAGTAAATAACTCCAACATTTTTGATTTAAACCTCTCAAAAACCTCTCTCAAACTTGCTCTCCTATCATAACCTTTCTCTTACCCTTTCTATCCCAATCGTTTTCTTCAATTTAGCTTTAAGATCTCATTTGTTATTTAGTCTTAAGATATTATTATTATTACTATAATTATTTTGTTATTTTGTTATATACTTGTACTAAGTAAATTAAATTAAATAGAAAAGGAACTCAAATTCTTACGTTTGCATTTTTGGACGATGGATCCTCTATAACCTTGATGGATGAAGAAATTGCAAGACAGTTGAGAGTTGATGGTACACCGCAAGCGCTTTGTCTGAAATGGACTGGAAATACCTTCAGAATTGAAAAGCATTCTAAAGTTCTGGACATAGAAATCTCAAGTACAGGCGCTAAAGCAAAGAAGTTTATATTGAAGGACGTTCATACAGTTGAGAACCTTCATCTACCCTTCCAATCGTTAGACCCTAATGAACTGCAAAATAAATATGATTACTTGAGAGGAATTCCTTTCGAAGGATATCGTAGTGCTACCCCGCGATTATTGATAGGGCTCAATAAAACTAGCCTCGGCCTTCCTTTGCGTTCTAAAGAAGGAGGACCAACGGAACCGGTTGCTACTAAAACCCGCCTGGAGTGGGTTTTGCATGGCATTACCTTAAATGAGATTAAAGCCCCAATCAGAGATTATTTTAGCCTTCATATATGCAAATGTAACGATTCGTGTCTTGACAAACTTGTGAAAAACTACTTTTGTCTTGATAGCTTTGGAACATTATCTAACTTATCAACTAAACTACTGTCAGCTGAAGATGAAAGAGCACTAGAACTCTTGCAAAAACATACAATTTATAAAAACGGTAGGTTTGAAACACCACTCCTATGGAAGTTCGATCAAATCAACCTCCCAAACAGTTTACCAATGGCCAAGAGGCGATAAGAGTGCCTGCAAAAGCGAATGCGAGGCGACCCAGGTCTAGCTGAAGCACTTAACAATAAAATAGATGAATATGTATTGAAGGGATACGCTAGAAATCTCCTACCATCAGAAACCCAAGCTAACCATCTTTCATGGTTCTTACCAATATTTCCGGTACAGAACCCTAACAAACCAGGAAAGTTACAAATCGTTTGGGATGCGGCTGCAACCGTTCAGGGGATCTCACTTAACTCTTTGCTCCTAAAGAGTCCGGACCAACTTACCTCTTTAACGTCTGTTATCATGAAGTTTCGAGAGAATAAGATAGCTATATGTGGCGATATTCAAGAGATGTTCCATCAAGTTGCCATAAAAGAAGAAGATCAGAACTTCCAACGTTTTTTGTGGAGCAAGAATGAAAACGATACCCCGGAAGTTTATGTAATGAAGGTCATGACCTTTGGAGCTACAAGCTCACCATGCTCTGCACAATTTGTCAAAAATTTAAATCCCGAGCGCTTCTCTAAAACATTCCCAAGAGCAGTACAATCGATAAAGGACAACCATTACGTTGACGACTTGATGGATAGCCTACCCACGAAAGCAGAAGCAATCAAGCTAGTCCGAGAGGTTCGACACATACACAAACAAGGAGGCATTCACATAAGAAATTGGATCTCCAATTCACCATCACAACTAAAAATTTAAACGCTGAGATCGAGCTTGCAACCGAGAAGGTTCTCGGCATGTGGTGGTGTACGCTTTAAGATTGCCTCATCTGCCACAGCTGATTCGAGGCAAGCATCCATAATTTTTGGTTCCAGACGACCCACAAAGCGAGAGGTTCTTAGAACCCTTATGACGATTTTTGACCCCTTGGGCTTGATTGCTCATTTTCTTATGTATATTAAAATACTCCTGCAAGATATCTGGCGATCGAAAATCGAGTGGGATACAGAGATCTGTGACGCAGAGTATAAAAAGTGGCTTAGGTGGATTCGGTATCTACCAGAGATAGAAACACTAAAGATCCCAAGATGTTATATTTCCAGATGTTCGTGGGGACAATCAACACAGCTACACATTTTTGTTGACGCCAGCGAAAATGGTTTTGCGGCCGTAGCATATGTCCGAAGCACTGATAATCACACTGTTGAGTGCGCATTGATTGGGGCAAAGACAAGAGTAGCACCGCTTAAATCTTTATCTATCCCTCGTCTCTTGAACTACAGGCAGCTTTACTGGGGGCACGTTTCGCCAAAGCTATCGCTGACTCACATTCGCTTCAGTTTGCTAAGAGAATATTTTGGTCAGATTCAAAAAACGTGTTGTGTTGGCTTCGTTCAGACCATCGTAGGTACCGGCAGTTTGTTGCCTTTCGTGTCAGCGAAATATTAGACTCTACAGAGATGTCCGAATGGCGCTGGATTCCTACAAAGTTAAATGTTGCTGACGAGGCCACGAAATGGCAAAAACTTCCTGATTTCAAGCCATAGAGCCGTTGGTTCTCAGGACCCGAATTTCTCAAAGGTTCTGATGAAAACTGGCCTCAAGAAACTACTAAAGATACAACTACCGTTGAAGAAATAAAACCACACTTCCTCAACCTCCACCTGCAGAGTTATGAAAGTGTCCTGCCTATCAACGATGTATCCAAATACACCCTGTTGCTTAGAAGTACAGCTTATATTCTCATCTGGCGATCCCGCTTACTAAAGAAAAAAATGAAAATTCCCTATGTTCCGGGAGGACCACTGACACAAGAAGAACTTTATCAAGCGGAGAATATGCTGTTTAAAATAGGGCAGAGAAGTGAGTATCAAGAGGAAATCGCTGACTTAGAAATAAGCAAAAGCGTTCAAAAAAGTAGCCTCCTCTACAACCTTTGTCCATTTTTAGATGAAAATAGAGTACATCGCGCAGATGACAGAACTTGGTTTGCTAAAGAAGAAGGGATTAATGTGAGATATAGAATCATTCTTTCCAAAACTCACCCTCTGACATCCCTTATTATGGACGACCTTCACCACCGGTACCTACACAAAAACAACGAAACCGTAATAAATGAACTCCGTCAAAAGTTCTATATCTATCAGCTCAGAGCCGCCTTTAAAGCTATAAGAAAAAAATGTCAGCAATGTAAAAATGCCTTAGCACAGCCGCAACATCCTAAAATGGTCCCGTTACCTGCCGCCCGCCTTTCTGCCTTCTGTAGTCCATTTTCGTATGTAGGCATCGACTACTTTGGACCTTTAAACGTAACCGTTGATAGAAGAATTGAAAAAAGGTGGGGTGTCCTACTCACCTGTCTGACAATAAGTGCAGTCCACGTTGAGCTAGCGCATAGCTTAACAACAGATTCCTGCATTCTTTCAATCAGAAACTTTATGGCTAGGCGTGGAACACCATTAGAATTTTACAGCGATAATGGAACTAATTTCAAAGGAGCTGAACGCGAACTTTAAGAAGCATTGTTAAATGTCAAAGGGGAAAAGCTGGTGCAAAGCTTCACCTCAACAACCACAAAGTGGAAATTTATCCCACCTGGCTCACCACCCATGGGAGGCAGATGGAAAAGAATGATCCGGTCGATCAAAACTGTTTTATATGACATAATGCCTAAGCGCACTCCTTCAGATGAACTCCTGAGAGGTATGCTGATAGAAGCAGAGCATATAGCAACTCAAGGCCGCTTACCTATATACCTTTGGAGGATGAAAATCAAGAAGCACTATCACCTAATCATTTTCTCCTGGGTTCGTCAAGTGGATCAAAACCCTTCACGATTTTCAACGACAGTGACGATAGCAGGGTGCTTAGATTAAATTGGCACACTTCACACCAGCTCGATGACCACTTTTGGAAGCGCTGGGTTAGGGAATATCTACCTTCACTTACTAGACGTACCAAATGGTTCACTCAGTTAAAGTAATAGATATTGTCGTCATTGTTAACCCAAATAGCCCTCGAAATGTCTGGCCGAAGGGAAAAGTTATTTCAACAAGAATTTCAAAAGACGATCAAGTGAGGTGCGCATTAGTACAAACACAAACTGGCATATATGATAGGCCCGTCGTAAAGCTGGCTATCCTTGACGTTGGGGGCTTATGAGAGGCAGACCCATCAGACGTTGCTACGGCGGTGGAGTGTTACGAACAGGCCCGCTCATCTTATGAGAACAGGCCTTCAAAATATGATCGTAGACAACCTCTTGCGGCTAAAAGCTCTACGCTCAAAAATACCTCGTTGGCCTTCTCGTTCCCCCTCGTTCCGCCTTTTTCGATTCTACTTTCGACCTGGAAAGACTGAAAACCTAATTAAATGTAGTAACCGATCTCATTAAAAATATTAATAATTAAAAAATACTAAAAATAAATAATGGTTATATTAAAAAATCGTGTGACATCTAATTCGGCGGGTGCTTGAAGGAACAGGGTCAGCGGCTCTTTGGTTGTGGTTTTGTGATAAGGGGAAAACTTAGGCAAGAAGTCTTGGGCTTCCAAAGTGTAAGCGAGCGCCTGGTCATAATCCGCATCAAAGGCAAATTTAAGAACATTACGCTGATTTGTGTTCACGCCCCCCATGAAAGGAGAGAGGACTCAACCAAAGAAGCATTCTACGATCTCCTGGAGACAACGTATGAAATGTGGCCGAAGTACGACGTGGAGATCATTCTTGGTGACTTCAACGCAAGATTCGGAAAGGAGGGAATCTTTGGTTCGATAGTCGGAGGACACAGCCTACACGACGAAACTTCCGGCAACGGACACAGGCTGGCAGACTTTGCGGCGTGGCGAAATGTCATCATCTCAAGCACCTACTTCCCACACCTCGAACGTAGCGAGCTGTGGGAGGGGCATTTGCGAGCATTGAATCGGAGGCGACAAGACGAAGTATATGCTGTCATCGAGAGAGGAATCTCAACATCGTCGACTCGGGCAAAATATCACGATAGACAGCTATAACTTCGAAGTTGTCAAGGACTTTGTCTACCTGGGCTCCACTATTACATCGCAGAATGACATCAGTGCAGAGATCAAGCGAAGAATTACTCTTGCCAACCGCTGTTTCTTCGGTCTAAGAAGGTATTTAAGTAGTAAGGCCCTCTCTCAGAGAACCAAGGAGACTTTATACAAGACCCTAATCATCCCGGTCCTGCTTTATGGGTCAGAAGCATGGACACTGAAAGATTCGGCTAAAAATCTGCTAGGGTGCTTTGAGAGGAAGATTCTTCAAGTGATTTTCGGTCCGGTGTGTATCGAAGGAGTATGGAGGAGAAGATTCTTCGACGAGCTATACGGGCTATACAGCGACGTTGACCTAGTCAAAAAGCTGAAAATTCAGCGGCTGAGATAACTGGGGCACGTGGAGCGTATGGACAGCAACGCACCTACCCGACGAATCTTCGAATCCAACCCCGATGGGGTACGCAGCAGAGGAAGAACCCGTAACAGGTGGCGCAAACAAGTGAATGCCGACATCAAAGCACTCGGTGTGCGCAACTGGAAGCGGCTAGCTAGGGACAGAGCTGGCTGGAGGGGCTTGTTAGTTGAGGCCGAAGCGCATCCTGGGCTGTGAGCGCCATTAAAAGTAAGTTAGTTAGGCACGTGGAGCGTATGGACAGCAACGCACCTGACCGACGAGTCTTCGAATCCAATTCCGATGGGGTACGCAGCAGAGGAAGAACCCGTAACAGGTGGCACAAACAAGTGAATGCCGACATCAAAGCACTCGGTGTGCGCAACTGGAAGCGGCTAGCTAGGGACCAGAGCTGGCTGGAGGGGCTTGTTAGTTGAGGCCGAAGCGCATCCTGGGCTGTGAGCGCCATCAAAACTAAGTTAGTTACTTTAGATAGCGCTCAAAGCCCAGGACGGGCCAGCTATGTCCCTAGATAGCCGCTTCCAGTGGCTCACACCGAGTTATTTGATGTCGTCCTCCAATTGTTTGCGCCACCTGTTACGGGTTCTTCCTCTGCTGCGTACAATATCGGGGTTGGATTTGAAGACTCGTCGGGCAGATGCGGTGCGGTCCATACGCTCCACGTGCCCCAGCCATCTTAGCCGCTGTATTTTCAGCTTTTTGACCAGGTCAACGTCGCTGTATAGCCCGTATAGCTCGTCTTTGAATCTTCTCCTTCTCCTCCACACTCCTTCGATACACACCGGACCGAAAATCACAGGAAGAATCTTTCTCTCAAAGCACCCTAGCAGATTTTCATCCGATTTTTTTAGTTCCCATAGAGCAGGACCGGGATGATTAGGGTCTTGTATAAAGTATCTTGGTTCTCTGAGAGAGGGCCTTACTACTTAAATGAAACAGCGCAAGAGTAATTCTTCGTTTGATCTCTGCACTGATGTCATTTTGCGAGGTAATAGTAGAGCCCAGGTAGATAAAGTCCTTGACAATTTAAAAGTTATATCTGTCCATCGTGATATTTTAGCCGAGTCGACGATGTTGAGATTCCTCTCTCGATGACATCCTCATTAACCGCCAATCCCATTTTAGCCGCCTCTGATTCAATGCTCGCAAATGCGCCTGCGACAGCTTGCTTCATCTGCATACGCAAGCAATTAAATTGACTTTTGATAAATTGTACCTCTGGTTTTGACATGTGCGCTGCGTACAATTGCTTCAAGAACTATGTTGAATAAGCTGCATGATAACGCGTCGGCTTGCCTCAATCCTTTCTCAATATCAAAGGAATCGGTGGTGTTCTTACCGATTTTGACGGAGCAGCCAGATTTCTCCATCGTCATCCTGCACAAGCGGACGAGTTTGGCAGAAATGCCGAGATATGCGACATGGTTTTGTATAATTCATCCCTTTCATCCCTTTTCACGCTATCATACGCGACTTTAAAATTGATAAGGAGGTGGTGTTTATCGATCTGGAATTCACGGTTTTTTTCTAAAATCTGTCGGAGTGTGAACATTTGATGGACGGTTGACTTGCCTGGCCTAAAACTACACTGATAGGGGCCGATCAGATGGTTGACAAAAGGTTTTAAGCAGTCACAAGGGATAGCCGACAAGATTTTATAAGCGACTTTTAGGAGACTAAATCCTTTGTAGTTGGTGCATTACAGAGCATCTCCATTTTTCGGATGGGGCACACTATACCGAGGTTCCATTTATCGGGCATACTTTCATCCGACCAAATTTTTAAGATGAGCTGGTGTAAGCTCCTAAATAATTCATCTCCCGCTGATTTAAATAGTTCGGCTGATAAGCCATCCGCACCAGCAGTCTTGTACGACTTAAGTTTGGATATCGCAAGCCGCACTTCGGTAAGGTCGGGTGGACGGAACTGTTGGCCATCGTTGTCCAAGTTGAATGGAGTGCTCTGTCTACTAGCGGAATCTTGGCTGTCTTCGACTTCAAGCAGTCTAGAGAAGTGTTCTTTCCAGATCTCAGCAGTGACAACCATATTCGCACTCTCATCTCGGCAGGCTTCCGTTCTAGCTTTGTATCCTTGGGTGGATCGTTTCACCCTCTGATAAAATTTTCGAACATCAAAAATAGACTCGACCACCCGCTTCTCGTGCTCCCTCTTTTTCCTCCTGAGAAGTCGGCGTTCCTCTTTTCGTTTCAGCCCGTAGAGCTCCCGGGCTACTCTCTCAGCAGCTCTTGTTCGAGTCTGCAGCATTGCCTGGTAGGCCTCGTCCTTAGCTGCATGCGCCAGCCCGCACTCTTCATCGATCCTGGGGTTTCGTTGTGGTCACCTAGTGAAACCCAGCACATCAGAGGCGGCACTTCTGATGGCTTGTTGACAATGTTTCCACTGGTCCTCTGCACTTGATGCTGGTGGCGGATTTCTTTTTAAACTTTCTGTTTAATTCGGTAATTTTGTTCTTACTTATCGACCATCCTGTACTCTTTACCGTATTCAGAGTGTATTTTAGGCCTAATTTCTTGTTCTAAGGGCTTCCAATATAAAATTTACTTTCTGACCTAAAAAGTGAGAAGTCCTTACAACAAGAAATTGTATCCAAAATCAACTCTGAATAAATTTCATACACAAAAGTTATGCATTTAAATATTTTTATAAAAATATCGTTCTTAATTATGTCGCCACCACTGTATATGGGCGACCTGCATCGTGCCTGATCGGGAAACTATTGATTGCTCAGAACTTGGTCTGGGCCAGTAGCGCAACAATCAGTCACGATGAAGTGCTTGTTTTACCTCTTCGTGGTGGTCCCCGGGCAACTATTTGCGTATCCCAATATACATAAATAGGCCAAAATTACAAGTGCGAAAAGGCCTAGCTTTCTAGGATAGGTTACGGAGGTTAGCATTCTCCGTAACTGAAATCAACCCGCTACCGAAACCAACTTGTTGACGACTTTTGGTTATTGTACCCGGACAAAGATTGGTTTCTGGAATGTGAAGACGCTTCTTGACGATGGAAAAGAAGGTTCTCAGAATGCCAGATTCCTGCAACTAGAGAAAGAATTCATGCGGTATAGGATGGACATCTTAGGGTTAAGTGAAGTTAGATGGCTGTGCTCGGGGAAGTTTAAGTCACCAACCCGTAACACTGTACTATTCTATTCCGGAAAAACACCTGGAAGCCTCGGGAATCTGCGTTGGTATGTTGCCGAATGAAAGACCACCTCGAAGACACACTCGACGCCGAACAAGCAGGTTTCCGCACTGGATCTTCCTGTGTGGATCACATCAACACCTTGCGGATCATCGTCGAACAGTGCGTTGAATATCGATCACCACTTCATCTGCTGTTCATCGATTTTGAAAAGGCGTTCGACAGTGTCAATAGAGAATTTATTTGGCTGGCTTTGCGCAAGAGGGGCACCCCAGATAAATTGATTGCTATTATCAAGACTACATATGATGGTTCCAAGTGTCACGTTTTGCACAAAGGTAGGCTGTCAGAGGAGTTTAAAATCCAAAGTGGAGTTAGGCAAGGCTGTATACTGTCACCAATACTGTTCCTGTTGGTGATAAGTTACTTACTGCACGCAACTTTGTCAAATGGAAATGGAGGAACTCAGTGGACTCTGCAATCTCACCTCAAATATCTGGACTACGCGGACGACGTATGCTTACTCTCTCATATGATCATGGATCTCTATCAAATGACAACAAGGGTGGAGAGAGAAGCAAAAATCGTGGGGCTTAAGATCAACTCGGCAAAAACTAAAAGGATCAGCCTTGGAATCCAAGTAAATATTTCTTGACAACCGGTAGAGATGGTAGAAGATTTCCAATATCTTGGGAGTATTATCTCTACGGGTGGCGGAACTGAACTGGACGTAAACAACCGAATCAGAAAAGCAAAGCCTGCGTTCGGAATGATGTCCAAAATATGGAGAAACAACTCTTTTAGCTAAAAGACCAAGCTACGACTGTTCCGCTCCAATGTTGAATCCGTTCTGCTTTACGGCTGCAGCACTTGGAAAGTCACTGACACTGTCACTAGAAAGCTGCAAACCTTCGTTAATAGATGTCTACGAAACATCTTGAGGATTTTCCGGCACAACCGTATCTCCAATGCCGAACTTCATGCGAGAACGGATCAGGAGCCCATAGACTCCATTATACGAAGAAGAAAGTGGCAGAGGAGTGGCCATACGCTTCGAAAAGGCGATCGGTGCATTGCATCTCAAGCAATGCAGTGGAACCCGCTCACACAGGAGGGAAGATAAGTGGGCCGGCCTAGAAGTACATGGCGAAGAACGGTCGAACAGGAATCGGCACGGCTGGGGAAAAGTTGGAGAGAGCTGAAATATATTTCAAGAAATCGTAAACGATGGCGCGTAGGTGTAGTGGAGGCGCTATGTCCCGTAAGGGAAACATCACGAACGTAATAGGTCCGAGGACCTAAGTAACTGTATATATAGTTTTAAATACAAGCAGCTTTCTTGTACCTCATGGTGACGTGAAATAAAATCAAATAGCTACGAAACATATTTGTTGAACCTCATTGCACAAACATTGCTTAAAGAAAAACAAAAGTTGATGAAATCTGTATTATAAAAGTTCTGTATATACAGAACAGATACCTTTTATAGACAGCAAAATAGACAGCAAAAAAGATATAAGATATTACCTATGTATATACGCACAAATCAACCCAAATTTACAATCCCAACAACGTAAGGCTCAAAAAGGCTGAGATGTATGTAAACTTCCTGTAACATCTTTTCAAAGCAATAAAAGCTACATATGTGTCAAAAGTCCTCATCTAATCGTATGTGTGACATGAGTAACATGAGTTACTCCAGCAAAGCGACTAAATTGTGCAAACGCTTTTCTTTTGAAATTGGAAATACGTGTCAAAAATACAAACATGATGCCTTCTGCGTATACAGTAAATATGTTAGCTCAGGATATCTGTTAAGGGTTTAAGATGTTAAAGTTTAAAGTTGCTACTTATTGTATAGATGGGTAGGTAGTTAACACTTTATCAATCCAACAATAAGGGAAGTACATATATATTTTTTTTATATCTTATTATTAAGAGTGCGGAAGTTATCCTGATCTGTTTACTTAGAAAAAACGACCGAAGTTATTAAGAAATAAAATAAAGATACATAGTACATTATACGAGTATGTAGTCTTTTTAAGTTTTCAGCATTTCGAGGCTCATTTATTAATAAATAGGAAATAGTCTAGTAGATAAACGGTTTAAAATTAGTCTTAGTCAAAAATAAAAGTCATATTTTTATCCGGTGTTTTTTTTAAGCAACGAGTCTCATATAACACTTTTCCAAGGATGAGGGATGATCTCTAGTTGTGTTTGCATAGCAGTTGAAGTCTGGAGTATGTGACAGGACTTACTTCCTCCATTTAATTGGAAGTCGAAAATGAATTAGTTGGTTGTTTAAAAAAAAAAACAGGTTTTCATAAATTACGATTACGAAACTCAAAAAAGTGATTTTCGTTTTACAGTTTTGATGTTTTCTCAATTGGCTTATTCACCTAAGGTGTGACAAAAAAAAAATCTTGGAGCGTGTAAGTTTAGTTGAAAAATGAAAAAAATCGTATGGGAAGGTCTATTCCCCCGCGTTTAGGGAGGAGGACCAATTTTCTAAAACATTGACTTAAAACAGAAAATAAATTATTAGAAAGCAATGGCAATACTAACAATCCTTTGGTATGCCTTTTTGCAAATTCAGAAATCCCTTCTTTTATTATCTTTTTAATAAATTTGTGTTAATCAACAGTTTATGAAAAATTAAAAATTTTGAAAAAAGTTTCAAAAAATGGTCAAACTTTTTTTTTCAAAATTTAACGTTTTATTAAGTACTATTTTTGTTTTCAAAATTCAATGCTCTTATCAATTTTAAGTCAAACACTTTTAACCGGATGGATCTAGGGCTCTTATTAACTTCATTAACATTGGAAGTTATTGTAATTGGTGCGATTTGTTGAATTTAAAATGTTGATATATCTTCACCTTTTGAGGTCTCTAGAATCAGAATCCGTGGTTTTTAGCAAGATGTCTGTATGTGTGTATGTACGTACTTTCGGGGTACTTTTTTCGTCCACAAAATCTCGAGAACGCATACAGATATCGACCTCGGATAAATTTTATTTTACAGATAATATTGCCATAACGTGCTGAAAATGTATTCTAACAAATTCAATAAACCGTTTTTTTACTACAGCAATTTAAAAAGGAGCTTTAAAAAGTCATTTATCTGGAATATCTAGAGAACGGAATAAGATATTCACTTCAGACTAATTTTATTTTACATATGAGTGTTTTTTTTCTAATACAAAATTCTATATACTACTGAAATACATCAGCCAAGTAGAAGACTTAGCATTATTTAATTGGACTTGTTGAATTATTGATTCAATATAGCTTTTAACGGCCTTTAGTCCATACAAATTGGAGTTTCATCCCGGCGTTCTCACTTGGACTCTTCAGTTGACATTGGGGTTGGATATAGTTCACAATTGATTTTCGCTGTAAAATTGATGTAAGCTGGACTGAACTTAATAAAAATTGCGTCTTGACAGGGGCCTCACTGTCAACTGAAGAGTCCAAGTGAGAACGCCGGGACGAAACGCCAATTTTTATGGACTAAAGGCCGTTAAAAACTCTTCTACTTGGCTGATGTATTTCAGTAGTATATAGAATTTGTATTATAAAAAAACCATTCATATGTAAACAATGCCAGCCCACGGGTAATGAAATTTCCAACAATTCTTGATTAGAAATTCTAATTGGGTTGGATATAGTTCACAATTGATTTTCGCTGTAAAATTGATGTAAGCGTGACTGAACTTAATAAAAACAGTTGAAAAATAAGTTTCGTCTCAAATATTTCAAGAACCAAAAATGATTCCGAACCCAGTCTATTTTTTTTTTTACATATAAATGACGTAGTCAACAACTGATAATTTGTTTAATAAAATTCAACAAACAGTTTTATTTTTAGACCAAAAAAAACTGGACAAAAAACTATTTAAAATTCTTAACAAATGTTTTTTAACTCAAATATTTTGAAAAAAAAAAAAAAACAATGGTATCGATTTCAAATTCTTACCAAAAATGTATACATATACCATCTAAATGTTGTGTAATTTTGAGATTGTAAAAACCACCTTTTAAAAAGCTAAAAATCAAAATGTTGCAAGAAAACACTTTTCAATAATGTTTTAATTCGAAAAATTCTTATACCTTAAATCGCTTCAAAATCGAAATTTTGCATATATGACACTTAATTTGCTTTTTTATATTCTTTGAAACCATGTTTTTTTTTTTTTAAGTACACTCCCCTGATTTCTGGTATTTGTTTGTAAGCCAATAGTCTGTTTAGAAATAATTGGCTTAAATAAATAATACCTCCATACCGAGAAGAGTTAGGAAAAAAAGTTTTATAAGTAAGATTCTTAGAATTTTGTAAGCTTTTTACAAAAAAAAAATATAAAAATTTAACTATTATAAATAGCTAAAGTACAAAATATAGGTAATGTCACATTTTGTCCTGTATCTCAATATCTATACCTACCTACAGTGTCGGGCAAAACAAAAGCACTCAAGTTTACTTTGGTTACATTTTGCTTAAGTATATTTCTAATTTTGAATATATTTAAATGAATTTAATTTGGTTAATGTAGGTATACATTAGTTCTTCAATCCCATAGACAAAAAAATGTATTATTTATACACTAAAGGAAATACAAAAAAAAATTTAAAAAACTATTAAAAGAAATTGCGACAAAACTAAAGCACATAATTAAATTCTGTAGTTGATTCCAATATTTTGTTATGAAGCCACTATATTTGATAACTGGTGCTTGACAACTACCAGGCATTGACTCAATCAAGTTCTTTATGATTTCCTGGGGGGAACTTGAATTTATTAGAGACATATTAAAAAAAAAAAAAATATTTTAATAAAAATTAAAACAGAAGTAATTGTTGTATACCTAATTTTAACATAAGAACATTTTTGATTATATTTTAAGTATCAATCAAATATGTAAGTTAAGCCTTACAAAACTTAACCTATTTTATTGCTAGTATTTTTAAGATTATGTGTGCAAAATTTCAGTGAATTATATCAACAGGACAAAAAGTTAAGGATTTTTGAGACGCGAAAACCCATTTGGGCCCATAGTGCATCGGACCCATACACTGGACTGTTTCCAAAAAGAAAGCAATGTTATTTTCGGGTGAATCCAGAAGTTTAATCTGCAATGTTCTGAGGGAATGGCGCAAAAGTCTAAACCCACGTTTCACAAAGGCTCAATAAACCACGGAGGAGGAAATGTTTTGGGCTAGGAATGTTTTTCTAGGCAAAGAATCGGCCTAACTCATAAAATCGATGGTATAATGGATCGTTTTGTGTATGGTGAGGTCCTTCAAAACATCATGCTGCCACACGCAGAAGTAGAAATGCCCTTTAAATGGACATTCCAATATGACATCGATCCAAAACAAAATTGATTTTTTGAGATAAAATCAACGTTGTGAAGTGGCCGGCATAGTCACCCGACCTCATCTCCATAAAAAAACCTATTCGAGATTGAAGATCACCAGATTCAACGTGATAGCTGTTTCTTGTTGTTCTAACAGAAATAGCTAGGAAGTATCCCCCAGGAAATCATAAAGAACTTTATTGAGTCAATGCCTGGTAGTTGTCAAGCACCAGTTATCAAAAATAGTGGCTTCATAACAAAACATTGGAAAACAACTACAGAATTTAATTATGTGCTTTAGTTTTGTCGCAATTGCTTTTTATAACTTTTTTAAATTTTTTGTTGTATTTCCTTTACTCTGTAACTAATATATTTTTTTTTTCTTTGCGATTGAAGAGCTAATGTATACCTACATACCAGGGACTGTTTTAAGAAAAAATCAGAACTACCAACAAATCATTATTGAACAAAATTATAAAGAAATACTTTCCTATAAAAATGTCAGAAATATGAATTCAATAACAACTCATTTTTGAAAAAGCGATTCAATATGAGTTTATTCTTACAGCAATCATTATAATTGTAGCTAAAAGTGACGCCAAATGCATTTGTTTGATTTGCTTACTTACCAAGTTTTTTGTCGCAGTTGAGTAATTGAAAAACAAATTGTTGAAAAATCATAAATACGGCGGCGCGGCGGCTCAAAAATGTAGGTTTCTGTTTGACTTTCAATTGAAATTGCATGTGAAGTCGCTGAGGCAAAAGAATCAATTGCGCTTATTTTGTGTCGGTAATAGGTTATATCCGTTCAAAACTTTGAGATCAGATAAAAGTTTTTAATGTTTTCTGTACTTAAATTATTCTAAAAAAATATGAAAAGTAATAAATTATTCGAAATTAAAATAGGCAGCAAATATTCCAACCTACACTGTGATCGAAAATTAACATTCGTAGAAGTACTTTGTGTTGAACTGGTGGAATAAAGGGCTGAGTGTTTAATAACAACTACCAGAAACCAGAGCTACCAATTTCAAAAAGCAACTACCAGAAAACATAACAACTACCACTCAAAACAGTCCCTGCTACATACATTAACCAAATAAAATTCATTTAAATATATTCAAGTTTAGAAATTTACTTAAGAAAAATGTAACCAAGTGAAATTGAGTGCTTTTGTTTTGTCCGACACTGTATATACTGATTATATCCAAAAACCCAAAGTTATTACACTATAAAATATATTATTACCACCCTCTCTACCACCCACCACTTAGGTAAATATCTATATTGTATATGGTTTTCAAGTGCACCAATGGGAAGTTACTAGTGTGGGTCGACCCCAACCTCATTTTTTGTTGAAGATATTAAAAAACAAAAAAAAAACAACAACTTAGTCAAAACTAGAAAAAGACGAGGTTGATTATAATCAAATGGTTGCTGAAATGAACATTTAGCCAGATTCTTCTTAGTTTTATGAGAAAATTGGTTCATTTATTTTTAGAACGATTTTTTTTTTTGACATAGGTTCAATTAATTATTTTTATGGAGTCTTCTAAAAAGTTTAAATAGTATTGTAAACCAATTTTATTTTTTGAAAACTCAATAAATAAGTTATTTTTTTGAAACATGTTTTAAGGCTCCTAACCTTTAGCACCTCATATATGGGATATTCGCAAAAAAAGTATGCCATCTAAAAGGTCAGTAAGTGGTCAAAAAAGGTCAACTAGTTTCAGAAATTGGTCAGCCATAGAAAATTTTTAATCAAGGGTTACATTTTTTCAAGGTCACCAACTATTTTTGGCACCTCATTTATGGGATTTTCGTAAAAAAAGAGTATACCATTCGAAAGGCCACCGGCTCGTGATAAAAGGTCAGCTAGTTTCAGTAATTGGTCAGTTATAGGTTATTTTACACGAATTTTTGAAGTTTTTTGTTTTTCAAGGCCATATAAGACTTTTAGCACCTCATTTATGGGATATTCGCAAATAAAGTATACCAATTGAACGGCCACTGACTCCTGATAAAAGGTCAGCTAGTTTCAGTAATTGGTTAGACACAGGTTTTTTTTAATGAAGACTCTTATACTGTAACCGTTAAACAATCTTTAAAAATTCATTAAAAAAAACATGTTGACCTTTTATGAGGATTAAATAACCTTTCAAATGGTATCTTTTTTTTTGGAAAATTAGGTAAATGAGGTGCTAAAAGTCTTATACGGCCTAGAAACACACAAAAAACTTCAAAAATTCATATAAGAAAACCTATAACTGACCAATTACTGAAACTAGCTGACCTTTTATCAGGAGTCGGTGACCTTTTAAACGGTATACCGTTTTTGCGAATATCCCATAAATGAGGTGCTAAAAATAGTTTTGACCTTGAATTTTTTTTTTTAAATATTTAAAAAAATCCATGGCTGACCAATTACTGAAAGTAGCTGACCTTTTTTGACCAATTAGTGACCTTTTAGATGGCATACTAATTTTTCTTAAATTCTATAAATGAGGTGCTAAAAGTCTTATACTGTGACCTTGAAACAAACTTTAAATCTACATTAAAAAAACCTACGGCTGACCAATTACTGAAACTAGCTGACCTTTTATTACGAGCCGGTGGCCTTTCAAATGGTATACTGTTTTTGCGAATATCCCATAAATGAGGTGCCAAAAATAGTTGGTAACCTTGAAAAAGTGTAACCCTTGATTAAAAATGTTCTATGGCTGACCAATTTCTGAAACTAGATGATCTTTTTTGACCACTTACTGACCTTTAAGATGGCATACTTTTTTTGAGAATATCCCATCTATGAGGTGCTAAAGGTTAGAAGCCATGTTTTAAAGTGATTTTTTTGGGAAAATGATATTTGGTCACTTCTTTATTCTAGCACATAAAACTTCATTTCATAATTTTACGCTACGATTCAGCGGATTTGCCCGATTTCTTCAGGGTTAGTGTTATTAAATATGAAAAAAAACTTATTTGTACATTTAAATGGGATACATTTTAAATTAAAACTTTATATTTTAAACAAAAATTCTCATAGCGGTATTTTCCTTTCAACAGCCAGAGAGTAATTTTTCAACATTTACAAGAATATTTGAAAGAACCATGTTGCTTGAACCAAAAATAACAATAGTTACCTTCCATACAAATGTTGAAAAACCGTTCAGAAAGGTTTTATTTTTTCATTTTTTCCCATACGAATGTTAAAAAAACGTTCAGAAAGATTTTATTTTTCTCGAAAACGACTCCAACAATTTTGATAAAAGAAATGTATGTGTTCTCTAATTAGTACAATTAGCTTTATACATATAAGAACCAATTTTATTTTGTGTTCTTATTAACAGTAATTTCCATAGAACCCCTTTACATTTTTTCGACATTCTCATTTTTAAATAATTTTAATAATAATAAAATACATACAAATTATCAAAACAATTTTTTTTTTTTTTTTATTTTAAAATTAAATTTTTCAAAAAAATATTAATGAAATTTGTTGAAACTTTTATCTACATAGTAATAATTTCTTAAAATTGTGATCCTTATTTTGTTTCCCTTAAAATTTTTTCGAAATTGTGTATTTAAAAAATATTTTTTAATATACCGTCGCGCGCCGTGGGTCTCTTGCTGTTTGTTTGTGAGTCCTAACATCGAGCTTTAGCCTAACTAAGCGGTTGGACACGGATTTGTTTAAAATTTGGTGTGAAGCACTTTTATGGGGTTTCCCAGAGGAGAAATTCAAATTTTTGTTTCAGCTTAACTCGAAAGAGTAGCTGGCCGCTGGCGCTGTATAATTTTCGCGGTAACGGTACATATTATCTAACCACTAGTAGGTTGCAGGTCGCCAAAGGCGCCCGTCGAACATGTTATGTTATTTCATTTGAGTCAGGGCTGAGCGTAAATATGTATATATTTAGTTGACAAACTCACCCTTCACTTTTAGTAAAAAGTTACTTCTAGAGATGTGGCAACTCAATTAGTGTTTTACCCAACTACGGACTATTTAAGACCTATCTTGATATATTGCCTGTATTTTTTTTTAAATTTTTCGTTTAGGAGCAGGAACCATTTTTCCAATTTTAGCTTATTATTATCATACCAGCGTTACCCAGTCAGTGATTCAGGGATGAGCGTTAATATATATAATGTTAATGACATATTAAAAGATATAAATCATAAATGAATAATTTCTCACCATTCTTTAATGTGAAAATATTTTTTTTTGCAAAATAAAAGTTTTATTAAAAAGTTATATTTTTTGTAAAACAGTTTGTAAAAAAATCAATTTTTTTTATAAAAAAGTTATATTTTTTGAAGGTTTTGAATGAACAACAACCACTTGTATTCAATTTCACTTTCATACATTTTCCCTCCTTACACATATGCAACGAATTGTTGCGGTGATAACGGAGAGGAGAAAAAGAAAGAACCCGAATGAATAACATCTAACTTGTGTGTGGCTTGTAAAAATGCTAGTTGTCCAGATGCAATAGGGCTTTTTAGAAAAAAAGCAATATATCTCTGTCTCATAGCTTCTAAACGTCAAATAAAAATTTTGGGTTAATGACGTTTGAGTGCTTGGCGTTAATTGGATTAGTGGCGCGTTCTTTTTTGTAACTATGGTCAAAAACAAAAGTGGCAATTTAAAAATTAAAAAAGTTACTTTTTTTTAAGAACGATCAAAGTTAATAAAATGGGAAGGGGTTGAAAAAAAATCGAAAAAATAAGAAATAATAAACAAAAGACAAAATTTTGATTGCGTTAAATTTATTGATAAATAATTCACTACCAAAAATGCATGGTTCCTACAAATTAAATAACTATCAACTTCATTTTTGCATGAAATTGAAAAGCAATACAAAGCATTTCTAATTTGTTTTAGCTTTTTTTGTTAATTTTTTATGAGCCACACATTTCTTTATTAAAAAATTGACCCAAGCGGATGAATAAAATTTCGATGAAAGTGAACTATTCAGAAAACTATTCCAAATATCGAATTCAATAATAAAACAATTAAATTTATAATTAATTATTATAAAATTGGAAACAATTCCAAATCGGAAGACGAAAAGCAAACACAATCTAACCCCAAAATGAAAACTCAAAGTAACTTTTTCTTATTAAAAGAACGATGAAGGTGAACTAGTTAGAAAAAAAAAGAACGCACAAATGTCATTAACCCAAAATTTTGGCTGTGAGTTTTGAGTTTGACAATTCGGTAAAAATCCCCATTGTAAATAAGAAAAACCTTCATTTGGATGAGCACGATCAGGTGACCTCGGTGGTGCAATGCGTAGTGCAACGGCCTCTGAGGTAGCTTGGTCTAGGTTCGAATCCAGTTGACGGCATAAAAAAACAATTTATAAATTAAAATTGGAACTATAGACTAAGCTAATAATTCCAGCCTATATAATACTCGGTGGTAGCCAACACAAGTGGTTGTTGTTCATTCAAAACCTTCAATGTTAAATATGACAGAGCGAAAGCTATGCAGCCTAACTGCAAGTGTTATCACGAGAAAACACCTTTGAAGTTATTTTTTTTGTTTTGTAAAAAAGTTAGTTTTTGTGTAAAAATGTTAATTTTTGTGTCAAAAAGTTAATTTATTTTGTAAAAAAGTTATTTATTTTTTGTAAAAAAGTAAATTTTTTTTAGCAAAAGTTAATTTTTTTTTTTTTAAAGTTAATTTTTTTTTGTAATCAGAATTAGAATATCTGTTATAGTTCCAGAGAAAAATGTTTAAATCGAATTGCGGCGTTATACAGTCAGTGAGTCAGGGAGAGTGTAAATATATAATTTAATTAATATACATACATCGTCAATGTCTAGCTCTTAGAGTGTCCGTTAATTCCCAAACTCATTTTTTTGGATAGCACACCCCGTCATAAACCCGTGCCTCTATAAGGTCATACTTTTCTCATACAAATTTGTATGGGAATTTTACACTCATCACATTTTATTTTTTTTTTTCTGGAACTATAAGAGTTATTCTAAATTTTTTTTTGGGAATTTTGATTGATTTATTGGTCCTTTAAAAAACTGTATTTAAAGATTTATTAAAAAAAAAATCTTTAATTTTATATGTTTCTCTATTATTTTTTTATCAGCAGTTTTTGTTAAAAAATAAAAATGTTTAATATTTTGAAAAATCGAAATAAATTATTACTAATTTGTTTTCATTACTTTTTTTAATGCAGTTTTTTAAAAAAAACTTATTACTTAATGGTAATCAATAAAAAAAAAACGAAAACGGGGTGTGCTATCCAAAAAAATGAGTTTGGGAAATAACGGACACCCTAAGAAGCTACATTCTAGTTGTAAGCTACTAAAGCAAGTTAGTGTAATCCAGTCATGCATTTTATTTTGAAAAGGGGTTATTAATAGTAGCTACGCTAGAACCAATTATTTTGTTTCCTTTATGAAAAACTCTTTTTGGGAGTTAAAAAAAAAAAATTATTTTTTTCAGACTTTCTAAAAAAATTGAATAAAAATCTTGTTCCTAGATCCATAAAAATGTTGAAAAACCGTCAAGAAAAATATTTGTTTCCTCGAAATCGACTAAAAAGATTAGTGTAATAGGTCGGCGATTATTTTTATGAAATGATAAGTTGATGAAAATAATTTAAAAAACGTGTGCCACAGCCACTTCCAAAGCTGATGGAAAATTTTGGAATTCATGATTTAATTTGCTATTCTACATTATTATACAGCTTTATTCAAAAAAGGTTGAGTAGGTATAAGTTGGTACAACCAAAGGAAAAACTTTTATCGGTGGGAAGTAAACTTCTCTCCGTTAAAGAATAACATAACTCATTAATGAAATAACTGAATTGGAATGCTTCTAAATTTAATTTTATTCAATTCTTTAACAATTGTTTTTAAATTCGCTATAAAAAATTAAATCGAATGAAATTTTAATATGACCAAATTGCTTTTTCGAAGAATTTTTGAAAATGCAAATTAATATAAATGCTTAAGTTTAAAAAAAGACCATATAATTTAAATTTTATTAACCGCTTTCGTGTTTCGAGATAACACAAAAAGGTCCATAATTCCCTCATTTTTCGTTTTCCCCGTCATCTTTATGTAAGGTTTAATTAAAATACCGAGTTCATGTTTCAACGAATACATAAAACCATCAAGTAAGCATCAGTTTTGTTCTGTCCTTCATGCTAGGTATACTTATGTTAAATTCAGCCGTTTTTAATTAAGACCATATGTGTCCAGGTGAACTGAGGCTCATAAATGTAATTTCAGAAACCAACATTCGCACGAATTCACGTGCAATTGACAATAATTTCTCTTTTGCTTTTATCATTTTCTGAGAAATAACTAAAATTGAACGTAGCTATTATTCTTTGAACAGACACTACTTTTCAGATAAATATAGATAAAGGGCGTCGGCTGGCTTCTTACCAGTACCATTTATTTTTCCATAAATTCGTATTTTTGTTCTTTGTCAGTATTGATAAGCAAAAGATTTTTGCTTTTTTATAGAAAAATAAAAAAGCATTGCATCCTTTACAAATTCCAAATCAATACCGAATAGAAATCCTTCTCTAATTAATGACTACATACAGAGTGGGCCAAATAGAAGTTTCTTTTTAAAAATGCAATAAAATGTACAAAATTAAATATGGTTGTATTCTGGCTGTATTAGTAGAGCATACATTCGCATTCATTATGGAACAAAACGTCGAGTCGTTCAATTGGCTCATCAGCTGGCTTCCCAGAAGCGAATTCTGTCACTCCAATTTGCCAAGACCTTGTTGATGGTTTCGGGCTGTACCTCACAGATTGCTTAGATGATATTGGCCTTGCTTGAATCACTTCCGGATTGTTGGCATAACATCGGTCTGTCACGGTTCCCCACAAAAAAAAGTCTCAGCTCAGAGGCGGCCAATTGACATGGCCAAGATGGCTGATAACACGATTTCGGAATTCGGTGCGCAAAAGATCGATTGTGCCATCCTGCATTAACCAGAAGTCGTCCAGATCCATGTCTTCAATTTCAGTAAAAAAAAGTCGGTTAACATGGTTCGTAACGACCACCGTTGACCGAATCGTTGTTCCTAGCCTCATTTTCAAAGGAAAATGGTCCAATGATGCCAACACTCCACAATCCTCACCTAACTGTCACTCCAGTGGATGCATTGCCTTCTCATCAATCAAGTGCGGGTTTTCTGATCCCCAGATGCGCCAATTTTGTTCACATTGCAAGCGTGCAGTGGGTGCTTTATTTCGACCAAAACTGTTTGGGCTATACAAAACACTCACTTTGGAAAAAAGTTTTCAATATTTCCCAACGTCGTTCAAGCGCAAAACGACTAATTTCGTTGGGCGGAGGTATGATACCGACTTTCTGTTAAGATTTCGAGCGGGAAAATGCTGCCGGTTTCAAAATAACCTATGATTAAAAAAAGAAACACTAGATGACCCACCCTTTATTTACCTATGTATGTACATAGGTCTTTTGTATAAATGCTCCAGAAGATTTAATAAACTCGACCCTCTGTGTGGCGTAAGTCAAAAGTTATTCATCTACTTTATAAAATGTTGCATGGATGCATGATTTGTATATGCTAAATTAAACTAAACCAAAGGTTGTGTACAGTACATTATTGCGTTGTTTGTATCATTGTAAATCGTTCATGATGAAAGAAAACAAGAATACCTACAGAGTTTTAACGCCAACGTGTTAACTGGAAATATCTGGGGAACAATTTATGGATTGTTGGATGTCTTGGGTGACGGAAAAGCAACTAAAACAGGTGATTAATATGCGCTAGGTGTTCTGAAGTAACTTTGGGTTACCCCCGAGGGATACAAAGTGTTAATGTGGATTCAATCCATATTGTTGTTGTTTTGTCAGCTGAACGCAGCCAAGGAAGGAAAAGAACCTAGTTTTAAAACTTAAAGACAACATCCCAACTCCCACGAGCTCATATTTGTATTTAAAAAAGTTTTCTTATACCTACGTAGATGAACATATACAAACATCCCTACATAATATAGTATAATACTTTACACATTTTCATTATGGTTAAATTTAAATTCAAAAGGAACTAACTTTTATTTTCAAGGTTTTAAGTAAGCATTTTTGGAATATGTACACACTGTCTACTTGGATATAAAATCTCTCTATGCTCTAAGGCGAAAAATGTAAATTTTTCATAAAAAGCTTAGATACGATCGAAAAAAGAAGACTATAAAAGATTAAGGGGTGTGACCAAGTAAATTGGTTGTTTCTGATTAGGCTGTTTATGTATTCATAGACTTGGATAGATGATGGTGGAACTGAGTAGCTAGGTATCATTCTTTTTCATTACTTAATGTGATTCTCTGATGTTGCGGTTAAAAGTACATAGATATAGGTACCTACTTGGAAAATATGTGTATTTTGATAATATTTTAAATTGTAGTGTGTTGATTTTAAATTTATTAAAAAAGAATATTGTACCTGTCATTGAATGGTTAATAGATAAATGTCCTGACGTCAGCTAGGGGAACTAGCTTACATACATAGTAGACAAATTAGTTCTAATTTTGTCCTTCGTCTTAAGAATATGATGGTTCGACCTACATGGAATAATATAAAGAAGAAAAAACGAATGTCAACAATTAACAAAAAAAAAAACATGTATACATAACAGCTGAATCAGTAGCTACCTGACAGTGTTACGTAATGTTTAACTTTTAACGATTCCCAAAGGCTTAAGAAATGAAAATGAGTCCTTTTGAAAATAAATGAGTCCCAACAATACGATATACGAGTATAACAAACAAAAATACTTTAAAAACATAAAGAAAAACAATAAGCAATTGCCTTTAGTTTGAGTAGCCCATAGCGTAATGGTTAGTGCGTTCGACTGTCACGCTGGAGGTCTGGGATCGTTTCCCAGCATCGTCCACCTAAAAAACTAAAAAGTTTTTTTTCAGGGCTACTGCCTCTTGCGAGGAATTGACAAATCCTCCAAGAGTATCACTTGTCACGAATAAGTGCTTCTCGTCTAGCCGTTCGGATTCGGCACAAAATTGTAGGTCCCTTCCATTCCTGTCGAACGGCGCACACAGGAATGGTTGCGAGTTGTTAGTCACTAGGCCCTGGTTCTTCATGAGCCGTTGTGCCACCCGATTTATTTATTTTTTTTTTGAGTCTGGAAAATTCGTATTCCATGGTGTTGTTTTCTTAAACACGGGAGCTGAAATAACTATTTTTTCTTTATAAATACGGGGGTTAATTTATAAATGTTATCAAACTAACTTGTTATTCTTTTTTTCTTTCTGCAAAATGAAATAAAAGTGCTGGAACTTATAAATTGACTCAATATGGAATTACATAAAGTGTTATTTTGTTTGTATACAGTACGCGCACTCAAGGGGTTTTTGATACCTGTTAAATAATAAATTAACACAGTGCGAGCGTTTTGAAAATAGGATAATAGGGAATGATTTAAGAGGAGATACCGATGGATTATACAAAAGAATGAGTCTAATCCAAATAAAAATATAAGTCTCTGAGCCTGAGTCAAGCTAAAAAAATGAGTCCCTTTCGACTCAAAAGAGTCCCAGTGGTAACATAGCTACCTGATATGATACCTTAAACACCAAAACCAAATGTTAAAAAACGAGTCAAGTTCTTCTTTATACAAATACCTGTGTGGCATGAAAAGTAGTGAGATTTAAAAGCATGTCGAAGTTCTTAGCTTATGAATGTAATATATCAATTGTGCTAAGTAGAGTTATATCGAAAAACCTCAAAATTATATTATGTAGTTGAAATTTGTTATTTAGTGATTACTGACTAATATTTGGTAGGTTCACTAGTAAAGTTTTTTTTTCAAAATCTTGAGGAATTGCGTAACGAAAAGAAAACTTTTCAAGTAAACCTACCAAATTCCAAATTAAAGTCAGTAATCATTGATTAACAAATTTCACTTATAATTTTGAGGTTTTTCGATATAACTCTATCAACACATTTGATATTTTACCTTCATAAACTAAGAACTTTGTTGGTGTACTTTAAGATCTCACTACTTTGCATGCCTGACTGGTTATACACAAGTTTTTGGATAAAGAAGAACTTGGCCCCTTTTTTAAACATTTATGTTTTTAGTATGATTTCCTTATTTTTGCAAATATTTTATTTATCAGATGAAATTGGATGGACAAAAACGCTCACTAAAAGCTTCACAACAATTATATTTTCAATTTGTGCCTTCGTATGCAGCACTACAAGTGCTAGCAATTTTTATCAATCGAAAGTGCTCCATTTAAATGATGATGATAATGATTTTGAAAAAAAAAACAAGGTGCTAATAGAACTTTAATTAATATTTTGATAGAAAACAAAAATGTATAACAGTTATTTACGGTACCTGTCATAGAAACTATTTTTTTGGGTTAATGGCCACACCGATTTCAAACAATTTTTTTAAACAAGATGTCCTTCACAATACAAACAATTTTTCACATACAATTTTTCGAAAAAGTAATTTTTGGATTTAAAAAAAAAATATTGATCTTTTTTGGCAAATTCAATATCTTGAAAGCGGGCTGATGAATATTTTTTTTTAATTCTGTGTAAAATTGCATATTATTAAATACTTAAAGTTTGCATACCACATTTTATTTTTGAAATGTGAATTTTTAAGAAAACTGCTCTAACGATTTTTGATCTCAGATGGCATACTTTATTTGCAGCTCCATCGTTTTCCTTTCTAGCCATTAAAATAACAAATTTATAGTAATAAGTTATTTTAATTTTTTTAATGATATCATAATATTATGAAACCAATACACATGTACATCATCAATTTCTAGCAACGTTAAATTTGTTAGCTATGAGAGCAAGTTTGTGCGATCCAGTCATGTCCCGTTTTTTTCTTTGCATGCACGTCATGTCCTACCGTTCTACCAAATATCATCATTTTACGACAGTCGAAAAGTGTTCCACAAAATTGATTTAAATTCTGAGAAAATGAGTTGGAAAACTTCAAATTTCCAATTATTTCCTTTGTATGCATCAAAATATCTTCCGTTGGTTGTACGAAACAAAAATGTTTTACGGTATCGGGAAGTGCTCCATAATTTTGATACTTAGTCAGTCAGGAACCTTTAATAGTAGCCCGTAGCGTAATGGTTAGTGCGTTCGACTGTCACGCTGGAGGTCTGGGATCGCTTCCCAGCCTCGTCCACAACTAAAAAGTTTTTTTCAGGGCTACTGCCTCTTGCGAAGAATTGACAAATCCTCCAAGAGTATCACTTGTCACGAATAAGTGCTTCTCGTCTAGCCGTTCGAATTCGGCATAAAATAGTAGGTCCCTTCCATTCCTGTCAAAAGGCGCACACAGGAATGGTTGCAAGCTGTTAGTCACTAGGCCCTGGTTCTTCATGAGTCGTTGTGCCACCCGATTTATTTATTTAAAGAACCATTTATCCTAAAAAATTTTAATTTGCTGAGTAAGGGTTTTTCAACAGGGACGCTACAAAAGTAGAGCAACAGGAGCAGCAAGCGACGCCATATTTCTTGCCGCTCTTTTGACATTTCTCTTCAGTAAGGTTTGCCATTTTATGATGGAAAGATATACGAGCCAACAACGAGTCGAAATTATTAAAATTTACTACCGATATTCGGAGTCAGTGGCCTCAACGTTAAGAGCGCTACGTCCAATTTATGGTCGTCATAATCATCCTAGCAGATCAACAATTGAGCGTCTAGTGGAAAAATTTGAATCCACAGGCACAGTATAAAATGTTCCCGTGCCGATGAGACAAAGAAGTTCTCGTAGTGTCGAGAATATTGCTGCCGCTGAGGCTTCAGTTGCAGAAAGCACAAATGTGTCTCTCACACGTCGTTCTCAAGCGTTGGGCATCTCTGTGACGTCGTTGTGGCGAATTTTGCGAAAAAATCTTGGCCTACATCCTTACAAGATTAAATTAATTGACGCAAGAACTGAAGCCGCTTGACCACCAGAAGCGTTGTATGTTCGTGAATTGGGCTGAGCAACAACTTGAAAATGATTCGGATTTTCATCGAAAAATCATCTTCAGCGATGAGGCTCATTTCTGGCTGAATGGCTTCGTCAATAAACAAAATATGCTGAATTGGTCAGGCAGCTATCCACACGTACTCCATGAGTCATCATTGTATCCCGAAAAAATTACGGTTTGGTGTGGTTTATGGGCCGGCGACGTGATGTTCCGTGATGATCAAGACCGGCACGTTACTGTGAATGGGGGTCGCTACCGTTCAATGATAACCGAATATTTTTGCCCCCCATTGGATGATATGGACTTGGAGGGCATGTGTTTCCAACAGGACGGCGCCACAAGCTACACAGCGAATGTCACAATCAATTTATTGGAAACCAAGTTTGGAGAACGTGTTATCTCACGAAATGGTCCAGTCGCTTGGCCGCCTCGGTCGTGCGATTTGACGCCGTTAGACTATTTCCTGTGGGGCTACGTCAAGTATATGGTCTATGCCAACAAGCCAGCGACGATTGATGAACTTCGTACGAATATCGAACGTGAAATTGCAGCAGTATCGGCCGATTTAAAGAAAATTTAAGTCGAAATTTTGTTTTTACTTCGCCATTGTTTAAAGATACAAAATAGTAAAAATGGGTTTGTTCAATGTAAAATATGACAACTTCTAAAAAAAAGTACTTAATTTATGCTGAAAAAAATAAGTTAAAAATAAAATTTCAGATTATGAATAAATATTTGTTAGAATTTTTTACTTTTTAACCCCCAAAATATAACAAAAAAAAAAAATTCCAAAATTATATAGTCATGGACTGAAATGCTATGTTCTGTCAAAATTTTAAAGTAATCGATGAAGAACTTTCAGTGATTTGAGGTTTTGAACAAACATACATTTGCATTTTGTACTTTTCTTTAGCATGTGTTGAATTAACCTCCAACAGATGACATTATATGACAAAAAAGGTATATAAAAACACTGTTGTGTCAAATGTATGTGTCAATTTTGGAGAAACATACATTTACATTTTTTATTTATATAGAACATATTCCACAATAATAGAAAGCGGTAGTCCTAAACAAAAAAGCCCCGCTTTCCTCCGGGATGAGAGTAGTTACCCCTTGCTGAATTCATGTTCAAGTTCACATTGAGACCATATTAATCTGCGTTAACCTGCGTTTCCGCACAGTGGGGTCGATTTAATGGAGCGAAGTTTTAACAAAACATTTTTTTCACTCGTGTTTTCTGTTTTATAGAAATTAACTATTGGCGAATGTTCTCAGTTTAAAAAATATCTGTTGCAAATTTGAGAAAATAATATTTTAAGTTCCATGCGCTAATTTTTAATTTTGTAGGTTGAAGTGAAATGTGGCTGTTCGAATGCATTTAAATCACTTTTTCCTTATTCTCAATGTTTTAGTTAATATTTTAGTTTTATTTTTTTCACAATCAATTTATTTATTTGCAACTTTTTAAGTAGGTACCAATAATTTACAGGAACCTTAACCGGTAAAGTCTATACTCCATCACTCTTGTTCCTTCTATTGTCTCAAAAATTTAAATTTGTTTAAGTTATGTTCAGTAAATTCAAAAACGTCAAATAATTTATGCATCACTGCTTTGTAGCAATACTGATGCGCAACGCAGATGATGTTCATGCAATGCATAAGCATAATAATAGCATCAAAAATTTAGGTAGATCTAAGTTATTTGAAGTTCGCGAATCGTTTGATGCAAGTTTGCAATAGTAATCGGAGGAAATGGGACCTATAACAATCGAATAAGTGCTCAAAAAACATGAAAACCCGAAGTTTCATAATTTTTGCCGGAAAATATCAATAATATCGCTTCTTCCTATTTTCTAGCTGATAAATACATTGAACCGTACATTATTTTATTTATTTCTTATTTTTTGCGAAAATATATTTTCCACGAACATACAATTTAATTTACCAACCTTGAGGCTTGGATGAACTTTTGTATGGGCGTGTCAGTATGCTCAAATTTTGTGTGGTAAATACTCATACTAACGACAGCATCTATATATGGTTTACTTAGAATACAACCTTGATTTTCATCAAGTTTAACAACGATATACCTATTTAATTATTTTTTAAGTGTGCGTGCGTGTCAGTGGGTAGAAATTAATTATGGTGATTTCTTTTCAAAATCGCCATCATCTCAATGTCATTCCAATCGGTTGAGTGGTTTAGTTTGTATGAAATTTGTTCCGCTGTGCGTCGCTCTTCGCGTTGGTCTGTTTGTCTGTGCGTCCTGATGTACACCGACATATAGATCTTAACGAATGGGCGGATTTCCACATGCCTACAAAGTACAAACAAACACAATCGATGTAGGCCCACATTTAACAATAATTTCGCCCGGAAAATAACATCGACAAAGATAAGGATCCATTGATTTAGGTTAAATAAATAAAAGAAAATTACGCCAACATATTATTTAATGAAATGAAGTGGAAAAATTGTTCAATTATTTTCTAACACGCAATTATTACAAACAAATATACGTACCATATACGAACTGTAACTGAGTGAATGAGTTTGGGATGTTTGGAGAAAAAAAAGCAATTTAAATACTTATCCTGTCTTTTTTTCAGTTTGAATGACGGCTATTCAATATAAAAATGTCAACAGAATATATTAAAAATATACGAAAAGAGGTACATTGTATACAAAACATAGGTATGTACTCTGTTTAATAAATAGAAATGACAAAAATCTATTCAATAATTTCAATATTAAATATCAGCATCAGAGTCAGTTTAGAATGGATACAATTTGATGTGCCTTTTTTAAAGTTTGTTTTTTTTTTTTAAGAAGGAAGCATTTTTATATATCTTAATTTTAATATAATCAGAACGATACAACGCTTGAGCTTTGTGACATAGAATGTAATGAAAAGAGTACATGTTATTCTATGGAATAACATCGTAGGTACAAACAAAATCGGAAAAAATATCTCGCGAATTTAATAAATCATTTGCTTTTTACTTTAGTCATTTTAAAGCCCCGAAAATGAGAAATTTTAGAATTAACCATATATGTTAATTCTTATGTATAACTTAATTTTTTTTAGTGATATTTGTAAAAGTCTGAAATGTTTTTTTTTTTTATAATTCATTTCGGGATTTTACCACTATTCATTTTGGTAAGTTGGCAACCCACCCTGTTTTAAAAACAAAACATTCAGGACTTTACCAATGTTTTACCAGTTATTTCTGGAATTTCAACATTTCAGAGTCTAACAATAACATACCTTCCTTCATTATAAACAGAGTTATTCTTATAAGATGCGGCAAAAAGCCAGGTCGTGTATGTTGCGTTGAGACAAGGGTATCAAAGGGCACGGTAGTGCCTAGACAAGTTCTGGCAATTACACCCTTTTTACAGGATCAAACTTAGGCTATTTTCGACCCCCCCCCTCTAACTTGAGTACCAATAAAGTCAGAAACTTCAAACTCGCAGCATTTTGGCTAATCTCAACAGGTAAAGGCAACTCACCAAATTTCAATTCTTTAGCATTAGTGGTTCCCGAATTATAAGACTTTAAAAATCGCAAGAAACGACTGACTGGCTGACTCACTCACTGACAGATCATCAAAATTATGGAGCACTTCCCGACATCGTAAAATCTCATAATTTCGCACAACGGTAGGCCTTGTAGTGTTTACAAAGGAAATTGAAGATTTTCTATTCAGGGGGCGTGGTACCCGCCCATTTTCATAGAATTGATATAAATTATCTGGAGTACTTCTGATTGTCGTAGAATGATGAAATTTAATACCATCGGTAGGGCTTAAAGTGCAGGCAGAGGCAAAATTTTAAAATATCGAATTTTTCATTCAGTGGGCGTGGAATCCGCCCATTTTCATAGAATTAATATAAATTATTTGAAGCAGTTTTGATTGTCCTGGAATGATGAAATTTGGTAGAGCGGAAGGGCTTTAAGTGCAGGCAAAGGTACAATTTTAAAATTTGAGATTTTTCATTCAGAGGGCGTGGTATGCGCCCATTTTCATAGAATTGATATAAATTATTTGGAACCCTTCTGATTGTCGTGGAGAAATTTGGTACGTAGAAATGAAAATTTGGCGGTAGAGCTTAAGGTTCAGACAAAGGAAACATTTTAAAATTTGAGATTTTACATTCAGAGGGCGTGGGTTGATCATGTGGTCAGTACAAAGGAGATATTGGAAAATTTAAAATTTTTTCGTGTTAAAACATGGTCAGAAGGCAACCCTTATATCTCCGGTCTGCCAGCGTTGCCACCGTGGTAACACTTCTTAAAAGTAAACTTAGAATGTGGACTATTAGTGTATCAAAGCTCATCCCGTCAGAATAAGGTGCAAGGTTTGACCTTAAATATGACCTTAACGCCATAACTATAAATACAATTTTCAAGCAAAAAAATATGTTTCATAATATTCAGTTTTTAAAAAAACCAGCGTTTAGTTAAATACCAAAAATTAAAAAAAATTTAAGTTTTTTAAGAGTTTGAAAGTAATTTTTTGACAAAGTGTTTATTGAAATATCTTATCTGCTTAAGAAATTATAATTTTATTATAAGTGTTTCCTTTGTCCTTTAATAATGTTGAATCGATTTCCCACATAAACGGGTCGGCAAAGGGGGGGGGGGTGAACCCTTTAAATATTCAAATTCCCGCTAAAATAAGTATGAAGTTAGTGGACAAACATTCGGTCCACTGAAGCTGGCAGACAAAATCTAAAAAAATGAGATTTTCTTTTTTTTTCCAGAATTTGTAGGTTTTGAAATTCTGATTCAGACTTATTTTAGCGGAAATTTGAATATTTAAAAAATTATTTTAGGTACAGAATTGATTTTTTCAGAACTGAAGAGCATTTAAAAAGCATTAGTTGGATTAGAAATTACCTCTCGAACCGTTCAATACAAGTTGTATTGGACGGTTTCAAGTCTGAAATCCACAAAAAAATTGCTGGTGTGCCCCAGGGCTCCGTTTTGTCTCCGACTCTCTTCCTTATTTTTATAAATGATCTTTTGTCTGAAACTTAATCCATTAAACTGTTTCGCTGAGGATAATACCCTCAGCTTCTATAACATCATCCCCCTGGACAGGTACCTACTGCTTCAAGCAAAGAAGCTTGTAGAACTCACTAACAGGCACCCAAATCAACTGATGAGAAGAATGGCCACTCAGTAACGACACGCCGAGCCGAGATACCTCAGTACGATGGAAATCCTGGTTGACATGACAACATCATCACGGACAACGAGCCAGCAGTTTCGTTCTACGCTGACACAGGGTCAGCATATCACCGCGGCTAGAGGCCAACCCATCCCCCCACCAAAACCACAACTTGACAACCGGGACAGAACACCCCGAGGACAATAAAGTCAGCCGACTTTTAGATTTAATTTTTTGACATGTATTTTATATTTTATAATCCTTTAAACTTAAGAAAAAGTATAAGATTAGGCCCCCTATGTGCCAATAAATGTATAATATCATCGTATCTAACTAGTTATTATAAGTCAAATTGTAAATATTATTTTGTTAAATAAATATATATGTATCTATCTGCCCTCAGCTTCTCATATTCGTTTACAGATTTTCATCCATGTCCTTCGGATGTGTAACTTGAACGGCACCGTATGATAAGAATTAAATGCTTCTAAAACTCAATGCTGTCTCCTGTCGTTAAAGCGAAACCCACCCCCAATGCCGCTATCCATGGGCGGCACTTGCATCGAGGGAACCGAACAGCTCTCAGTTTTCGGTATGTGTGTTTTTGGCGACATCAAATTTGTGGAATGACCACATATTTGATGTCGCCAAAAACGCTGCTAAGTGTTTAGGTTTTCTCCGTAGATGCAAGAAGTTTTTCTCCCCTTCTGAGCTGGCTGTGATCTACAAAACCTTTGCAGGAGCTCCAAAAACTCACTTGAGTCTATTGGACAGAATTCAAAATAGAGCTTTAATAATGATAGGTGAAAGATCTATAACGGAAACAATTACATATCTCTCGAACACCGCCGTAATGTTTCGTGTCTTTCTCTATTTTATCGCTGTTATTATAATCAGTGTTCTAGTGATATAGCCAGTTGCATTTCTCCCCTTAACAAATTCAACCGTAATACTAGCGCTTCTAGGAATGCACATCAGTTTACCCTCGAGCCACGAATGTGGAATGCTTTATCCGGCCCAACTTTCCCCTCGCATTTCGATATGCAAACATTCAAAACCAACGTGCATCGGTATCTCTTTTCAAATCCTTTCCTACTTACCTAGTCGCTCGTGCTATGTTAAAACATTTTAAGGGTATTCATAACCCCATTTGTGCGCGCAGAATATAAAAAAAAAATTCGGGTGCTAATTTTACTTCAAAATTATGATTAATTTAGATTTCGTCTGCTAACTTCAAATTTATTTTAGCGGAATTTTCAATAACTTAAACTAAGCGAACTTCAAATTGTTGGTTTACGCAACAAATAAGAATTTAATTGGCTTCAAAAACAGATATCAATTTTTTTCGATTTCACCATATAGTGTTCACCAAAGTAAGGGACGTTCCATATGCTCCAGTTATTGAAAAGCAACGGTAACATTTACAATGCCCTGTTATACCTTTTTGTAAAGCCAGAATTACCTTCTTTTATTTCGATTCCGCCGCAAAGTGTGCGCCAAAATAAGGGACGTGCATAAGGAGCATGCTTTGAGAATCCACTGAACCGAGCGTGTTCTGATGACTTCAATATATTTTTCAAACATAATTGAGCACGTAGTGTTTATGTTCATTTGGGAAAAAAGGGGGTGGGGGATCAGACCCCCTTTTATTAATGTATTAAATTTTTTTCTTATTTTAAATCAGCTTAATACATTTTTCTAAAGTGTAAACATTTTTTAGCAAGTATTTAACACAAACATTTATTTTCTTAAAAAAATTCAGCTTAACACCTCCAGTCCAAAACAGTGGCAACTCGTGCAAACATTTCATCACAAACAAACACATTTTGTCATATATAAATGTCAAAGTTACAAATGAATTAAGTACGATGCTAATTAGTTTAAATAGCCTTTTGGTGATTTTAACTTTGGTCAAATTTTAAAAGATAGAACGATGCTAAACTCATTTAAAATTTATAAAATTCTCATTTTAACCAAGTTTCATACCAAAAGTGCTTTTAAGGCCTATTAAATCGACTAAAAGGTTGCACCATTCTAGTTGAAAAGTTGTAACACATTTTATCCTTAAAAAAAATAAATTCTTGCATACGAAAAATCATAACAGGCTCTAGGTAATGCAAAGTGTCTTAAAATATTATTTAAATGTACCTAGCTACTTACCGCTTGCTATACACATAAACTTAACCGATCCCCAAGAGCAGCCCAAATTCTCAAATCCATATTAAATGTGTCAACATTAAAGTACCTATGTACGATTTTTTTTTGCTATAATATGCGTCTGCAATTTTACCTAAAGGTAAAGGTAGGTAGGACTATATTAAGTTTTCCAATATAATCTCAACTTCAAGTCACAATAATCTTCAAGGGTTTTGAAGTTGCATGGAACCCTACTTTAGAAAGAGACACCTGTCACGATTAATAAATGTCACGTACACGATATAATTTCAATGTACATACATGTCAGTGTTGGTAATTTCTTTCAATATACTGAATGTCACGTTCACTACAAAATAAAAATCCTACTCACTGTATTTTTTTTTATATGATAGACAGCTTCTTATTTCTTATTTCTTGTATCAGAAACGTTTTATGAAACCTAAGACTTAAATATGAAATGATTTGATGACCCACTTCCATTTGCTCATAGTTAAGGGAGCTACATTTTAAAGATTTATAGATTATAGATAAGTCACAACATTTATTTCTATATTATTATCTCCAGCTACAGCCTTGTGTTGAATGAGAAATTTGCTTCCCAGTACTAAATTGATCTACTAGTTAAGCCAAAACACACAAAAAGTCATAACAACGAACGTCAGCTTAACGTCTTCCATAAGAATTGGACATTTGGGAGCGATCAATAATAATATGTTGAGGTCTCTATTCTGCTCCTTTTAACATAACTAAATTATTGAGTTCAAGAAGAAATTATTGTTATTATGTGCTGACATGCAGCAAGCTACTTGTTGTATAAACATAATATATAGAATGTCCGTTGAGGGGGCAAATATGGGTCAGGAGGGCATTGGGGCAAAGCGTTAGGCATTCTCTTAGTATATCCATCCAGGGACTATGTGGTGGTGCTTGTGATGTTGTGTTAGATGTCCCCTTTTATGTCCAAGCGTAATCACATTGTTCTTATGATGTGTGCTTCGCATTGGAGTGAGGCATACTAGCATTTTCTACAATTTAGGAGATGATGTGGTAATCCCACCAAAAGTTTTCATTGCATCTCATACCATGATGCTGGTGGACGAGAAGCTATTCTGAGTCTGACCTCTATATTTTAGCTTATATGCACCAATGATGGATAATGACCGGTGGCGGTGGTTGTTAACGATTTGTTACAATGACAACCAGACAGTCACAGTATATGTAGGTTTATTCGGGCATTAAATTCCACTTAGCTGTTCTTTCAAGCCTCGTTAGTATGCTGTGAAGGTAAAAAATATAAATAGGTACAAAAAGCGTTATACAGGTCCAAGGCTGAATGTTGAAGTTTGCTTGGAATGTGAATCTCTAAAAGAAGATAAGACCAGCAAAATCAAAAATATACACTTCCATATGTATGTACAGTACATATATGCGCCTGGTGACCATCGGTCTTTTATTTAAAAAGAAGTTCCTTTGTGTAAGAGTTGTTATAAAACATTTATGTATTCCGAGGAAAATTGAAATAACAATTTTTCTTTTCTATTATTTGCATCTCTTGTTTCTTGTCTTTCATTATTTCACCGTTATTTTTATAAACAGTGTTCTAGTGAAATAGCCAGTTGCATTGAAACAATTCAACCGTAATACTCGTACTTTTAGAAATGCACATCAGTTTACCCTTGAGTCCAACTTCGGACGTACTGTTAAGTTAAGAGATTATTTCTTTAGTCGCACTACACGAATGTAGAATGCCTTACCCGGACTATTTTTCCCAGCCATTATTACATTAAGAGGTTAAAAACCAAATTGCATCGGTATCTTCACTTAAATCCTTCCCTATTTTCCTAACTCTCGCACTGTGTTTAAACATTTTAACGGTAGTAAAAACCCCCATATAAACCACAACAAGATTGCGAATTTCCAATCTAGCCAACAAGCTTATCAATTAAATTTGTTTTAATTCATAAAAATAATCATACCAACTAAATAATGAAGTTAAATTTTATTTTTTGTATGAGGAAACATTTTTGAATTTACCAGCTAGCTTGTGAATTAGAGCCTAGTTTAAGCTAAGAAATTACATAAGCTTTCGCAACCCAGCACTAAAAAAATAGTTTTGTTCAGTAACCAAAATGTCAGATCAAATAAAAACAGAACAGATTCATACAAAAAATCTTCAGAACAACAATCATGTTATAAGCTGTTCTAAACTGTTCAAAACAGATAGCCCGAGAGCTGGTGAACATTTACTCAAAGTGTTTTATACTGCTCCAAATTTTGTGGCCATGTCTTTTGTAGCAGTGCAAACTACATGCCATTCGGCCTGGCAGGGATATCGTGGCCCCAACACCATTAAAATGCACTTTTAAATGCAACAACAGTAATAATCCCTCCAAAACAGCTTTATAACGCTCCAAATTTACTAAAGCCTTGTACCTATACTGACTAGAAACATCATCATCGGTCTGGCAGCGAATCCGCGGACTTATTTTTGATCTTCTAGATTTTATTTACTTTTTAATCTTAAAATTTCATCAAATACCATTGTCAATTACTAAAAACTATCCACTTGCATTCTTCACTTACATACGATAAAATCCGTGTCGAAAAGTTTACTTATGTACGTACAAAATTTCTCATAGACATTTTGATAGTTTGTTTATGACGTAATACATAAGTTGACGTTAAGGGTGGTTTTACGAATAGTAAAATACAGATAAACCTTAGAAACCAGATAATTTTATCTCCACAGAAATGAATTGTCAAAATTTGTATGGGAAAATTAGTCTGCAGAACAGATAATTTTATCTCATGAATTTGATGCGGAAAGCGCCGAATAAACCTCATACACTGCGATAAGTCATTTGTGACGTTTAACTTGACTATTTCTCACGTTTATGCAGGGGGTGTTCATATTGTGCAAAGTGCAAAGTTATAACTTTCTGCAAAGCGGAAAATTATCTCGTTGCATGAATACCCTGAGTTTTTTCCTACCTTGAGAAATAGTACTGTCTTGGCGTTTTATAGTTATTTTATATCTTGGTTTGTTCAATTCGTTTCAACCTCTCATATTATGTAGATTTTTTTTTTACCCCAAATAAAATATAATATGGTCACCCTCATACTATATTCAGCTATTAAGAGGAGCAAAAAATAAATAGAGAGGACTGGCCGTGGCCGACAGGAGATTAATTAAAATGATGGTGATGTTCGGATTTCCATCAGCCTTGCTATACTGTGTAAATATTTTTTTCTTCAATTATTTTTGCACCCAATCTTAGATTAACTTTGTAGATTATACATACACATAAATACTTATATATAATTTTTACATTTCCTGTTTTATATATGTTAGAATTTTGGGATAATAGCCCACGGTTCGATGGGCCGTGGCATTCCAATGAGTTCTCCATTGATCTGAAACGGCCTGTTCTAACAAAAAAAAATCCTAAAATGAAATAAAAAGTAAGGGTTGGAAGCTTTGGAATGTGGTTAAAGAAAAATTACATCAACCAAAAATTGTTTGTATATCCTATAAACATTTATTTGAAAGTTTATTTTCTTATCTATGTAAAGAGACCAAACATTTGTTGGCTTATCAACAAAGAAAGAAATTAAAGATTCATAACAGATATGGTATGTTTTTGATGAAATTAGTCATTTCAGAAATTATCATGGTTCGGTTAATTTTCATTGGAGAAAATTAATTATTTGTAATGTTTTTTTTTGGAACAGAATCTATAGAAGAGTATCTATATCCTTCAAAAGGCTGTCGAACTCATGATTTGAAAGATAAGATTATGAATGATTTAAATTGAGGTTTTATCAATTGTTGTTATTTCTAAATTTACCTAGGCATGCGGCTATACTTCTGATCAGGTAAATTTTAAGGGGTTTATTAATATACGCATGAATGCATATATTATGTAGAGTTGGTGTGCATTAATTAACCGTATTGAAAATATGAAAGCATAAAGCATCAGTGAAATGTTAATCAATATTTTAAAAATGTGAAGGTAAGTTTGTTTGAATATTTGCCCCTCATAATACAGCTACAATAGCTTATATGACAAACAGGACCATTACGCAGTGCGAACGAAATCCAGAAAAATGGACAAATTTATTTGGTTAAATGTGCGAAATTACAAGATTCTACGATGTCGAGAAGTGCTCCATAATTTTGATGATCTGTCATCGAGTCAGTCAGTCTGTCAGTCAGTTGGGGTTTTTGCGATTTTTGCAGTCTTGTATCTCGAAAACCACTAATGCTAAAGAATTGAAATTTGGTGAGTTGCCTAAACCTGGTGAGCTTAAAAAATGCTGTGAGTTTGAAGTTTCTGGCTTAATTGCTACTGAAGTTAGAGGGGGGTCGAAAACCCTGAGTTTGATCCTGTAAAAAGGGTGTAGTGCCAGAACTTGGCTGGTCACTATCATGTCCTTTGAATTGTTTTGCTACCTACAATCTAAGCGTATGTGAAAAATGATTTTCTTAAACGAACTCAATGAGAGGTAAAAGGATTGTACATAGCAGATTCTACAAGTGATGGAAGTTTCTACGGCCACGCTGATATTTTGAAAACCGTTCAACCAATCAACAATCTGATTTTTTTTTACAATATCAATCTAGTCGATACCCACATTGGCAGATGAAATTATCAATATCTGATACATTTTCATTACTCTAAAAATTCTTCAAGGTTCCTGATTCTCAGTCCCCTGATGTGTATTCTCTTAGGTTGTTTTAAAAGCGACTGTTCTTCTTATTCAAGGTTATTTAACAGTAGTTAAATAACCTTGAATAATAGATCTTCATTATGACAGACAACCACGAGATGACGGACCCCAAAGTTAATCAGATATTCTTTGCTGACGATCAGGCCATCATAAGTGAAGATCCTGTGTCCTTGCAACGAGCACTTTATGTATGGGTGTATGTTCTGGAGAGAAATGGATACCGCATTAGCGCGAAAAAGACCGAATACCTATGCTGTCAATTTTCTGATCTACACAGGCCTATTCCGGAATGGAACAGTGCTTCCCAAGTTTAAATATCTTGGATCTGTGACCAATAGCGAGGGATCTTGTGATGACGACTTCAAATATCGCGTAAGCGTATCTTCTGTGATAGAAAAATGCCCCCTAGGGCCCCAGTTATAGCTTCCATTGGAAACCATCATTGAAAAAGTTAGCTCTTGATTTTGAGGCCCTTCGAAAGTTTAATCATTGAATATTTAAATGCAGAAATTCATTTTTACCTATATCTTCCCCATAAAGTAATTTTTTCAATGATCATTGGTAAGGTTATGAGAAAAGTTGTGGCAAATTGAATTTTGTTTTACCTAGAAATAATCATTAAGTCAACTAGCTTTACTTTGGCATAAAAATGATCATTTATTTTTTCTTCAAAATCTCTCAAAATTGGCAATTAATATTTTCAATGATGGTTTTCAATGATAGCTATAACTGGCCCCTTAGCTGGAAGGAAAGCTCTACATGACAGTTGTTCGTCCAGCGCTTACATACGGTTCACAGTGTTGGACAATGTACAAGAAGTATGAGAGTATATTGACGGCAGCTGAAATGAAGATGCTTCGCATGGCAGCAGCAGTGACAAAGCGTGATCGAAAAGGAAGCAAGATAATCCGAGTTAGCCTACACGCCAAAAATACCATCTTGGACAAAATACAGCATGACCAACTTAGCTGGTACGGTCATGTACAAAGAAGATGCCATGAGAACCCAATTCAAAAGGCAATAATAGCACAAGACGTTCCAACACTATCGCGGAAGAAAGGCAGGTGCAAAAACTCCAGGATGAAACAAATGCAACGACACCTGCATTTAGTTGGCCTTAGACATGGAACAATCCAAAACCGGGAGGCCTGTTGAGGTTTTCTGAGGTCAATCCGGCGAAGCCCACAAGTGGAACCTTAGGTGAAGCAGTTGAGTGGGAGACTCGTGGTCCCCCTCGAGATCATGACAATCGCCGCGGCCGAGTAAAAGAAGAAGAAGAATACATCTTCATTATGAAGTCAACAAATTTTTCATATAAATTTATTTTACTAACAAAACAAATCATTAAACTTTGTCCCCATCACACTTTCTTATCATTCATCCAAATCCAGTTTTGTTTTAAATAATAATATTTACAAGAATATAATAAAAAAAAAATAATTTTTAAGCTTGTTCATATGTTTTGAGTGAGATATGTTGTTTCGACCAAACTGTTTTTCGTTTAAGAAAAAGATTATTTCGACTTGTGTCCTTAATACCAATATTGAAATAAGTTTTAAACTAAGATGTTTTATTAGAAAATAAATTTATTTTACTTTATTGACAAAATTAAATAAGTAAAAACTTAAAGAAACATATTACTAAAATGTATTATTAAAAAACAGGGATGAATAAGAAACTTATATTTTTTAAATTAATTTCCTCATCAGATGAATCGGATAAATCCGGATCTATATCCTCTTTTCCCTTTTGTGATTTCAAGGTTTTATAGAAATCGTGAAAAGTTGTTGGAATCAATGGAAGAAAAAATATGCACTCCTATTGCGGTTGTCAATTACTGATTGATAGTTGATAAATATTGAAATCTTGCATTTTAGAAGGCAATTTATTCAAAATCTAATCAACAATTGATGGATTTTTGCAAATTTTCTTGTAACTAACGACGACTTGTATCATTCTCACATTGTACCTTGGGTGACCCGCTTCGCGGGTTCAAGAATTTTAACTCCCTATTCGGGTCCTCTGTCCCGCTCACGCGACTCCGTCGCTCCACTTAGGGTATGCTCAGTCGCCAGGCAGGCGCTTACGTTGTCAGTTGGTGTGCTTTCAACTTTCAACTGAAGCACACCAACTGACAACATAGGCGCCTGCCTGGCGACTGAGCATACCCTAAGCGGAGCGACGGAGTCGCGTGAGCGGGACGGAGGACCCGAAAAGGGAGTTAAAATCCTTGAACCCGCGAAGCGGGCCACCCAAAGTACTCTTTATGACACATGAACTTAAAGTACACCAACTGACAACATAAGCGCCTGCCTGGAACTGACCACACCCTAAGTGGAGCAAAGGAGTATTATGCAAAAAATATTAAAAATTCACGCGGTTTTAGGTGAGAAACAATTCCACAAAATTTAAGGTGAAATAAATTCTCGCCCTTGGTGGGAATCCATTCCACTTTGAAAAGTGGAGCATATTCCCATTAAAAGTGAAATAAATTCCCATGTGGAGCAGATTCCCGTGGGATAATTTTCCTGCACCATAAAACTAACAGTCTAAGAGCCCACAGCAATTTTTGGGTGTCGTGAACGATAGCAAAAATTCCTTTTGTTTTATGATAGGTCCATACCTACTATTCATATGCAAATATGAAAGTGTTGGGCTCGGGGTTGAGGCCTTTGTATGCAATACTACAATTAAAATGCAGTGCACTAAAAATGCAGTGTATGAAATTAAAAATCATATTTAATAAAAGAGCTAAGTGCCTTAGACATGACTATGGAGTCAAAAATATTTTCCGAAGAGCCAAAATATGCTGCAAGACTCACTCAAAGCTTCAATCTTTGAGTGCGTCTTGCAGACATTTGGACCTACAGAAAAGGTCTTGAACCCTATATTCATGTCTAGGGCGCTAAGCTCTTTGATTAAATACAATTTTGAAGTTCTTACCCTTGCTACCTGGGCTTTAAGAAAAAAATGCATTTTCAATGCAGCATTTCGTACAAAGGCCCCAACCCATAATTTAATATTTACATATGAATATTATGGTGTATGGACCTATCTTAAAATAAGAATTTTTGTAATTGTTCACACCCAAAAATTGATGTGGGCTCTTTAAGGAAAGAGGTCCTAAAAGACGTTCTTAATTCAAAATAATATAAAGTTAAAAATAAAGTTGTCCTTTTTGCCCCGTAGTCCGTTTTGCCCCCCTTCTCCCCTACCTGTCTACTTCAATTAGTTTTTGAAAATAAACCGTCGCTCGTTACACAAAAAAGAGCAGAAACTGAGTTGTGTGTTTTGACCAAAAAATTAAAATTTAAACACTTTTGGTTGGTCAAAACAGCACAAGTCGAGTTATGCGATTATGACCAAACATTATTTAAGAAAAAAGAGTTAAGTGTGGTTAGGACCGTTGAATATCTTTGGAACCAGTTTACTTAGACCAAACGAAAATAGATTTTTTTTAAATAGTTTTGCATACTTAACTCATTTTCAAAAAAAAAACAAAAAACTGACTTATGCTGTTATGACCAGACTTCATAGTATTAATTTTAATACCCTTTAAATGTTTCCACATGGTGCGAGCGGTTAAGAAATTGGAAAAGGTAACATTATTTCTGAGCTAAAAAAAAATCTATGTCCCTCTAGGGAATCACTGAAAAACCTTAAGGCCAAAGTTTGAAGAAGATCGCTTCAGATGTTTAACCTGTCTCACATACAGAATTGCGAGACCCTTTTTATTTTGTTTTTCTATTATCATATTTTTAGGTAAAATGTAGGTATACAATTAATTTGTTACACCTCAGACCCTATCTTTCTTGTTCTCTCTGTATAATAATAGGATTATTATCAGAGTGGATTTTTAATTTTTTAGATACCTCATTTATTTTTTTTTGACAAATTTTCTCAAGCAATTTACAAATACAAGAAAAAAAGGAAAGTACAACTACCAAGGCGCCTAGCAAATAAAATATTTTTTTTTTTTTCATTTTAAGGTAAGAATGCTAGGATAAATTATCGTGTTTGAGCATTATTATGATAGGATTCGAATTTAAGACGGAAAATATCTTCAGAAAGTTAAGTTTGCTTGGAAGGACAAAGAAACAAAATCAATTTTGCAGGCCATTGATTTAAAAGAAAATTTAGAAAAGCAATCTTGTATTCGCTCTCTTTTCAATAAGCATTTATTTTCTCCAAAATGGTTACAAACATTTAATATTAAATGCGAATATGAGAATTTTCAAGAATCAGAAAAAACTTGTTGATATTGTTTTGCTTCTACTCAATGTACATATGCTGTATGCTTAAAAATTATTTTTTTTTTCTAGATAATTGTTCCCTCTTTTGAAAATAATTGTAGATGCATGGATGGGCGGTTTTGCTTAAAAAAAACGATTCTGTTGTGTACATGTAGCTGTTTGTATAATATGTTTGAGGATACATTTTATTCTAACGATATATTTTTGACAAATTTATAACCTTTTATAAATAAAAAGGGAAAAAGCCTTTAAACATACATATTTTGAAGTTGCAACGTTTTTTTTTCTATTTTATGGTAAAATTATCAATTGGTATGAAAATTGCTCAAGCGAAAACAAAATATCCTGCAAAAATCTATAAATATATCTTTTTTAATTTGTAACAGAGTGTTGAAACTCGATGGACTTCAATTAAATTATTTTTTAGAAAATTGGAACTACCAATAACTAATTTGTTCTTGAAAAATCTTTTATTGGGTATTTATCAGACCTACCGATGATAATTTGGCTTTCAGTATTTTTTTTATTAAAATAAAATGCACGACTGGATCGCACAAACTTGCTCTTGTAGTTAACAGCTAGAATTCAGCTAGACATTTATGAATTGACAGCTATAATTATTAATTAATTGATGGTAATATTAAAAATGAATAAAACTATAATTTGAAAATTAAGTTTTAATGCAAAACTATTTGTAAAAGTATTATCTTAGGACATGAATATTAAAAAAATGTTCAAAAACATGAAATTTATATTTTTTTATTGCTTAATCTATAAATTAGATAAACAAAAATATGTCATTTGATTTCTTGAACTAAAAGGAGAATCGGCAAAAATGTATGGAAGCTGGTCTAGGAAACAATAACAACGAGACATATATGTCATTGAAAAGGTTTTTTTTTTGAACATGAATACTTAGTATGTCAGCTCATTCCAAATCGTTATGTGAAAAAAGGTATTGGCCATCAAAGATTGTAATTTGGTTCATATCTACCTATTATTTAAACATATAATGTATGTAAGTATGTAATATAGGCAAAAATGTGCTGGCCTTATTAATAACAACGAGACATATGTTTCTGAAAAGGTCTGTTTATGTACTACAATAGCTACTTTGACAGCTTACCTCTTATCCTTGTATGAAAATAGTAATTCCGAAGATTTTGATGTGGTGAATCTTAGTACAGAAAATGTATATTTTGTAGGTATGAAGTATAGGCAAAAATGTGCTAGTCGAATCAATAAGAACGAGACGTACGTGTCGTTGGAAAGGTATGTACTACAATAGTAACTTGGACAGCGCATTTCAAATCGATGTGTGAAAAAAGATATTCGCTAACAAAGTTTGCGATTTTGTGAATTTGAGTATGGACATTTTTTTTGTCAGTCAACTCCGCTTAACTGCACTCCGCTTAACTGAAAACATCGGTTATCTGAAACAAGAAATTTATTCCGGAGGCCTTTTGAGAGTTTTTCTAACAAACTGCTTCGCATAACTGAACTCCGCTTAATTGCAAACTCCGGATAATTGAAACAAAATTGTTTGCCTCAGATGAACATTTTTCACTTATTCAACTCCGCATAAGTGAAACCACCGTTTTTTTTTTTTTAAATAAGTTTTATTCATGTTCGTTTTGTGTTTAAAAATCGAAATACTTTGTTGTTTAAATTGTTTTATGGAAATATAACTATTTTGACACAATACAAAAAATCATACCTACGTTTTTTTTTTTATAATAATTTGTTTTGAAAAAAAACTCCGCTTATTTGAAACAAGTTTCAGTTATCCGAAGTTCGGTTAATTGAAAACTTCGCCTAACTGAAACAATTAGTCTGCAAATATGGTGTTCCAGTTAAGCGGAGTCGACTGTACCTACATATTATGGTATGGAAACATTGTTTTAAATCTTAAGAGCCGTTTTTTAGAAAAAAATATTTTTATTTTTGGCTAACAAAATTTGTAAGTCAGGAACCGCTATTTTTGGTCCTATAACAAAAATAAAAAAAACGTGTGGGCATATTACTCAAGAATGAGTAGGTAAGGTACGAAGAAAATACATTCCGCCGCTAAGGAATTAGGCTGTAGGTACGTGGACAGACCTGTCTGTCAGAATTTCGAGAATTGAAAAACCATTGTACCTAGCCCCCTCAATTTAAATTTTTGAATGCTAATATCTTATTTTAAAGTTTCATTTGCCCCGTTTCATGCTCAATTTACTCAATTTACTATTTCATGTGAGCACACGACTTTGAGTGAAGTATAATTTATTTCTCAGAATTTTGCTTTTGTTTTTTTTTTACTTTTTTGTTTTTCTACACAAAGCTACTTATAGCTTCATCGAAGTTCCTCACATCGTCGCAATAAACCTCGTTGAAATATTAACTAGTGCTTCAGGTATTTCTTTTAAGTAATGCATATCTGGGGATTATGAGCTTATAAACATTCCTAGTCTTATACAACATACATTTCGCATACAATTAATAAGAATTTAATTATTGCATCATGTAACTACGTTTAGTGATAGGGTAGGGAAATTTAGGAGATGATAAGCTTCAAACTCAAATTGAAGGGAATTATAATGTGATATACGTGTTTTTGTTTCTCATCACTTCCTTGATACACTGCGCACACTACGACCAATATAAATAACCCTTTCTTACTTACATTGTACATATATATGCGAGTGCACAGCACACACTCAATTGATCGATTGCAAACGATTGCTCCTCCTAGAAAAACAATTATTACTAAATGTTGTCTTCTGGTAGGGACATCTGGGCAAATTCCATATAGAGTATAGGCATATGTATAAACAAACATACAAACTAGCTAGTATTTTAACATTTGGTCAAGAATGAAAGGTCTTATACGGCCTTGAAAAAAAACTTTACAAATTGGAGTATCCTAAAAATGAGCTGCTTTTGACCTTGAAAAATCGTTAAAAACTCATTAAAACAAATACTATGGCTAACCAATTACTGAAACAAGCTGACCTTTTCTGACTGTGACCTTGACAAAAAAACTTTAAAATCCAATAAAAAAAAACTTACTGATGAAACTAGTCGATCTTTTACTACGCTTTCAAATGGAAGGGGAAAGTGTGAGTACGAAAGTAACGGTAGGGCAGTTGTAACACTGAATTTTTACAAAAAACTAGACCTGTATGCGCTTTTTTAAAAGAAAAATTCCTTGCAATTAGGCCCCCAATAATCCAAGTGTCCATACTCATGTCTGCTTATAAAAGTCAAAAAGGGGAAATTTGATTAGGCAATTTGGTTTTTGCTGGTGAACTTTTCGTTGTATGTATCGAAATAATAAATTTATCGGTCAATGGATGTACCCTTACCGTCCCAGCGGGAAATATCGTCCCCAACGAATTTTATAGCTGAATTCAGCAAGCAATTCAATAGCCAGATATTAAAAGGAAACGACATGCAATGATTTAGTAAGTGAAGAGTCAGTCATGCAAGGTTTCCTCAGTTTATAGATTTGAACGCACTTTCTGCTTTCTGTTTAGAAAACAACCCTTTCTTTCGTTAAATTAAAAATTGCTTTTGATAGGGAAAGTTATGCGATGAAAAAACTGTTGAAAAGTCATGTTCAAATTCATCAGTTCATCGTCTTTGTCCACTCATATGCTTTGTAAAGTGTGCACCGCCATGTGTGTTTTGATAGAAAATGATTTTTTTTATATGTTCTCTGGGTTCACATTGTCCATTGGCAGTAAATATTATACCAGGATACAGGACTTGTGAATTTCCATCAAAATGAGGCAATCTCAGATTAATGAACCACATACATTTATGAAGTGGTCGCAATTTTGTCTGCCTATCTGTCTGTCTATCTATCTGTCTATCTGTCTATCTGTCTATTTGTCTATCTGTCTATCTGTCTATCTGTCTATCTGTCTATCTGTCTATCTGTCTATCTGTCTATCTGTCTATCTGTCTATCTGTCTATCTGTCTATCTGTCTATCTGTCTATCTGTCTATCTGTCTATCTGTCTATCTGTCTATCTGTCTATCTGTCTATCTGTCTATCTGTCTATGTGTCTATCTGTCTATCTGTCTATCTGTCTATCTGTCTAGCTGTCCATCTGTCTATCTGTCTGTCTGTCTTTCTGTCTGTCTATCGGTCTATCTGTCTGTCTGTCTCACTATCTGTCTGCCTGTCTGTCTGTACCGCGACCTGCAGCCTAAATCACCGAAGCGATTTTCTTTAAACTATGGACTTACGGTTATTTGTAAATTCTCTAGAGGGGAATTGATTTTTTTTAGTTCAAAAAATAACGATACCTGCTATACAACCAATCTACAAAAATTGATTTATTTTAAAAACGGCTCAAAGGTTTTTGAAAAAAAAAAAAAATTACGAGGTACTATAATTATTACTATAATAAATATTTTGGTAGAGAAAAAAATTATTTATCACGGTTTTTAACTGTACCAGTCTTAGATCCGATTTTTTGGTTTTTAACGGCTACACCGATTTCAACCATTTTTTTTTTTATGTTATATTTTTAATATAATAAAAAAGGCAGGAGTTTCAACAAGCTAGAAATACCTGTTACAGTCATATTCTATGGCCCAAGTCTTTGCATCACAAAAATTAAGCCAATTTGCTTGGGGCACAGTTTTTCTGGGTAATTCGACGCTGCCAGTAAGTGCTTTATGACTCCTCCTGTACTTAAGAGCGTAAATGATTTTATGGAAAAAATCTTCTTTCGCACTCGTGCAGTTGCTTGAGTTCTAAAAGATCTCTATGAATGGAAGACAGCATTTGTCCAGTCTGACCCTAAAAAAGGCGTATCTTCTTCACCCAAAAACTATCGACCCATTGCATTAACGGCCGTTCTTTTCAAGGTCATAAAACGTAGATTAATTTCCAGCTTAAGAAATATCTTAACACAATACGGCTTTCGTAGCAAAAGGTCCACTGATGATCTGATGGTATATCTCACCGAACAGTGGCACAAAAATCCTTATATCGTTTTTGAGAAAGTAAGATTACTGCGCTTGATATTGCAAAAGCGTTTGATAGAGTTTGGCATCAAGATCTCTTATCGAAAATACGCTCATTTGTTCTCGATGAATTTCTTCTTCGTTGGATTAAAAATTACCTTTTGGACCGTTGAATACAAGTCGTATTGGATGGTTTCAAGCCTCATAAAATAAATGCTGGTGTGCCCCAGGATTCCGTTTTGCCTTCGACTATGTTCCTTATATTCATAAACGATCCTTGTCTGAAAGTTCTAATAAATTAAACTGTTTCGCAACTGACAGTACCCTCAGCTTTTCATATTCGTTTTTAGATTTACATCCATGTCCTTCGGATGTAGAACTTAAATGACGGCGGATGATAAGTCCATTAAATTCTGATCTCGACAGCATTTTTTAATAGCATGGCAGCATGGTTGTTTTGCAGGTACCGTTATTTTTTGAGCTACAAAAAATTTAATTTCTCCTTTAAGGAATCACATAAGAACCTTAATTCCAAAGTTTGAAGAAAATCGTTGCAGTGGTTACGGCTGCAGGTCAAGATACAGACAGGCAGACAGTATTGCGAGAGCCCCTTTTAAGGCGTTCTCTATCGTCGTTATGTTAAGAAGCCGTCACACACTGAAAGGAAAATACTTTCAGAAAGCGTTTTGAAAATTCCGATTTTGAAATTTTCTTGAAAGTTCTTTCAGACAGCAGTCACACTGTGAAAGGAAAGTGCTTTCTGAAAGCGCTTTCTAAAAACTTTTGACTTTCAAGAAAGCAAATTTTTTGAAAACATTTTTCGGGTCGTCACACTATGAAAACGAAAGCGTTTAGTTTAGTTAATTGTTGTATTCAGAGTAGCAACCAAATGCAGTTCGCTAAAGAAGTTTTGGAATAAAGGCAATTAACTAGGTATAATCGAAATTATCCTACGGATTTCGCAGCATTTTTCTGAGCAAAATGCAGGTAATCGTGGGAGAATTTGGGTGCGACCGTTTTGGGAAAATGGTGCTGAATATCAGTACCACGAAATGCTCATGAGAGATTTGCGCGCAGAAGGAGACGAATTCTTCCGTAATTTTGATCACGTTTCGGAGGAGCAGTTTAATTTCTTGTGTGACAAAGTACGCCCGTTTATTGAAAAACAAATTACACCATGGCGTGTGCCCGTCAGCATAGTGGAAAGAGTTGCTGTGACACTGAAATTTTTTGCACATGGCGATAATTACAACACACTTTCTCAAGTATTTCGTATTTCCCAGCCAGCAATCACTGCAATTGATTCAGAGGTTTGCAGCGTTTTATATCAAACATTGGCACCTCGAGTGAGTTAAAATCTTTTGAACCCATTAAGCGGAGCGGGCCATCCAAGAAATTGTTTTCCAAGAAAACTGTTGACATTGGTGTCTGCCTAGCGACCACAATTTTACCCCTACCACAAAAACAATAGCTTTACTTTCTTTATCATATTAACATCATAGTTGATTTTTGGTCAACCAGAGTGGGTCTAAGGTTTTCAACTGATTTATTTAGCCAGTGTAGTGTAAAATATACGTTCGCTTTTAAGAAAGCAAAAAACTTTCAGAATCAGTTTCTAAAAGCAGAAAGCGTTTTCTGAAAGTGATTTGTTTACTTGAAAACGTTTTCAGAAACTAGTCACACTGTGAAAGTTTTTTTTTCTGAAAGCGTTTTCAAGAAAGCAAATCATTTTCAGAAACACTTTCAGGAAAGTACTTTTCGGGTCGTCACACTATGAAAGTTTTTCTTTCCTTACAGTGTGTGACGGCACATTGGAAATTATGATGAGTTTGATTTTTTGCACGAATCCTTAACTTGCCCTAGTATAGGGCAAGTTAAGTATATCGCAAGTACAAAATTAGTACAACGATAGTTTGTACTCAAAAAAGACTTACACTTTTTATAGGATTACTGTATCTTTTAAATTTTAGTTTCTTTAGATTCATCGTTAAAAAAGACCCTAAAATCATGTGTTATGTATGCTTAGATTCTACCAAAACAAATATTTCTTGATAGAACTCCCACCATAAATATTTATAGAAACATCGTTTTAAGTTTTTTATCAGTCTATGATAGATCACAGCTTCTAGGAATGCCCATCAGTTTACCCTTGAGCCCAACTTCGGAGCTTCGGACGTACTGTTAAGTACAGGGATTCTTTCTTCAGTCGCACTACACGAATGTGTAATGATCTACCCAACTCAATTTTCCCCTCCCATTATGATCTACAGACATTCAAAACCAATGTGCATCGGCATCTCCTTTTAAATCCCCTCCAACCTACCTAATCGCTCGTGCTGTGTACAACACTTTAAGGGTAGTCATAACCCCTTTAGCGCGCGCTGAATATAAAAAAAAAAAAATTAGTTTGGGTGCTGTTTTATTCAAACCTTTCAATATTAGATTATGGAGGGAATGCTTTTCTGCCTTCACTACGCGGCAAGTGTGTTATTTAAATCACTTTTAATTTAGGCATATTTCCATTTTGTATTCCACAAGCAGAGAAAAACAAGAAAAGAAAACCTTAACGGCAGTTATTTGAACTGAAACCAAATAGTTTTTGCCTTGAGCCAAATTATTTTAAACCAGCCTTTATTTGGTGTCAGATAGAAAATCCTCCGAAAATTTAAAATAAATATTTAAGTGTTTGCTTAAGTAAAGCATTCTATTCCTAAGCCTTGTGTATATGCGTAGGTATCTTGTGTATCGCACGCCTTTAGTTCTTAGAAATAATTGGAAATAACTAGAAAAATTGAGTGTTTCCATTCCACAAGAAGAAGAAGAAGCTCTAGAGAAGTCTTAAAATAAATATGTTTTGTTTATGAAAACACCCCAACATTTAAATACCCACTATTCGAAAAGTTGATGAGACAAAAAGGAATATTCTCTTTAAGAATTCTTATAAATGTCGCAGTTAAATTGGAGGAGTAGGTATGGTGTATATATCATATACCTCTTCATCCTGGCAAAACACGAAGACACAATATTATTATAGAGCTGGAACAACTTCATCAAGCGTTAAACATTGGATTAAATCCAAGAAGTGCCTAATTAGAGAAGAGCTCCTGCTCAATTCCTTCGACTTCCGTTAAGGAGCTTCATTAAGAAATATGGCCAAGAGCACTCACTTTCTGAAGTCGAACGCCATAGGCATATTAACAACGTTTCTGCTTTTCTCTCTCTGTTGTCACTCCTTCGCCTCCTCCTCCTCAACCTACTCCTACAGATCCTTAGTCTCTCCATACGATACGAGTGTGTGACTCAAAAAAAAAAGAAAAAAACAAATGGGATTTAAGTGAATAGGTCACACATCGTGTTGACAACTAACGCATTCTGATGGCAGATAAAACAATTGAAACAAAAAAATAAAAATAATAAAGACGCGTTCCTAATTCGTTTGAATTGCCTGAAACAAAGACACAGGAAAACGCCTAAGTACTCATGAAAATAATGGAGCAGAATAGAGCCGTCTCTAAAGTGGCTATAGTATGTACGTGAAAGTCCTTCATTCGGAATAAAACAATGAAAGAACATAGGACTCTAAAAACTCAAGGAGGCAAAAAGTATACTTTTCCTCGTCAGGGCATAATGGAAACTTTTATTAATTTTTTTTTTTTTGTTTTGAACAAAAACAAGCAGTATAAGTTTTTATATTTTTCGATTGCAAGTTAAACACAAACAGCTTTTTTCAAGGATCTCATACAATAAATCAACAAATAATATAATTGAATAAGTTAGACAAATAAATTAGTTTGCTTCTTTGAAAAATACTGATTATATCTACAAGTATGCAAACACTTTTTCATTTCACTAATGCGTTGCATGGAGTTTTGTACTGAAAAACATACAAACATACATACAGGATTTGCATAAGTAGAACATATGACTTACATTATTTTTAATTGAAATCCTCTGTATCTGGCTTCGGGGCTTCGATAGCTTGTATAAGGAGCGTTCTTTTACGCTATACTTTGGGAAACATTGACTTATTCGTGCACCTACATCATACTCGTTTTGTTCAGTGGGTACTTACAAGGATGCTGTCTACTCCTTTTGCACGTTGCTTTACTTTGCTATCCTTACTTTGCCTTCAAACTAAATTGGAGCGGAAAAATTTCTCGAAATTGATTGTATCCAATACATTACCCGTCCCTGACCTCGGATAACTTTTTTTCAACTCAAAAGCCCGGAAAAATTACAAGAAATAATTTAGTTTGTGAATTTATTGAGATGGTTATTAGTTTGACCTAAAGAATTTATTACTTTAACTCTTAATGCACAGGGCACATACACACACACACACTAACACTGATGATATATTATTCCACATTTAAGTTAAATGTGATATTTCGTGTCCAGGATTATGACCACTGAACTTTAAAGCAATAATTTTTCATTAGTTTTTGTAGGGATGGTGGTACACATAATTGGGATAACATGTTTTTATCCCACTTCTGAACTGAACAACACGCACTATACGTTATTCTTCTATGAAAATATATTGTCATCGAATTTGTATGCAGCTATAGGATGAAGGAACGTAATTTACAGGTCCTTGCGCATGCTAGGGATCCCAGTTTTAGTGTACTACAACCCTTTATTGTTGTTTTTTTTTTTTTGTAATAAATATTTAGGGATGGAAGGTATATAATTTTTTTTTTTGTAAAAGTAACTTCAAAGAATTTGAGATAGAAGAATTTTCTTTGTGTAATTAAAGTAAATATAGGTACTGTTATTTAAATTAAATTTAAAATTTATTCTTAAAATTAATGATGAAAACGATTAGACACCGAAGAGCGACACGTCCCGAACCTAGATAAATACTCAGGAATTTCTTGTTTATCAAAAAACTGTAAAATATGTAATTTGAGCTTTTATATCTGCACATGTGCAGAAATAAACCAAGAGAAATAAAAGCTTTTCTCACAGAAACTCACACAATACAATCGAAGGTGTGCACCAATTTGTGCACTTGAATGGAGAAAAGTAGCTAAACCGCAACTCTGCTAGTTATATGCTTCTTTATTGGCAATTAAACGTCTCTATTTGGTGATATGGAATATTATTATCTGATAATTGTTGTGGTCTTAAATGGTTAGATTCATGTTTTGTTTTACTTTGTTTTATTGCGTGATATGGGATTGAGTAAAAATGTTTGATAAAGGTCTATTCGGAAAATACATTATAAAACAATACGAAAACATGACAATTGGTTACTGGGGTATCATTTTTAAATCTAATATGGGTTTGTGTCGTTTTAATTATATTAGAATTACCTTTTTTTGCTTTAACTGTAGGGTTGCCGCACGTCATTTTTTGAAAAAATTCTTTATTGTTTCAAACAAAAATATATCTGGATAATTTTGTGTAAGCAAATAAATACGTATACGCCGTAGTGATCTATTTTGTATGAATTGAAATGAAGATAGTTTCAGCTTATTTATGGTTGAAATTTAAGTTAAGACCACATGTAAGAAATATAGTACTTTTTCTGAGCTTGTCATCAAATTATGTTTTGATATTGGGCCTTACCAATAATCAAATCTAGTGACAACTTAAATATTTCTTTACAATGAAACATAATTGTAAGGACTCTAACTAATTAACTATACACGGTACGACCTTATTATTAAAGTTAACTCTAAATAATGAATCAAATATACAAAATGGGCACGAAAAATTCTTGAACATTTTTAAAAATAAAATTTGGTATGCCAACTTTTAGAATTAAATAAAATACAATTTACACAAAATTAAAAAAATATTCATTGACCCGTTTTCAAGATATTAAATTTTCAAACAAAAAATTCAATATGTTTTTAAAAATCCAAAAATTACTTTTTCAAAAAATTGTATATGCAAAATTGTTAAAATTATATAGGACCTCTTATATAAAACCTATGGTTGAAATCGGTGTAGCCGTTAATGAGAAATTTTAAATCCAAAAAATCGGTGCTATGACAGGTTCAGTTAATAACCGTTATAAATAATTTTTGTTTTTAACAAAATATTTATTATAGTAATAATTTCCTTTTTTTGTCAAAATCGTTACAGCCATTTTTGAAAAATATCAATTTTTGTATATTGGTTGTATGGGAGGTTCCCCTCTAGGGAATCCCATAAGAACCTTACGCTTCAGGCGTTTATGCTGCAGGTCGAGGTACAGACAGACAGATAGCCAGAATTGCTAGACCCACTTTTTTCGCGTTCTCTATCATCGTAATGTTAGGGAAAATTATTATATCAAGTTTTTTTTTTTTGCACGAATCCTAAACTTGCCCTATATACTACGTATATCGCAAGTAAAAATCATCATCAGTTACAATATGCTTGACAACCTGACGGAGTGAGAAGAACCTTTTTATGTTGATTTTTTAAAAAGTTGTTAGCTTTAACTAAATATTTTTTTGAAAGACTGCTCGATTCAAAAAAAAACTGCACGTTTTTATCTTACATCAGTCATTATTTGCGATTTACATTTATATTTGATTCTGGAAGAACCCTAATTGTAAGTAAGTTTATACAAATAAATTGAATAGACGTGCGTCGATCATTTACTTTTCTTTAAATGACACTGCCATTGAGATGATTTGTACGTGTCGGAATAATAACAAAAATATTATTAAAAATGGGCATGACTGGGTCGCACAAACTTGCTCTAGTAGCTTACAACTTTAACGTAGCTTGAAGTTGCATATGTATTTGTTCCATAACATAATGATATCATTAAAAAAGTTGTAAAAAACAAGTTAAAATATAAAAAAATAAAATAAATCGGGTGGCACAACGGCTCATGAAGAACCAGGGCCTAATGACTAACAACTCGCAACCATTCCTGTGTGCGCCTTTCGACAGGAATGGAAGGGACCTACAATTGTATGCCGAATCCGAACGGCTAGACGAGAAGCACTTATTCGTGACAAGTGATACTCTTGGAGGATTTGTCAATTCCTCGCAAGAGGCAGTAGCCCTGACTAAAACTTTTTAGTTTTTAGGTGGACGAGGCTGGGAAGCGATCCCCGACCTCCAGCGTGACAGTCGAACGCACTAACCATTACGCTACGGGCTACTACAGTTAAAATATAAATTATTACTATAGCTAATACAGATAGAGCTAAACAAAATTATGCCATCTGATTTTGATAAATATGAATTTAAAAAAGTTAAAAATCGTTAAAGCGGTTTTCTTAAAAATTAATTTTTTTATATATAAAAATTATTGAACATTTTTAAAAATTAAATTTGGTATTCCAACTTTTAGTATTTAATAAAATACAACTTTGCACAAAATTAAAAAAATCATTAGGATTTTTGTATGAAATAAAGTTCATACAATGCAGTCACGCTGCGCAAACAACAGGTAACATTGAATATTTTGAATGAAACAACAGCCACTTATGTGTTCTACCACCAAGTTATTTGGCTGAAGTTTAATTCATTAACCCATTTTCAAGATATTGAATTTTCAAAAAAAAAATTTAATTAATTAAGAAGCTAAATAGAAATAGAAAGAAATTCAAATTCATAAAATTAACACAATGAAAAATCATTACAAACGAAAAAAAAAAATACAAACGTATACAAACGATTTTCTATAAAACTGCAATTTCAGATTTTTCGAGCGTTATAGTTGGTGGGCCAACTACATGCCTCAAATAAAGTAATAATTAATTAAAAATAGAAATAGAAATAAATACAAATTAACACGATGAAAATCATCATACAAAAAGTTCAAACGATTGCATACATGTCAAAATTTTAATAAAATTTGGTTTAAAAAAAAATATATAATATTTGTCAAAAAAATTTAGGACGTATAGAAACGAAAATAAAAAAATTCCAGAGGGTACTAACGATTTTCTATCGAACTGAGGAGATTTTTCCTGATTTTTTGATATATAATTTACATGGTTATACCTTTCAAATCAAAAGTTGTTTTTCGCCCCTATGGGCCTTGGAGGGCGTCTGTCTGGGTCGGGCGACACTCAAATCGTTGGGGACCCCAAAATTCTTAATCAGTGCGTAAGTCTCTTTAATTTCTATATATTTGTAAGTGGTTATATACTCCAAACCAAAATCTGGTTTAGTGCATCTTTTGGGGGGCGTCTGTCTGGGTCGGGCGACACTCAAATCGTCTGGGACCCCAAAATTTTTAATCAGTGGGTAAGTCTCTTTAATTTCTATATTTTTTTAAGTGGTTATATACTCCATACCAAAATCTGGTTTTTTGCATCTTTTGGGGGACGTCTGTCTGGGTCGAGTGACACTCAAATCGTCTGGGACCCCAAAATTCTTGATGAGAGCGTAGTTCTCTTGAGTTTACATATACATTTAAGTGGTTATATACTCTAAACCAAAATCTGAAAAATCGCGGTTTTCAACCTCCCGCCTCCAGCCCCGTTGACAAAATAATCCTGCCAGACGGTTGAATTTGAAATCGTGGCCCTAATACCTCAACATACATGTTAGCAAATTTTGGTTATACCTCCAAACCAAAAATTTGCTGTCAGCTCTAGGTCTATAATTCGATGGCTTCCCTTTTTGTAATAATCCTTTTTCTCCATCTGACGGTTGAATTTTGAAGACTTTTTGTGTTTTTATCTTTCTTTTTGATGGTAGATTGTCGTTTAAGTAAATTTATATTTTAATCTGAAAGCTTTAGTGCTGAAACACCAGTTCGGAATTCAGCAATAATTTCCACGCGTTTATTTGCTGTTAGTTTCTAAATTGTGGCCATTTTTGATCAATTTTGTTTAAACAAAATGAAACTGAACTACAAGCTACAGCTAATTGTATCATTTACCATTAATAATGTCGATTAAATAAGGTACCGTTACGCACTCTGAACAGTTTATTGCACTAGCGCAAATAATTTTGCCGTTATAAGAACCCTTCAAAGTTATAAATTAAAAAAATACAAAACTAGCTAGTTCCATTTTTTAAAAAGTTATGCACCTTCAAGTGTAATGTGTAAATTTTATAGAGTAAGAGCTCAGGGCCGCCAGACATACTTTATTTTATCAAAGCTAAGATTTTTTCTGCAAACAGATACTATGCTGAGAACAAATGGATACTAAGAATCTTCAATCCGGGTGCAATTAAGAAGTAGCGAGTGTAAAAGTTGCATACAAATGTTGCAACATTGCGTTATTTTATCGTAGCTGAATTTTTGATATGTTTTAGGGGATGGTGTTATTTACTTAATTTTACACTTGCCAGACATCTACAGTGGGGTCTAAAGTGAGCCAGACACTTGAAATCTTTCAAACTAATCGTGCCATTTACGTTTTGTTTTAAAGCTAATATTGGTATGTTCTATGTGCAACTGTTTAAAAATGATTTCCCACCAGCCACACATCTACAGTGGGGCGTATTCATCAGCCAGACATTTAAAAACAGCTAAAATAAGCAAAAAATCACGTTTTAGTAACATTATTATTTTGACAGTTTTAAGGTGATGTAAGGCCCTGCTGGAAAGTAAACTTTGCACTCTTATCGGATTCTTACAGTTATAAATTCGACCATACCCTGCATATTTAGTACCACATCGGAAGGGCAAGGATGTAAATAATGGCCGCATTCAAATATTGATGCAGAGCTATTCGGATAGTTTTATGTTGTAATCCAGGGAATTACAACAACACAAAGTTACCTGAGATTGATCTGTAGAGGTATTTGTATGCCGCCAATCTTAATAATACAAATAGGAAAGCTTGAATCTTGAAACTTATATCGAGCTATCTAAAAAAATATAATTTTGTATCCAACAAAGAAGTGTTGTCTACTTTGTGCAGTCCACACATTTTTGTATAAAAGATCTTGATGCAAAACACCTTAGAAATATCAAGAGTAATCATACCTTCTTTAAAATAATGTAAAAACTTGCTCTACTGTGTTTCTGACTTTATTGGTACTGACGTTAGAGGGGATCGAAAATCGCCTGAGTTTGATTCTGTAAAATGGGTGTAGTGCCAGAACTTGGCTGGGCACTACCGTGTTCTTTGATCAGATTATCAATGGATCTGCCAGAAATGGAGCAGTAGCCCGTAGCGTAATGGTTATTGCGTTGGATTGTCACGCTTGATGTACGGGTTCAATTCCCAGCCTCGTCCACCTTAAAACTAAAAGTTTTTTTTCCGGGCTACTGCCTCTTGCGAGTAATTTACAAATCCTCCAAGAGTACCTATCAGTAGTTGTCATGAATAAGTGCTTCTCGTCTAGCCGTTCGGATTCGGCATAAAATTGTAGGTCCCTTCCATTCCTGCCGAAACGCGAGTTGATAGTCACTGCGAGTTGTTAGTCACTAGGCCGGTTCTTCATGAGCCGTTGCGCCACCCAATTTGTTTTGTATTTATTTATTTATTTGCAAAGAATGGAAAAGCTTATAAACGAAATTTTTGTAGCGTTGAAGAACATATCCTTAGAACAATTATAGGAGGGTAAAGCGATACTATCCATGCCAGTGGATTTGTGTGTACCTATTGCAACTTCACGTGCACGAGCACGAGTGCGAAAGAGGATTTTTAGTTTTCAAATCGATTACATTTTCTGGTAGCGTGAAATTGGGAAGGTTCAGAGGACTTAGGGAACTTGCAAGTAAAGCAAATTTCTAGACTGTGATTGGTCAGCTGTCGAAAAATTGTTTCAAATGAAGGGAACTTTCGACAGCTGGCCAATCACAGTCTATAATTTTGCCTTACTAGCAAGTCCCCTAAGTCATCTGAACGTACCCATTTACAGCAAACTGTGCTGCACGCAAATTGGCTCTCTCTATAGTGAGCTGACTTGACAGCAAATATGCATGTCTTTGAAGACGAGCATTGGAACCGAAGACGAAGTAGTCAACCCAATTACGACAGTCGTATATTGGGCTATAATTGTTTCTTTAACGGTAAACAATTTCATCTTTTTTGATGTAATGCTTTTGAGAATTTACGAATAGAGACGATGCGATGCGATGCTAGTATTTAAACTTAACATTATCAAGATCGAAAGACATGGCGACAAGAACAATTTGTGTTCCTCTTTAGAGTTTTAATCAAGGCATAAGGTTTCTTTGGGTTTGATAGACCTCACCCTATCTGGGATAAAATGTTTCATGCCTCTTTCTTTTACATCGTTACTTTTATAAACAATGATCACTTGAAATAGCCAGTTGCATTCCTCCCCTTTTGACAATTCAAACGTAATCTAGACCTTCTAGAAATCTCATCAGACAAGAGATTATTTTTTGTCCGTACTACCTGAATGTTTTTTACCCTAGCTCTATTTTTCAAATTAAAAACCAATGTGCATTATGTATCTCCTTATAAATCCTTCCCTAGCTTCCTAGGTAGGTAAAGATGGCGGCCACTAGAATCCTCGCTTAAAACGGCGCTGTAGTTCGCCGTTTTGATACCGTAACTCGTTTGACCTGTTGATAAAAGAAGGTTTTATTTAAGATTAGGTGATAGACCTCTCCTATGCCCTGAGTTCGGCTGCAGTATCCTAAGATAAGCAAATTGCTGATTTGCCCAAGAAGCATACGATCTGATCCATTAGGGCATCAGGGTGATCATCTATAGTCTCACATTCGGATGTGGTAATCTCTGTACACCTCCGTCTGCTTACTCAGCATGACTTGTGGTCACCAGAGCAATACCACCCGGTCGTAGGACCAGACTTTTTTCTTCGATTAGGACATAAGGATCTAAACGATCTACACTGTGGTAACTAGGCAAAGCTTGTTGACTTGTAATTGAAGTGCAAATAAAACCAACTGTTGATCGTCCAGGCCACGTGCACTATATGAGCCTCCTTCAAAAACCAGTAGTCTGCTAGCGTACAGTCAAGAAAGTAATTGGTGCAAAAGGAAACCGAAGTCAATCCTAGATTCATTTCGTCGCGTTGAGGAAAGAAATCAAAGCTTTGATCTTCATTTCAGAAAGTTCGTTAAGGTCGTCAAAAAAAGTCTTAACAAAATATTATATACAAAGTTTATCTCAATTTGGCCAAGTCGGGAAATTTACAGAGGAAATTAAATATTTTCTTTTTCCTGCTTTACTCCACAACTACGACAGTGAGTTATTGTAGGGGATGCCGAGCTTCGCCGCATTCTCTCCTATTGGCCAGTGTCCAGTGCATATTGCAACGATCCTGGCTATATGTCTCGCCTGAGTCTGCATAATAGGTTAATAGTTCGGGATTTATTATAGGTAGGCAAAATCTGTCTGGAAATTATGGAGTTGGGTAAACTGTGCCACCTACGATTTGATTCGTTGAGAAAAATTGAGAATGCATTGCCTTTCATAACTCCGAGAGGAATGCTGACTCTTTCTGCAAGTGAGTTATGAAGGTTGAACCTTGCCTGGCCGTTTAATCCCCTCAATGCCAATTTGATCCGGAACCCAAGAGCGCCCCTCCCTGAGGTTAGTGTTCAGACTCGAAAGCCTGTCTGAGAAAATAGCCGTATTTCGGTTCTGGTTCGGATATTGTTTTAAGTAACTTGTATGCTTTCCTGATTACCAGTCATTCAGCTTTAAAAAAAACACTAGCAAAGTCTGGTAGCCGAAAAGACCTGGATACATTAGGGACTACTAAGAGTAAGATTCTTTTAGTCTTAATGCACTGCAGGATACCAGGTATTTTATGTGTAAGTATAGGGTAAAGGGTGCCAATGCTAGCTGTTCTTTGAACCCTCCTTGGTTTGTCAATATTCGATTTTTTTTAGTGCTGGCCACCACACCATCGAACCATACGTGAGAAAAAGCGTACCACGGCTGTATTCGTCCATAAAATCATCATCGCCTGGAGGCCCCACCTTTTACCAGAAGTTTTGCTACAGACATAGAAAGCTATGCAGGCCTTCTTAGGATCGAGAACTACACCCTGATTGGCCGTTGAGTCGAGGTAGAGCGAAAGGGCGTATCCTTGTTCTGGTATCTAATAGCATGAGTTCAATTTTGCTTTGATTAATACCTAGTCCACAGCTCGGAGCCCAGTAACTCACTAGTTTCCTAATCACTCGCATTGTGTTCATTACATTGAGGGTAACCCATTGTGCTCGCGTATATTATATAACAAACAAAATGCTAAACATGCTTAACTATAAAATGCTTACCCCCAGTTTCACAGTGGAAGTTAAAACTCCACTTTTAGTTTAAACTCCAGATCTGCAGTATAAATGAACTCAGTTCAAGGTTTAAACGAAATTGTGAAACTGGGGGTTAAGTATTACGTTTTATTGTTGAATATAACCAAACAATTTCAGTACGCAGCATGAGATTACCAGGCGTTGAGGCTTTGCAATAACTTAAAAAAAGAGCATCAAGTAAGAGTCGTTAAAAACGAATTTGTTTTTTCTTAAAATTTTCTCAAAATACCGTTAAAACTTTGTATATGTGAATATTTGAAGCAAATTCTATAAACCGGTATTTCAGGTTTTTGGTGAAAAGCTCATGTAATCGAAATAGGATGAAGACTTTTTTTGAGAAAGCAGCTTTTGTATCCGGAAATCTCGTTGTCTCCATCGATTTTGTTACAATTTCACAAAAAATATATTTCTTATAACCGAACCAATATTGTTTTTCAAAATCCTACAGAATATTTTTGTTTAGTACTTATAAATTTTGCACATCCAATATATATTAACACTAGACCAGCATATCTGCGAAACAGTGAGTTGAATGTGTTTGTCTTTCTCGAAAGATTTTGTGTTTAAAATTCAAATAAAAATAGCGGGTTTATAAAAATATAAAAATTGTTTTAATTGTAAATATAAAAAACTAAGGCTAAATATTTTGTTCGATAAGAAAATGTACACAGGGAATTAACGTGGGACTTCTAAGATTCACAATCACAGACTATTTTGGCGCAAAAGAGGTTCTTGTTCTGATAACTTCTTAAATCATTGCCAACAGGTACCTTGGATTTTTGCATTTTTTATTATTGTCGATCGCCCACGTTCTCATTCTCATCAAAGTTTAACTTCTCTTATCAGGGCGTCACCATGGTCAGGAATAAATCTTTTAGCACTGGAGACACAGGTTTGTTTAAGGGAATGTTCTGGTGAACGTTTATTGCACTCGTCGAAGTAGCATTTCTCGATTCCATGAATGAATTCTACAATCAATTTTGTATCACCTCCATTCGGCCCAACGAAAAACTCACATTCGTATGTGAAATCCTTCAGATCTCGGACACAACAGTCAAGAAATTCAGCATTCGGGGAGAACCAAGGATTAATCTTCATTAAGGGAATATTAAGTTGGTCACGTAAGACACCAGTCACCCAGGTGTCGTCAATCCAGAAGAACTTTTCAGTTTGAGACTTTCGGACCAACTGCAGGGCTGTGCTTGGATTTGTGATGTATAACCATCCCGAGAGGTATTCAGGATAAATATCGCCGGCGTATTCATCTCTCGTCACAAACCACTTGTTTGCAGTCAGACGAATTGGTGTCTTATTGTCCAGAATGTAACCAGCGAGAAAGCTCTTCGGGAATCCCTTGATTTCTAAGCTTTCAAGGTAGTTCTTCAGGTGAAACAAGTCGAATACAACATCATCGTCTATTTTAACGATAAATTTAGCACGGAAGCAGTTTGTAGTTGCCCATTTAAGGCCCATTACATGCTTATAGGTCAGATTTCTGTAGGCTTCCCCAAAGTTACCCTGCAAGATATCTCCAAACTTCTTATTCTCATCAATAACTTGCGATTGTTTAATGTATTTTTCAGTTGCGGGGATTTCAGCCACCAGAAATACTCTGGAGAATCCCATTTCAATGAGTTTGCCTTGTGAAATTGCTTGTCGATGGGCAGCTCGCAGTTCGTCATGTCCAACATAGGAAGTTACAATTATAATACCTGTTTTTTTTTTAGTGATAAACAAAATTAATAAATAACTTTCCAGTGATTGTAAGTAACCAAATTTGAACCTAGTAATTCCCTTCCACTTTTCCTGCAGATATCATTGCTTATTGTGTACTTGAAGTTCTTTAAATCTACTAAAGATTCACTTTGCATTTCCTCCTCGATTTGACGAACTGTTTCGACAGAAATGAATTCATCATGGTAAATATCGCTTTTTTGGTTTAGAGCGGAGTATAGAATTAAGATGAACACGACGGCCATAATGCATGATATAATTTTGAAAGCAAGCCGTCCTCGAATAATCATGATTTTTTCATTTAAATTAAAAAGTTATTAGAATCAGAGATTTGGAGCGTGAGAAGAATAAAATATTTCTTGTGCAAATAAAGAAAAAGAATAAACAAATACAAATTATTTGACATTTGATAATGGTGTTAGGTTTGGAGGGTAGTGGGAAGTTGACCAATTCACAATAGCTTTGTAGGGGAATAATGGCTGGTTGCACCAAAAGTCTATTTTAGGGAAGCTTACATTTTTATTTTCATAAAAAATCTTGTCTTCCAAACCAACAAGAAATCAGAGCGCAACAGTCGCAACATAGAACAAAGAGAAGGATACACAATGTTAACATGCCGCCTCCATTAGCCATGAATGATGGCAGGATTATTAACAGGTCTAGAAAAAGAAATCCACACAAATCTGAGTGTGGATTGGATTGCAGTTTGGACATCGTTGAGGGACAATGGAGCCGGTATGTAAACAACAACAAAAAATTGCCGTCAGCGAATGTTGCGCGTTGGTTTGGGAGAGCAGTATCGGAATTTCGAGCTAGATTATGGTCGGATTTTAGCTCCTTTGTTTTTCGTCAGCTGACTTGAGAGCCCCATTTGAAATTGAATTGAAATAGTAGGCGTGTTTTATTCGCTAGTAGCTCTACAGCCGATAAGAAGCTAAAGTAGAATCCTACTGTGGAAATATTTTTGGCGTTTATTTGAGCCTCTATTCTACTTTAGCTTCTTATCGTCTGAAGAGCTACTAGCGATGTTGTATTTGTAATGCATTTAATATCGTACTGTACTATGGATGGTTTTTGCAATAAAACACGCCTAGTGTCTAATTGACAGAAGGAGCAGTGACGTTAACGAATATATTTTACAACAGAACCGTTAAAATTGAATGAACTTTACTCTGATGTATATTCTGTAGTAGTTATATGTATATGTTAAGGTATCGCATGCTACCAAGTCTATCGTTATATTGTTCACTTACTATCTATCTATCTTTAAAGCACACACATTGTCATTGTATATAAAATACCATAAACCGATTGTTATTCTTGCATTATATAATTTACTATAAACCGAGCGTTATTCCTGCATTATATAATTTCTTCACCGATCGTTATTTCTGTTGTATATACTTTTCTCTTTTCCCTTTGTAAAAATATGTATCACATTAGACTTAAGAATAAAAATAATAAAGAGGGGGTTGTATTTTGGAAGCCACCGAACGTAGACGTGTTAGTATTTTATTACGAGTTAAGCATTGGATTACAAAAAAACGGAGTGAGACATTAATAAAAGACGCCTTTAATTCATGCTATCAAAACAAATGAATAATTTTCTAGTGGAATGAAACTGTGCTTGTTAATTTTGATTGTTCTTTGGATACAAAATTTACACCACCCTCATTTCTTTTGTCGGTAAACATTTTTGTAAAAAACTATATATTTTTGTATCATCGATATGATACAAAAAATGACAAATAAACAATGCTAAAAAACTGCCGTCGGCGAAGTTTCCTCACCGCTTTCGCGTTGGTTTGGGGAGACTCCCCGTGAAAATGGCGCGGAACATTCACCGATGGCATGTTTTTGTTGTTATTTAGGTTGTTTATTTGTCATTTTTGTTATCATTGTGAATGATTCGCCCTGCATAGCGAATGTTCCGTGTTGGTTTGGGCAGCCTTTAAGGCATATCTGCTCGCACATGAGAGCATCAATGGATGCAAGTACTACATTAAGTATTTCATATTGACTTTGCTACCAAAAAAGAAACACTGCTATGATTTAATACATTTCGATTATAGAATCCACAAATTTGTATTCCCGGCGAGTGGACTCAATCCTCAACGACTATGGTACGGATTTAAAATGTCAAAAGTTATATTGGAATGCGGATGGGATTTTCAAACTACGTTCTGACATTCCTGCAATTTCTTACAGCGGATTCTAAGAAAATTGTCAGAAGCCATCCACAGACCATTCAGCGGATTCTGTAATCGGGGTTAAGGTAGAACTATAAAAATAGACAGAAGTCAGCTTACGCGGTCGTACGAAACTAAGCGAATACAAAGAATAGATATGAGCCGCCCATAATTGCGATTTGGTATTTTCGTTAAGTTTTCGTTAACTTTCGCTCTCGATAGCGACAGCGCTCATCGAGCGCTCTTGCGAATGTAAACTGACACCACTGACAGTGACAGAACAGAAATCAAAATAAAAAAAATTCACCAATGTTAATATGTTTTAATTTTAGTCTTGACTACTGATTATTCTGGGAGGTCTATTATCTTTATCCTAGTCTTTTTTTCTCGAGACAAATTTTGATGGTGTAGAGATAAAAATAAAATTGACATGAAGGCAGTAGCGTAGCTAGAAAATTTCAACATCGGAAATTATAGTTTTCATATTGAGTTATGTTTTTAAAAAACGGCATGATTGTATGCGTTAATATTTTGTTTTTAGTAATGAATTATCAAAGATATATGAGATTCATAGCATTTATTTCGTTTCCCTTATTCAAATACAAACGCATTATACCTATATATCTAGATGATTCCACTTAGCGCAACTTCAGCATAAAGAAATATTTCTTTATGCTTTTCCTCTACTTTTATGCATCAGTACCTGTACTATAATGAAACACCCAGCTAACAATTTTACGCCAATATTCATCCATAGAAGCTATTTATAATCGTTTATTGCACTCATTTAATCTCACTTTAGTACTCCATAGAGTTAAAAAGGAGAACTTTTTAACTCCTATAGCACCTTAAAGAAGGAAATTCAGTTGCAATGAAGATCATTCTAAGAGCGTTCGAAAGAAGTGCTAAAGGAGTAAAGTATAGAGTGTGAAGAAAAATAAAAAAAATCAAGTAGGTAAGCCTAGGGATCGAACTCTGGATGCCTCGTTGACGCTGATGTTATTGCTAATTGAAAGTCTAATGGATCCTTTATAGCACCTTTGGCCCTATACCGATTTGGCTTCCTTTCAGAAGGATTTCTAGGTAACTAAATAAACGAATGACAATTTAATGTCTGAAATCGGAATCAATTTTGTTAGTTGGGCAAACATTTGAGGCTATCTCAAACCAACACGAAAGCGGTGCGAAACATTCGCCGACAACTGTTTTTTCTGTTAGCATTGTTTTTGTCATTTTTTGTATCTTTGTGAAAGCTTCGCCCTGCAGAGCAAATGTTTCATGTTGGTTTGGTAGAGCCTTTAAATGAAATTATTTTCTGATGGTCTACGTTTTTCATTTCGTTAATTTTATCTGGATTTATGTTTCTTGATTATTTCCGCGCCTTTTTTTTTTGTTTCCATTTAAGTGTAAAGGCTCTCCCAAACCAATGCGAAACATTCGTTGCGGCGAAAAAACATTCGTCAGTCAAAATTAATTCATATGTTTCTCCGACGCGTTGGTGTGGGCACTCTCGCATATCACCATGTAAATAAATTTTGACATGCGAATGTTTCTTCGCCGCAACGAATGTTTCGCATTGGTTTGGGAGAGCCTTTATTCCTTTTAAGGTTAGACCGCACATAACAGCAGCGGAACTACACTTCACGACGCGGCAAAACATTATTTGTATGAAATTGTATGAGCTATATCGCACTAAGCGGCAACTGAACTTCATACAATTTCATACAAATTATTTTGAATCGCAGTTCCGCTGCCGTGCAGTTCCGCCTAGTGCGGTCTAACATTTAACATAAAAACTAATTTGCACTAATGGAAAATTAGACATAGAAATCCTGATTTTGTTAGTCCCGATCTACATTGCCCGATATTTCCACGAAGATTTTTCCAGAAATCGTGTGAAATGTACACACAGAACGATTTTTTCCATGAGATTTTTTCTTTGTCTTCTTCATTTTTTTATTTCTGTGCTCTTCATTTTGCATTGATATTCACTCACACCATCAACCCAATGGCACACTGACACCGAACACACACAAAAAACTGGAAAGAGGGCGAAAGAGAACATAAACAGACTGGCAAAATCGTCTGAGTTTTGTGGTACAAACGATTTGATCCCTACCCCTCACTTTTCACTCCCTTCACCACGAACTAAAGATCGGCACTGGAAAAATCATTCAATGTAGACCGGGACTTAAATAGGAATCAGTTCGCAGTATGTTTTTATTAAAATTAAAAATAAAGCAGATTAACGCACCATTGATGAGCAACAGCATTGGGTCCCTCCCAGTGAACCCTTTCTTGTCCCGGTCTACATCGAACGATTTTTCCAGTGCCGATCTTTTGTTCGTAGGTGAAGGGAGTGAAAAGTGAGGGGTAGGGATCAAATCGTTTGTACCACAAAACTCGAACGATTTTTCCAGTCTTTTTATGTTCTCTTTCGCCCTCTTTCCAGTTTTTTGTGTGTGTTCGGTGTCAGTGTGTCATTGGGTTCATGGTGTGAGTGAATATCAATGCAAAATGAAGAGGACAGAAATAAAAAAATGAAGAAGACAATGAAAAAATCTCATGGAAAAAATCGTTCTGTGTGTACATTTCACACAATTTCTGGAAAAATCTTCGTGGAAATATCGGGCAATGTAGATCGGGACCTTATTAGTTACACAACTGACTCGGTAGAAACAGCTGTTCTATTGATTTGATTCTCTCAATAAGCGAATTATGGGTTACATGTCAGTTTGACATTTCGGAACGCTACTTTTCGTTCGGTTTTGACATTAGTTTTCGACAGCCACCGATTATAATAGTTCTACCTTATTTTTTTGAAAAAAATTAACAAAGTGCGTAAACATACATGTGAATCCACCATAATCCTGTCTTATATTAGCTCAAATCTATGAACACGCCGAATCAGAACTGACATCTGTCAATAGTCAGCTGTCACTACTTTGCAAAAACGTTACAAAATTACCACCCTCTGCGGCACGTGCTTCAAATTAACCGGGCCAACTCTTATTTTGTTATTATTCTATTGACGGGTTTTTCCAAAACAAATAGTACGAAGTTTAATAACTGTTCATGTTACTTATTTATCTTAAATTCTAATTAACAATCTTCATCTGTTCATCTATTTATAACTCGCGTTGAGTGACATTTCTTCTTCCCACATATTTTTCATTCATCATTTTTGTTCGCCAACCAAAAGTCTACCGCTAATTGGGTGTGACGAAAGACTGCCAGGCCGGTCAGTAACCAAAAATACAGTCTTATTAGAAAATTTATAAATAAAATTATTAAAATGGGCAAGAAGCAACAACAAAAGAAAAAGCAACAGCAGCAGGTACAGGTACAGCCGCAACAACAACAATCGCATCAAGTGTCTGCCGACCAACAGCCGACGACTTCAACTCACAAGGATGTTGTTGCTGGTGCCGGATTCAAGCGGATTTCTGTCCAAAAACGGAATGAATTAAACGAGCTGGTTATGAATCTGCGAAATATTACTTTTCTCCGTAAATTCAATCCCAACGAACAGTGGCAGGACTACGTAGAGATGCAGGCAATGCTCGAACGCATCCAGACAATAGAGAGTTGTCTGAAATTCAAAGGCTCCGGTGGTCGAAATCGTTCTGCCAATATTGAGGCTTTCAACAAATGGGCCGACGATCATGATGTCAAGCACGATGGTGTTCGAATCCGTGAGTTTCCTGGATTCGATTTGGGTTTGGAGGCGACCAAGGACATTCAAAAAGGCGATCCCATCATAATCGTTCCTCGCAAACTAATTCTCTCGGAAGAATTGCTCGGATCGAGAATGTCTATGTTGCCGTTTGAACCCAAAATGATGTCAAATCTTAAGTTGACTTATGTGCTGATGTGGGAGAAGGTAAATCCGGATAGTTCCTGGAAACCCTACATCGACCTGCTGCCCGAAAAATACTCGACAGTATTGTATTATTCGGTGAGTGATATGCAAGAGCTGAAAGGAACTAGCGCATTGTCCCAAGCGATTGCACAGTGCAAGAACATTGCCAGACAGTACGCTATGATGTATCAGAACTTCCAACAAATGAAGCAGAAAAGTATGCTGGCAGAAAGATTTAGCTATGATTTATATAGGTGAGTGCTTTAGTTCTTATTTTTTTTTAAATATATTTCTAGTTTATTTGGTATTTATAGCAAAAATAGTCACTACAGGTCACAAAAAAAGTGGCAATATCAAATTGTTATTTACTATCCTTCCACTTAAAATTACAAAGAAAGACTGCTTGCAGCCTAGTTTCCTGCGAATTCGAATTTCCAAAATATCTCACCTTTGGCAATCGTAAAGTTGCAAGAGTACCAAAAAGATGTTCAAAAAAACAAATTTGCTGAGTCAGATGATGTTTTCCTATTAGTACTGTTGATATATTCTTCTTAGCTGAAATAAAATTTTAAGCCTTTTCGTATAACCTAATCTGCTGGACTCTTTTCTTATCATAGGAAAACAAACATTGCTTAGTGACTTATGTACATAGTTTGTTTAAATTAACTTTCTTCAATCGATTTTGGTCGAATTTATTTTAGATTTGTTTTTTCAATTCAGAAAAAAATCAAGTAAGGCACCAATTTTGTTTACTTCTTGTTCGAAAAAATTTTCCTCCAGCTCGGTCAAGCTGCCGCTGGCGCTGGTGGGGAAGTTATTGATTGGCTCGGCTCCGATCTCTTCTCGAGCTTTAATACCTTTGACAAGCATAACGTTTTCTCGTTTCACTGAGTCCCTATTCGGTAAAATTTCCAATAGCTATTGCTATAGCTATCGTGGCATAGTATTATCGGGTTCATTAGGGTCATTAAGGATCAGTACTAGATTGGGAATGGGCTACTCCTGTAGAAATTATTGCCTCGAAGTTTTTCTTCTGTTGGGCAACAGCTTTATAAACAGAAAACCTCGCCACGAAAGCCTCGAATTTCACTTTCAATAGCTTCACGGGCATTGGATTATTTGTGTGGATGTTTCTTTAATAAAATGTAATGCAATGCAATGTTTCGGTTTAATGCAAGCGAGCATAGACTGGTAGCTCCGATGGATTGCAATTAAAATGAGCCAATTCATTTTCTGTAGATGCTGGCTTGGCGTATCGGCAGATTGACTGCAACTACTGCTGCAGCTGAAATTGGTATTGGTGCGTAGGTGTGAACTTGTATTCTTTTGGAAAATAATATATTATATTTGCAGATAATTGATTTATTTATTACAAAATTTCGCCGATGGCTGACATTGCAGATTGTGTTGGCAGTTTGTTTGAAATTTACAATCTCAAATATTCCGGCATGCGTGATATAAATCAACAGTTACAAAGGGGGCCTATAATTGTCTGACAAATACGACTAAAATGAGCAACACTTTATCATGGATTTTTATTTACTTCCTCGCAAGAGGAAATACATATTTCTGAAAAATGGAATGTTTTTTTTCATATCTAATATAATGATTTATAAACATGGTTTGATGAAATCAAACTGTCCCCATAAAAACTGGTATACAAATTTCTCTATGTTCATACATGACAATATATGATTCATTAAATTTGTTCTACCCTGTGATTTCTGCGTCCGTGAATAATATATGATTCATAAATATGTGTTTTCTAAAAAAAGAGGTTATTTAATTTGAAAACGTACTGCTTAAGAACAAAATGTTCAAATAGACTTTATAATACATCTAAAACTTACAAACAAAATAAGTTAATATGACGGAGCGAAAGCTATTCTGCTTAACTGCGAGTGTGTTATCATGCGAAAACCCAATTGAATTAAAATGATTCTTGAACAGCGTCAAATCTTTCATACTCTACCCATCCTTAAAATGTCCAACGAATAGGTATATGGCTTGTTAATCGAGTACTGAAAAAAATAAAAAATCCATATGAACATCAACTAACTTGTGCGCGGCCAGAGAAAATAATAGTTGCTAAACAAAAACTCATCATTGGATGGGCATGGTCAGGTGACCTCGTTGGTTCAATACAAATTGTAAACTTGGTCTAGGTTCAACTCCACTTGAAGGCAATAATTTATAAATTAAAATTGTAATTAATTGACTAATGCCGGTCGTTCACTAAGTGCGCGAAAAACTCAACCAAAGTCGTTGAACTTTTCATTCAACTCCATCGTAGAACGAACACATTTAGAACCTCTTAACACTAGTGCAGGAACTTACTTTCTTCACTTTGAGTAACCAGTGGTCAAATTGGACAAAACGTGTTACATAGTTGATAAACTTATGCCGGTCGTCCACTAGGCGATCAACGTACAAATTTCAAGTTCAACACATTCAACTCTTATGTACGATGTCTTCAATTCTATTAAACCAACGAGTTGGATCCAGTTGGAGATCGTTTCTCAACGAATTGTTTAACAAGTTTACTGGTAGTGTACGAGCTTGTGTTGCTCGTTAAAGATGTTCAATCAACGCGTTGAGCAACATTTTTGAGATCATGTGTTGCACATTATTTCTTCAACTCGTTGATCAACTTTTTTAATCTTGTCTGGTGTTGGTTGCGGTAGGCGTGAGAGATTTGTTGTGCGTTGTGTTGCATGCGATGGAATTTGTGTGTTTACATGAGTTGAACTATTGTGTTGACATCAACTTGCAACTTGGTGCATTTTGTCTTTTCGTCCTTTGAGGATTATTTTATATTCTTATTTATCAAGTTTATCAACTGCGTTTTCGATGTGCTTGCTCACCAAGTTAATGGACGAGTTGATACCTTTGTACACTTAACCAACACTTGAGAAACAACTTGATGAAGAACGCATTCCATGCACTCCTATAGCCTTATATAGCCTGTATCTACTCAGATATTGATGAAATAATTTAGAATCCACTTCGGTACACATTCCGTTCGTGTATTAAGCATGATTTTCTCTCAAAGAAAAAAATGTCAGCCGCATTTATAATATTAGAAAATTAACTACAAATGAATAAAAAAGAGAAAAGAAAAATTGTACTAAATTGCAATTTGATGTCAATAGTTCAAGTCACTCAAACATACAAATTTCGTTGCATTCAACACAACGCACAACAAATTTCTTCACGTCTACCGCAACCAACACCAGACAAAATTAAAGAAGTTGATCAGCGAGTTGAAGAAATAATGTGCAAAACATTCCCCCGTTATAAAGAAAAAATAGATATTTCAGCTCCCATGTTTAGGGAAACTGAACCAAACTGACTCAAACTAGAAGCAATTGCTTACTACTCCATTTGAGTCCGGAACATTCTTATTCCATGGTGTAGTTTTCCTAAAATAGGAAGCTGAAATGACTATTTTTTCTTTATAAATACGGGGGATTATGTTTAAAATGTTGAACAATGCGTTAATCGAACATCTTCAACGAGCAACACGAGCTCGTACACTAGCTGTATACTTGTTGAACAATCCGTTGAGCAACAATCTCTAACCAGATCAAGCACGTTGGTTGAATAGAGTTGAGGACATTCGAGTTGAATGTGTTGAACTTGAAATTTGTGCGTTGAGCGCCTAGTGGATGAACGGCATTAGCTCCACTAATGGAATCTGATGATCGGTGTGGCAGCCGTGAAATAGCTATAATTTCAGCCAATTACAATGGTGTTAGTTGTTTATTCTATAGTTTAATATTCTTGTTATGAAAAGCAGAATAGCAAGCAAAATTAAGAAATTTTTATAAAAGAACGTATAAAAAAGGAGATATTAGAGATTTGCAGAATGCCATGATGCATTGCTTTCACTCTGTCTGCACTTTTCCGTTTCTACTGAGATTTGTAAAGGACTAACAGCCATTTTGATCACTAAGCCAGCCAAGTACCCAGTCTAACTAGACCAGGTACTAGCATTTCATCACATTATTAGTACCGTAGTCAGTCACATATCAGTATAAAGAAGCTATAGTGCGTCTAAAACTGGTCTAAGTGATTTTGACACTATTTTGGTGTTTGAAATATCTGTTATTTTGATGTTAACTTAATATTTATTGAAATTTTTAATTTTATTTTGTTCCGACCGCCTCGATGACGACGGAAAGAAAAGCGACGAACATTGATTGCCATGGAGGCAGAATTCGAAGGCGTGATGTGCAGTTTTATAGCCCGAGTGTGTTTCTTGTGCCACAGACCTTCGACGTAAAAGGACACTATAATGTATGTTTTTTCAATTAGACCTTGCGAAGGTGTTGTCGAATACGTCCGACTGCCACCACGTAGTTTTAGCGTTACCAAAGAAAGTGTAATAAATTTAAAAAAATCAAATGGATACAATTTCACATAGAAATGCCATTTGGCGTGTTCAGGAAAGGGGGCTATCAGAGACTTTGCTACGTCGAAAGCTGAGCAAGCAAATCCAAAATTTGTTTTCCTCAGTTTTTTGACAATGTGATCTCCTCTCTGATTAAAAATATAAATGTATCGCTATGGACGTCAAATCCCTGACAGGCGTTACCGAAAATACTTTTCTGTTAGCGTTTCTGTGCAACAACAAACTATAAAATGTTATTAAGTTTCATTAACCATTAAAATAACTAATCCGTTTTTTAACAGCCCCTATGAAATATGCATAATATTCCATAAGGGCGTCCAAGATATTCTCCTTCCGCCTGCAAGATGCTGCCACGTAATTTTTGTTAGACCAATTATTTGGGCTATAAGAAAAAGTGCATTTTTAAGTTGAACTGTAAAAATGCAATTTTCAAAAAAAAAAAAAAAATGCTTTATAGTTTAAAATACTTTTCATTATTAATTTTCAATCATCTATCTATAAGTACCGAATATGAAGTAACAGCGTTCCAGTTCCCTGATTCACATTTTCCTAAATACCAAATGATTAGTAAAAAAAAAAAACATTTCATCAATTTATATTGTGGCAGCGTTTGCTTGTAGGAAGGCTTTTATCGCCTATCCCATAGTATCTATGTATATATATTTAGGCACAACATAAAATACAAATAAAAAACGCACTTATTAACTTTAATTAGAAGAAATACATCGGAACCAAAAAAAAGTGAAAAATATCTAACGAAACGAATCAAACAAAACATTCATAATTTACATAATGACGGATCGAAAGCTATGCAGCCCAACTGCGAGTGTGTTATCATACGAAAATCAAATTGAAAAATGCTTTCATTCAGGTACTAACGCTGTAAACTGTCGATTCCGAAGTACTAGCTAATAACGGGTCCAAACTGATACTAGGTACTGATTTGACAGGACTAAGTCTTAATAATTCTGTGAAGAAACCATTTGATATCGATTTGAGTATTAGCAACTGGTATAACAACTTTGTTCAAGCTGATTTTAAGGAGCTACCTAGTACCTAGTCCTAACTAATACTCAGAATCAAATTAGGACTAGTACCGGTCCTAGCGTTAATATTCGGTAAAGAAATTGGCGCTCTGTTAGTTTTCCAACAAGGCCTGTTAGTTTCATAAGAAAATCCTTGCTTGGGTTAAAACAGGTAGGCAAATCTTTAAAATATTTGTTGCGGAGGCTATCCGAGCATTTCCCCGCAAGAACAGTTACTAAGCATGTAAATTGATAGTGGATCCTAATTCGTTTGCTATAAGTGTATCGTGCAACCCAAAATATAAGTTCTATTGGAATTTATCTTGAGACGTGAACGAAATGTCGTTTTTTTCCAAACAAAAGTTATCAACGTTTTAAATCAACTTGTATGAGCACAATGAAGTTGTTAAACTCAAATTTTCATTAACTTCTATCTTCCGACCGATGCCACTGATGTGCATAAGTTCAAAAATCATGAAAATGGCTCGGAAATATGTTCACAAGAGCCTAAAGGACGGATTTGCTTCAAATTTGGTGTGAAGCATTTTTATGTGGTTCCCTAGATAGTCCAGTGCATTTATAATCTGAACTCAGCAGTTTGTACCACCCCAAAATTTTTTTTTTATTCGATAGAGAGTTGATCGGGAATATGATAAATCTCAGTTTTAGCATTCGCAACATTTACCGTTTTACCGCTATCTTGGATTTTACTTTTTACTAAATATCTCGGTTCATATTAGTGTTCATAGTCTAATCCAGAATTATAATCCAAGGGTTCTTCCAATTCCAATCCAACGATGGTTCTGGTGACAATGTGCGTCTGTCAGTCGCACTTCCCGACAATACCGAAACACGACGTAAGTCACCATTTTTATTCAACATGCCACATGGACTTCTGTGCTACTTACATTTCGTAGCATTTCGTCATACTGTTTCAGTCATTGCATAATGCTGGCTGATATAAGAGTTTGTATGCTTTTTTTAACATTAGCAAACTTGCCAAATTCTAACGGTTCACAGCAAATGAAACACGTGTTCATTTTTGTCACTGTTCACTTTTTTTTAACTTTCACTGAATCGCGCTTTGAACTTTTTGCATAAAAAGTGCAGTAAAATATATAACAGACTCAAAAACAAAATGATATTAACTCAGAAATTAATTTGCGTATGGAGCCTTAAATAAATTTCCAATATTCGGTACTCGGGAAAAATAAATTGGTGGGTAATATTCTCCCTTTTTTTTTATTAATTTTAACTATGTCATCATTTTGTCATAATTTTGCAGTTCGGTCCTCCTAAATTAGCCAAAATATATTGTCTTTTAAATTATTAGAATAATTTGTCAACAAAAAAAAAAAAAAAAAAAAATCAGAGAAAAAATCTTTTTTTTTTTATTTTTAACTTTTTCACATTTTTTTTTTGTATTAAATCTCGTCGACAATAAAAAAAAATTTTATCGATTACTATACACTGTCAATATCTAGCTACATTATAGTTTTTAGCTAAAACAGCAAGTTGGTGCGATACAGTCGTGCGTTTTATTTTAAATACTTATTACTTACTTTTCCAATGTTTTTCATGGTATACAAAACAAACAACAGTTCGGGTAAAATAATATATGTATGTATATTTGAATTGTAAGATATTTTATCATTCTTAAACGTTACGTACCTACTGTCAGTAAATATATTTAGTATTGTTTTTTTAATTTTTAAAGACAAACAGTCCCTTATAATAAAATTTCGAATAATAAATAATGAATTATTACCAACTTGTGTAATATGAATATGAGTATCTTCCCTAAATATAGTCTAAACTCTAAATCTATAATTATATAATAAACTATACAATTTGTTTTGTTTCTTTTTTTGTTTTATTAAATTATTGGTTTTGCTAATGCTAAATTTACAAATTTTATTGCTTTAATATTATATTTTAAGTATCTGTTAAATCTTTTAAATATTCAAAGAAACCCTACTTACTGAAAATCAATTTTTTTTTTCTTCTATAAATATTTTTCTTTTATATAAACATTAAATTTAATGGTCTTCGTATATAATTATTGTTTTTTGAGCGCATTGTCGTTTTAAACATTATAATCAAAAGTTTTTTTTTTATCTACTTTTTATTTTTTATTTTTAACGAATTGAAAGGGATTGCTGATGATTAAAAAGAATTTGAATTGCACGACACAACATGCGTTAATATATTATTTTTAAGCTAAATTAAATGTATACATACGAGTATGTATGTATTTAGACAAGGGGCCGGTTATACCGATCAGGAAAACGAATCAGGAAAACTTTCAAATGGATTTTTTGCACTATTTTCATTTGATTTGAAACACAAATGCTACACTTATCGATGAAAAATAACTCATAGAATTTTTTGATCAAATAAAATTTTTAATTAAACAGTTATCTTTTGTTAAAAATATATGTATATATTTATTTTCCTGGTCATACAAATTAATCTTTCGTGTCAGCTGATCGTAATTTCTCACAAAATGAAACCAAAAATTCCAATGATTTGCATTCCAATTTCACTCATTCCACTGACAGAATTGCAGACGAAAAAGTTTTTCGTGTGCATTTCAATCAGGAAAACTTGTCGGTAGGCTGGCCAACTGATATATTTTTTCCTGTTTGCTATAAACGACCATCAGGAAAAAATATTCAATTTCAAACTGTTTCAACTTTTCCTGATGCGTTTTCCTGATCGCTATAACTAGCCCTTAAAATAAGATGTTAATTTTTCTGAAAGTAGTAATAAAATTGACACAAATCAGCTTGCACAGCTGAGTTTCTTAAAACATAATTAAATAATTTGTTTGTTTGTATCTGTCTCGCAAAAAGCATCCAATTTATTTTTGTCCATTAAGAACGGACGCGTCCGGATACGTAACCAAAGGTATCTGGATTTGTTCGTGTTGTTGTAATGCCTAAGGAAAAACCAGCTGACGAACTAAACAGCTGATATCAAAAAGAAATCTAAAGCTATCCCAAAAATGTTCGGATCTGTTTGGATTACACTAACAGCTGACATCTCATCTGTTCATTTTCTTGGTTTTCACTTGGTTTGGTTACGTATCCGGTTTACGTATCTGCCTACCACCCGAATGCGGCCAACAATATTTTTTTAAAATGTATTTCGGGGTATTCAAAGCTGACTTAAGTCATTGTTTTTAGCGCATGGCAACCCGTTTTTAAAAGTCAAACAAATAAAACATTAGCATTTTTAAATGTTCTATGATAGATCTAATTTAAAAAAAAATCTAATGGGAATTTAATTTTTTTTTGTGACGAGTGGAATGATATTCGAATTGATTTCTGTTGTTGTTATGTTATTGGTGTATCTTTTTTGTCTAAGAATCTGAAGATGGTATCGGTTGATAAATACAATAAAACCAGTCGACAGTTTTTAACTAGGTCCATGGTTTTTAAACTGTTTCCATTTTAATTCAAATATTACTTTTTAGTCTTTACATTTTCACAACAAAGGAGAATGGGCATTTTGGTCTACCTATTGCCCAAGAATGAGATATATATCGTTAGAGAACTTAGCCCTAGTACATCATTTATTGTGTATAGATACAAAGCTGTAAACCATGGGGCTTATGCAATATATGACAACAAACATTAATTGCAATAGAGTTCGATTGAAATGACAGTATTGGTCACTTTCGATGAACTCAATAGACCCAAAATAAAGAAACATTTATACCAATGGCCAATAACAGCGAATAATGTCATGGTTGGCGAATATTTCACTTAACAGTATGATTATTCCAATTTTCGTATTCAATTTAGCGAGTATAATGAATAGGAATAATTTTGCGTCTAGTGCCCACAATTGAGATAATACAACATTGGAAAGCCTAGTTCAAGAGCATAGGCAGTATATTACAAAATATAAAACAATAGGTCTATTTTTATTCGAATTTGTAAAGTGTTTTTCTTCTGTTTTTTTTTTGTGTTTTTTTTGTCGCTTATTTCAGCCAACTCCCACTGTTCAGGACAAAAAAAAAATTACTCGTTTGTTGGCACACTCCATAGTACCTAATTATTTTCATAGGTCTCGTTTCTGGGCACTAGGTAGACCAGGTCCCATATATTTTTGCCCATTGTCCTTTCTTTTTCTACTGAAATAAATTAATAAAAAGAAGCACTTGTCAAAATATCAGCTGGCAACTGTACTGGTATTAGTAAAACGAGGGGAAGATTCGCCGAAATATACGGATCTGCAAAATTGATTCAGAATCAAAAAATATCAATATTTTTGGCCTAATGGAAGGTTTTTTTTTCAGAATCGGCGTTTTGACGGATATGAAATATTGAAAAATATTGTAATTTTGTACTAATGGAAAACCCCATAAAATTCATTTTGGGCTGCAGTGGCCAAAGTATTTTTCATAAGATACTCCTTATAATTTGTATGTCAGATAATAAAGATTTTGTGATTAATAATAAGCCGGGAGTCTATCTTAATTGTTAAACTTCAAGCTGATAACTCTTAGGCCCAGTTTTTCAGTGTTGGTTTAAGCCCGAGTTAGTTAGGTCTGGAAATAGATCTGTCTACAGTTACGTCAGGAAGCTGTTTTTTAATTGATTATGAATGCAGAATGCCTTAAAAAACACGGAAGATAAAATATCATAAACATTTTTTGTGTTAATCCAAAGTTTACTCATCAAATTTGGTGAGTTATCTCGGGTTTAACTTAAACCCCGCACTGAAAAACAGACCCTAAGTTTGATCCGAATTGAAAACTTATACACTAACATAGCAAATTACTTCAGTAAGGTAGATTTCGCTTGATAAATTCTCAAGCTAATGCCATGCCAAATCTTGTTAAAAATAATCTGATTAGGCGGGCGAAAATCTTGTCGATGTCAAAAGCGTAGAATTTCACTAATGGACGTAGCGTTGTTCATCTGCACCCTTTTTACAGATGTCGTCTGCCGCTTTCGACGAATTTTGTTTACGACATTATGTAGCTATTTCGACGCGACAGCAATGTATAATGAGTAAAAATATGTCAAAACTTGACACAGTTCAAAGAATTCCTCATGTATAAATTGCAATTACACTGTGCTAGTTTCAAAAAAACGACAATCGGCAACCGTTCTAGCATTCGGAATCGTTTAAGGGGAGGAATACAAATAGCTGTTTCTTCCGAGCAATTGTTATAGAAAAAGCGTTAAAACAGTGTTAGACAGGAAACATTTCGGCGGTGTTTTAAGACAAAATCAGTAATGGATGTGTCTCCAAAAAGTTTAAGCCCTCTTTTCTGGATTCTATCCAATAGACTCAGCTGTGTATTAAGAGCACCTGCCCACATATGGGAATTATATTCATGTTTTGGCGGATGTGTGCCTTATAGATGGTCCATCGAATATGTGAACATTCCATAAGAGATGGACAGGTTTTCAATTTCTTCGATGAATTTATGGATAATGGCATTCTTGGTATATTTCGCTTGACTACCACAAGGCAGCTTTTTGAAGTCGAAGAATTAAATACCATGTAGCTGTTAAAGCCATAATATATGTATAAAGCTAATGAGCTTATCATACGCTGCCGTTTCAGCTCCACAGCCGAAAAACAGGGTTGGGAACATGAAAATGAATATAATGCCGTTTTTCATTGGACGTCCCGAAGCCTTCTGAAACCATTCCATTGGCAGAAAAAATACGCTTCTGACAATTCTGAGAAGAGAAATTCGATTCTGGATTTCAAATCAGAATCCACTCAAGAAGCACTATTACATTCAAACTCAATCGTCACAACAAACTGCAATTTATTTCATGTTTTTTTTTTTAGCTTTCCATTTCAATTTAATTTGCATCCAAAATCAAAGTTTTTTGTAAATTTATATAAACAAATTAAGAAAAAATCAAACTAAAAATATTATTTTGAAGTTCGGAGTTGATACACTCGTGTTTTACATTTCACTTTTTGTGTGGTAGCAAATAATTTTTATTTGACTATTCACCTATACAGATAACAAACCCAAGAATTGACAAGAAGCATCTTGGGCTGTTCCATTGGATTTTAGAATGAGTGACACTTTGAATGAAACCAATGGAAAACGGCATAAGAAACTGAGGGTGCTGTAGTCAGCGAAACAATGAAGTGGATTAGAAGTTTGAGACAAAAAATGGTCTGTGAAGCTTGTGAATTTAGAAACAAAAAACGTTAGTGCAATTGGTTGGTAATGAAAGTGGAGAAAGATTCGCCTCTTTTTAGGGACTGGCTGGACAAATGCCGTTTCGCATCCATTCAAAAAGAGTCCAGAAGTGTAGGATAAATGAAAATCCATAAATCCTAGATATAATTCAGTTATTCTGATTTCAAGCCAAAGGCCAGAAATTAACGATAAAATTTTTCATTTATATTATCGATTTGATCATTTAGGACTTAATTGTTTGGCAACAAAATGTCTTCAGGTTTTTTGAAAGTGAATTACTCATTTTAGTCCTACCGTGAAGAACATAGAAGTTCCGAGATATTTGAGCTTGAAGTTGGCAATTGCAAAAAGAGGAAAAAACGGCTTCCTGGATATACTAGTACCTGTGTATCCGAATATCAAGAGCTTTAATATGAATAGGATTGTTCAGTGAGGTTTTTTTCAGATTAGAACAGAACAGAACAGAGAAGAACAGAAACGTCAGACAAGATAGAACAGGCAGCTGTCTGACAGATGTAATTGTCAACAAAAAAAATTGGTATTTACTTTTCCAGTTTGGTGGATAAGCAAGAAATACTTCTTATTTAAAACAATTAGAAATAGTATTTATTTAACTACACAATTTAATTAAATTTAATTTGTATTGTTTTTTTTTAATATTTATTTGTTTGTTTCCAAAGTAAAAGCACAAAGAGCCACGATGTTTGTTAAAAAATATCAACTTGCAATTGACAGCAGCTGATTTTGACAGTTGTCACAAAACTGTTCTAAGTTGTTCTACCTAAAAAGTAAGAACAGAAAATCCTGTTCTATTCTGTTCTAAACTGTTCGGAACAGCCTCACTGAACAGCAAATCAGAACAATTTGGAACAGAAAATTCTCATTGAACAGCAAAAACTTGTACTTTTCTGTTCTAAACTGTTCGGAATAACGTCACTGAACAAAGCTAATGTGGCTTTTGAGCTTAACGTTGGATATTCATTTTAACCACAAATTTGTTTTAGGCCTTATACATCGCAAGAGTAGGTAATGAGTAATGAGACTCACTTCATTTTTCATAATAAATTCCGCAGGAGTTTTAGCAGGTAAACATTTTAGATAAAGGATAATTTGCCAATATTCGACCCTATCAGCAATCTCGAATCGTGAGTCTGCCCAAGAATAATTTTGAGTTTTTAAGTTATTCGTCTTGTATACAAGTTTTCCACGGCGGCGTACACTTTGAGAACTCGTAGATTAGGGAATTAGGGTCACTTAACTTACGAAATAAACTCTAAAATTGTATTAACACAGAATTTTTTAGATATTAGAAGTATTAGAAATGCTTTATGAAGATGAAAATTAGAACTTTCTGGGATCGATACAAATTTAGTTGAACAAATTTTCTCCAGAGTTTTCATATTATTTAAATAAAAGAATTTAATTATTTCTTAACCAAAAAGAATTTAGTGCTACAGTAAAAAAAAAATCTTAGTACAAAGAGAATATAGATTAATAAAAAAAAAACTTGAATATTATAAAACAGCAATCCCTTCCAAAAGAAATGGTTTCCATTTTTTAATTGTTCATTTTATATTGTATATATAATATTCGTATGTATTGTATGAATTATAAAAAAATTTCACAGCTCCTTCCCCAAAAACCTCTACCACAATCTTACACCATTGCACCACTAAAACGATTTCCGCATGGAACTGAAGAGATAATCCTGTACCTGCGAAGAGTTAGGATGATCTATTGTGTCGAATTTTGAACTTGGTGTAGTATGAGATGGCCCAGTTAAATAGCCACCATCATTACCAGGGAACACAATCGAAATATGATGACGATGATTCTGATTCTGATTCTGACTCTGACGACTATTACTTCTGCTGGTCCTCGACGGAGCTGTAGAACTTTCCATGCCCAAGCTAGTTGTTGATGTTGCCAAATCATCAGTTCTTTGTGAAGAATTTGTCGGTAGCTTGCTGCGCATTACAGTGTATGCCTCCAGATAGTCCATCTTATGGCGACGTCTTCTCTGTTTCCATCGACACGCAACAAATACCACCATAAACGACACCAGTGAAGTCAGCACAATAGCCGCACTTGCCACCATTGCTGATCGTATACCAGAAGGCACTTCAGATGTATGCATGAGGTTCATTGCGCTCCGCTTAAAACCATGTCCAGACAATTCTAAATCGATTAAATCATGGGCCCGGGCAACTTCGTCCTCAATTTGAACTATAGGATCTTCTTCGCTGACAGTGGATTGGTGTCGTTGAACAGTTTGTTGTGGTGGTTCGAGGTCGGAGCGTTGTAGAAACCTTTTGGCATTCTCCGATGTTGTTAAACTAGCTAAGGCTAAACTCTTCCATGAGGGGTAAAATGGTTGTCGTTGAATGTTGCTATTGTTGGGATCTGTTAAAATAGAGTTCAAGCAAAATTTGTACCTATTTTTCAATATAATCTTTATTCAAAAATGAAAATGAAAATGAGAATCAAAATTATGTGTGCATATTGGTTATTGAAAACTTACTACGAATAGATGATTTGCCTGATAAGGAATCACCACTTTCTTCTTTGGAAGACTCATCAGTTGGCTCTATATCAATGATGGATGTAAAATAACTTGATCCTTGTGAGTCGGTCTTGATTTCGTCGGGCTTGACACTTTTTAAATTTAACAAATTGAAGTGTGGAAAGTTTTCGAAAGCTGTAACAATGTCCATATCATCATTTACTACGACTTTCTTGCCCGGAAAGACTCCTGAGCGATTTTGTACGAAAGTTGCCAGATGCAATTGACTCGATCCTCGCTTTCGGTGCTCAATCAACTCTTCCAAAGTCATATTTCGTTGTTCTAGGACCTTTATGAGGCGATTTCCCGAACGGCGATCTTCGATAAGCTCTAGAAGATCAGTTCGATCATCGACGGGATCAATGTCAGCAAGATCAATGTCCATTAACACAGCATGCGGGAGATTATTATCGATGTAGTTTTTTAGTGAGTTATATCGATATATATGATCAGTTACAGGCTCTTCAAGATATTTTGTTTTTAATTTCTCCTGATCGTTGACGAAAACAAGAGAATTATTTTTACTTAAACTTGTATTCTCCAAGGCTTGAGATTCTTGAAGAACTTCATTTTCACCCGAAGAATAGTCAACAAAATTCGATACGGGATCTGTGAGATCGGATATATTTTCAGTAGTTGTGGTTGTTGTTGGTGACGTCTGGCGGGTTCTTGATCTTTTCGAAAAGTTAACAGTTGAAGTATCTTCTTTGGTTTCTAATGTATCGCGTGATGGTGAAGACTCAAAAGAGTCTGCTCCCGTTCCGGTTCCAGTTGTAGGATCTGGCTTTTTAAAGCTTGGAACTCGGCCAAGAGGAAGCCTTGTGTTTTGCCGTTTTTTGTAAAGGGGAATTCGAGTCGTAGGCGGTTTAAGTGTTGTAGTTGTTGTTGTTGTCGACGTTGAACCCCGTTGCTGGAGGGTCGTTTCGAAATATTGCTGTCTGCGAGTAGTAGGACTCATTCGAATTCTTGAAGGAAATTTCAGATTTTTTCTCAATGTTGTTGGGATTTTTGTAGCTTTGCTTTCATTGGACGAGAATAGTTCTTCAGAAGGCATCTCTTCATCAGACTGTACAGATGTTGCTTCAAGTGACTGATCGATAAAATTGGTATCAGTTGTAGTTGTAGTTGAAGTAGTCGAAGATGAAGCGGGTAAAGATGGTGATAATCCTAGTGATGGTATTTTTCTGCTTGGGTGCCCAAATCGTTCCTTCGAAACACTTTCTATATGCTTCTCCGGGGCAGAAGCTGTAGTTTGAAGAGCAAGCAAAGCGTTTTGTTTACCCTTGAGTAAGTCGTCAAGAGAGAGATTTTTTTGTTGAAGAATTTCACTCAAGCTTAAGCCGCCAGAGTTTTTGAGAATCTCTTTTAAATCAATTTGTGATCGAGGCTTTGGAGATTTGCTTTCTGATGATGAAGATGATGATGACTCTTCTCTACTGAGATGTTGGTCCTTCTTTGCCTGTGAGTAAGGTCTACGGTAGGATTTGTCCCTGTTTGCAGCGGTTGACTTTTCAGAGCTTATTTGTTGACGTTGTTTATCTCTCTCTTCAGAGAGTTTTTGTTCCTTCTCCAAAGCCGCCAGTGGTTCTCGAATTCTTTCTGAATTCCTTGTAGAAAAAGATTCTCGATTCTTGTCGGACGATTTCTTAGAATTCAAATCACGAACTCTTTCCGACATCCGAGACGGGGCTACTTCGGGAAGAAGACTTTCAGTTGATTTTGTTGAATAGGATTCTCGATTTTTTTCCAACAGCCTTGTTGGTGCGGGATCTTGAAGATAGATTTCAGGTGGTTTTGTTGAGTAAAATTCTCGATTTCTTTCTAATATTCTTGTTGGTGATGGATCTTGAAATTTATCGAAAATTGTACTTGTAATTGGTTGCCGTGGAATGAGAGATTCCTTACTTGGATTGAATTCCCTTATTTTTTCCGAGTAAATACTTGTCGGAGGCCTTCGAACATCCGGGAACTGTGAAGAAAAAAGATTTTGATGTCTTTCTGAATTTGCCGTAGGTAGTGGGTCTTGAATTATTTCCGAAGATTGGCTGGAAAAAGCTTCTCCGATTCTTTCCGAAAATTTAGTTGTACTCGGCTCTTGTAAACGCTCAGACATTTGGGTGGGTGTAACTTCAAATTGTTGAATTATTCTTTGTCGACCCCTTGGTTGTTCATCTTCCACATGCCCGCGCCAGTATTGCTGTAAAGGTGACAGTACTGGCGATTCTGTTGTACTTATCAGAAGTTGAGGACGTCTTTTTCGTTTGCAGTTTTTACCCGGAAGTTGTTGTGTTGGAGATGCTTGTTGGTTTTGATGTTTGTGTTGGTCAATATTTGAATTGTCTATGTTGAACCAATTTGGGTTGTAGTATTCTCTTTGTCCAATATCAGCTGTTGGTGTATCTTGTACAACAAGTGATACTCCAGTTCGAAGGACCTTAAAGAAAAAAGGATAAACATTAACTGGTTCTGGGCAAAGATTAAATAATATCAGGAAAAGTTGAATTATTTTCTAAAAAAGAGATTTTTTGGAAATTGGAAAAAATAAGGAAAAAAAGCGCTTTCCTCTGGAAGGCACACAATTTTTTGTAAGCTTGATTTTTTTTAAAGATAAATCACTGTTTCTTAAAATTTAAGTCTCATATAAGGCAATTATACATATTTTAAGCAAGTTGTATACCGGTGTAGAAGCGATGGTAAGCAATTTATGTGTTTTCCATTGGTAAAACATATCAATTTATTTTTTATTTGGATCTGTCAAAACGCAGATTTGCATTGCTTTAGACAAATAAATCGATTTATTTGTTAATTTAAAAAGCTAATTTGCAGATCTAAATTTGTTGACAGATTAACCACTTCCTGCACTAAGTCCAATACAGTTTTAAGTTGTTTGAATTTATTCCGATTGTGAAAAGTATATTAAAAAATATGAAGGAAATCATTTCTTATATAAAATGCAAGCAGTTTAAAATTAATTGGTAAATTCTTCAAGTTTATTTTTTACTCTTGGAAAAGTGCATCATTCCATTCGCCACAAAAAATCAATTTTTGGATTCAAATCTGAATTTTCCAATGGGAAACACCATAAGTTATACAAGTTTATGGAAATCTAGTGTGTGTTACCATATGGTAAATCCTAGTTATCCACAAAATTAATCTTTACCCGTTTAATGTTACTAAAATCAAACAGTTGGTTATGAGGTGAATTGGTAGAGAATGTCATAAAACTTGTTGACCTGAAATATAGAATCAAAGCCAATGTTTGTTTTTGGAAAAACAAACAGACCATTGGTGCAAGCCACAGGCGTAGTAAAACATCGATAATTCTTTTTTTCACAACCTATCTGTTACTACATATACCTAAACTTCAAGATTAGGTTTTGTTAAGAAAACAATTATGTATTGAAAGCATCTGAACAGTTATATAATTTGTTTATATGTAGTTGACCCGGTTTATTATTATTCCTAAGAATTATCAAATATTTCGTCGACATTTCTTCTTGCTTATGCATATGAAAAATGTACCAGCTGCATGATTTGAAAATCTACATATATTTATATTACATTATATATGCATATGTACATATATATTATATCATAGAAAAACGGTTGATATTGCTTGGCCTAGAGCTGATTCAAAAGTCGATAAACTCAACAAGTACCTATCTTGAATACTGAATTCTGTAAGGCATCCCAGACATTCTCAAAACACAAACAAAATTATATAAAACAAATGGTACCTCAATACCTATATCTTCCTTTAGTAAGACTGAGGGTTGGTTGTATTTTGTTGGAATGTTGGTAGCTTTTCCTTTTTTTGTATTCAAAAAAGATTTAAAAGAGAAAAAAAAAATGCAAAATAGAAATTGTGCAACTGTCACCAAAATGTTCTACAGACAGAAAGAAGATGGCGATGTTCTATAGATATTACTTATAGATATACTTATACATGGCATAAAGTGATAAACTGCTATGGCAATAGGAAAAGCAATAGCCTAGGACGATATGGTATGCATTTGAACTCGTTATGTCGATGGAATGCGCTGTTGTGTTTCTTTTTTTATAACTTGCCTTCCTTTTTGCCAGATAAAACTTTCAATGCTGCAAAGGTGTTTAATTCCGTTAAGAGTAACCAACGAACAGCGCATGAGATTTTGCTTTGGTTATTTACAGTGTCGGATTATGACGACTTTTGACGCCCCTATATGAAGAAGGTGTCTGTTTATAATTCTTCCTTTTCACGAATTTAATAAACGATTAGAACTAGAATTTGATTTACTAAAAGATACCACACGGATAGTTTAATTGCTACAAGGACTAAAACTTTTCTTATATGGCGTTTTTCTTTTTTAGCTTTAAAAAAAGCTTTGAGCAGAGGCTGAGCGATCAGAGCAGAGCTCTGAGCAGATTATGATCAGAGCACTCAGATTTATTTATGAAACAACTTGAGCACATTTCATAGGTGTGTTACTGAAATACATTTTTGTTTACCTGAAGTACACGGGCGAGGGCGACTGTCCTGGGAATCCATTTATAATTTTGTGTATTTCTTTGGTCTGTCAAATCACTAAAAAAAATAAGTGAAGTTAGTTTCGCTCAGCGTTCGCTCGATTTGCTCGGTTATTTTATTCTGAGCTAATCGATTAAGATCTGAGCTAGCTCAGATGAAAAAAAAAACACACTTTTTGTATCCTGATATGTCTGAACCAAAAACAAAACATAGAAGTTTTTTTTGACAGTTTCGTTAATGAAGCCCCTCCCAATATTCGCGATTTTAAATACCTAATCTGATTTTAATATGGTGCCAGTTAAGCTTACTTTCAAGCATAAATCAGTGAAAAGTTGAAATTTTTCTTGTTGAGAAAATGTCTAGCATTGAAAAGTCCACTTCTCTACACAAAAAAAGTAACTTGTAGTGTGTGTCATCATTAAAAGAATTACTGAGCGACAAAAACAGGAACAAAATGAATATAAACCATTGGAATGATTGTGTTCAATTTGTGGAAACAGAATTTCAGCTGCTCATTGAAAATAATACTCATTATCAGTGTTCCCATAACGGCATGCTAGATCTAGCATAATAGAGAAAAGCATTATGAAATTTTAAAATTATGCTAAATGCTTTTCTGGCCTTTTTGTTTCGAGTCATTGATTTGATGATATCGTATTGGGAAAAAAATATTAAAAAAATTACAAAGCATTCAAATTCATGACTTTTTCTAAAAGAATTGAATTCATTAAAGCATCTGTTTCATATTGAAATCTGGAAAGTCACTTATTTGGGCCTATTTAGCGAAGTCTTTTGCTCTATTATTCTGTTATAAATTTTAATACAAAAGTTTGAGCTGTCAAAAAACCTTCTATGAATTATAATATGGTATTGGGCTGCTAAAACTGTTAAGAAATCTATGAGATTTCAAAAGTTCGAAATTCACAAATGCGTTTTAGATCCAGGTACCTACTAACTTTTAAAGATGCAGCTGGGGAAAATAAGTTTAATGAATTAGGTCGATTTGTGATTGGACTGCTTTCACTTCCCATTTCAAATGCTGAGGTTGAGCGCCTGTTCAGCCAAACGAATATTTAATTTAAACAACAATTTGGAATCAAATTTCAAAAGAATTATTGAACAGCATTGTCCAAATACGCGAGGGGCTGAAGATAGAAGATAAATGCTGTCTTATAAGGTTTCAAGAAGTGTTATAGAGGAAGTTGGATTCTCGGTGAAGTATCAAAAACCTAAGGGTGAAGAAGATTATTTGTATTAAGAACTTTTGGCTAAATCTTTATTTAATTAAAATCATAAAATAGATAAGATATTTATTTCTAAAAACTAATAGCCTAAGAGCCCACATCAAATTTTAGGAGTGGATTGATAACCAAAATATCTTGAGTTCAATTGTTCAGATTTCCAAGGTTATGACGTTTTGACTGAATATATTTTATAAATTTATTGAAGTGGTAATACCTCTGACAAAATAAATTGAAAAATCGCTGTTTTCAAACCCCCAACCCCGCCAAAAGCTAAAAAAGAAACCTGCCAGACGATTGTTTTCGATACCACGATATATGCACCTACAAACCCTCATACTCATATTTTGGTTACCAATCCACTCCCAAAATTTGCTGTGGGCTTTTGTTTATAATGTTATTTTATAAAAATAAGAATAAGTCTGACTGATTTAAAAATAAATAATTAACTACTAAAACATGTTCGCACATAAAAATAGTTTTCTGTAACTTTTACAGAATACCTATTTACATATAAAGCTTTAAGTTTCGTTATTTTTGAATAAATTTTGTTTATTTCCGTTTTTTGTTAGATAAGGAGATATTACCTATGTACGTATGTATGTATATTAGGTATTTATTAGAAAATAAATATTAATTTTGCTCTTCGAGATGTTTGTTTTTTAATCATCGGTATAGACGTTTTTGTATGGATTTTCAAATAAAGCATTTTGTTTTTTGAGCTCCCATACGATCTAGCATTATAAAATTTGAAATCTAGCACATTAAATATTTTTTGTATGAATGTTTTTTTATAATAAAAATTCTATACTGCAAGATTATTTCATTAGACTTATTGAATTATTAATTCAAAATATCTTTTAACGAATTTTAGTCCAAAAAATGTTCAACGATTGTTGAAGATTATTTCATTAGACTTATTAAATTATTAATTCAACAATTGTTGAACATTTTGTGGACTAAAAGCCGTTAAAAGATATTTTGAATTAATAATTCAATAAGTCTAATTAAATAATCTTGCAGTATAGAATTTTTATTAAAAATTGATGTTAGTTGGACTGAACTCAACAAGAAATGCATATTGGCAATGCCCTCACAAGTCAACAGAAGAGTATGGGCTTGGCCACCATCAAATGGTCCATGGCCTTACCTATCATAACTGACATTTCGGAGTGTATATTTTTTTTTCTCCACAAAAGAAGCAAGAAAACACTTATTTCCAAAAAATTAATTTTTGTCACCTTTTTTAAAAACAAAAACACTGTATTGTCTACTTAATGGCGACTTTCTTGACAAAGCTCTATGACGACCGTTCCTTGACAACGACATTTTCAAAACTATAAGTGAGATCTTCGGGATTAAAACTTTATTTAAATAATTATTTTTTGTTGCACATATATTATTGACCAAATATTTAATAAAGTTATGTGATAATTGTTCAATACTAAAGCGTTCAATACACGATACAACCCATCGTACCGATTTGAGTTGTGCGGATATCGCTAGCGATATCGCAAGTGAGTTCACACACCATACGATTAACTCGCGATTTCATCAACTGTCCGAAAAGTTCCTCATTTTCATCTTTCATTCTTTGTTAGTTGATTTGGTCGTACAAACGCAGACGGTACGATCTCCATCAAAGCCGTCGCACGCTAACTCTTGTTTTGGCTCGATAGCATTCGACCATGCGATTTCAATACAGCGGATACTTACGTTTACACACACAATACAATCGTCGCATAGGATTCAACTTTTGTACTATAATCGGTACAATAATTGTATCGTGTATTGAGTGCTTAAAGGGTTTTCCAATAGGGACGGGTCGATTTTGACAGATCGTGCCGGCCATATTGTTTTTTTTTACTTTCTGTCAAAATATCGTCTTTTAATCAGTTACTAAAGACAAATCTTCATGGTAAGTTACACCGTCGAGCAACACGTGCAAATGATAAAACTTTATTGTGAAAATGGGTTGGAAGTTGATCCCAATTTTGGTCCAAAAATCATCTTTAGCGATGAGGCCCATTTTTGGATGAATACGTGCGTGAATAAGCAAAATTTCCGGATTTGGGACGACACCAATCCACGCCAGATTCACGAGATGCCAATGCATCAAAATAAAGTTACTGATTGGTGTGGATTTTGGGCTGGAGGCCATCACCGTCAACGGCGATCGCTAAAGGTCGATGATCACCAACTTATTGGATGATATGGACACCGAAGACATATGGTTTCAACAGGATGGCGCTACGTGTCACACAGTTCAAGACACAATCGTTATTCTGCACGAGCGGTTTCATGGCATGATAATCTCGCGCCGAGCGACGTGAATTGGCCACCAAGATAAGATCGTGTGATTTAACCCCTTTGGACTTTTTCTTGTGGGCTTTCTTAAGTCGCATAAAAATAAAAAATAAATCGGGTGGCACAACGGCTCATGAAGAACCAGGGCCTAGTGACTAACAACTCGCAACCATTCCTGTGTGCGCCTTTTGACAGGAATGGAAGGGACCTACAATTTTATGCCGAATCCGAACGGCTAGACGAGAAGCACTTATTCGTGACAAGTGATACTCTTGGAGGATTTGTCAATTCCTCGCAAGAGGCAGTAGCCCTGAAAAAAAAACTTTTTTGTTTTTAGGTGGACGAGGCTGGGAAGCGATCCCAGACCTCCAGCGTGACAGTCGAACGCACTAACCATTACGCTACGGGCTACTACTTTCTTAAGTCGCAGGTCTATGCGAATAAGCCGCAAACCACCGCGACCCTAAAAGACCGATGCCATCGGTCAAATTCAGCCTGACTGATGCGCCAAAGTCATCGAAAACTGGGCCTTTCGAAACCGCGCCACCCAGCGAAGCCGCGGCGGCCATTTGAACGATGTTATATTTGTGAAAAATGCACATAATTTCAAACTAAACCGAATACATCATCAATCTGATTTTTGCTTTCTTCATGTAAAAAAAAGCAAACAGAGCTTAATTCGAAAAATAAAGATACAGTTGAGGTTAAAACCCAAAAGCAATTCTCATAGTAGAAATTATCAAATAAATATTTACCAACAATACTTAAGGAATTATGGTTTAAAAATATTTCAAAAAATTAAGTTAAAAAAAAACACATTCCAGAATCCTATAAAACCATTCTTGACTAATTTTGTATTTTTATTATTCAAAGCCCCGCACAGAAATCGTGTGATATTTTAAGTGCTTATAATTAGTTTTGTAAAAATTAAAAAAAAAAAGAAATAACCAAAGGCAATGCATTGCTTGGAGCCATCGATAACTTTTGTATCATTAATTTAACGTTAAGGTGCCTTAAGGACCCCTATCTTAGTCCGGCACCGAACTGGTATGTATGTACGTATCGTACACGGTTACCATAAAATCACTTTGACAGCATAGCTTTTGGGTTTTTACTTACCTCATATCTGTTAGTTTTTTTTTGGTTGATTTTGCTGTGTTTGTTTTGTGTTACGTAAAAAAGTGTATCGAAAATCAAAAAAGAAAAAAAAATTAGTTCGTGCTTCGGAATAATGTTATTCTTACTTAGGTTGGTGACAGGAAATCGATCAATATTATTTGACCGAGAGAAAATAAATCATTTATCGATTTAAAATATATTAGAGCAGGTAAACAGGAATTTCTGTGTTTTTAGTTTCAAAAAATATTTCAAAAATAAAGCTTAGTTTTGAGGAAAACGTAGTCAATAAGTGATATTTCAAAGTGCAGTATGAAAAAAGTTTTAACAAAAAGTACGAGTGCATGAAGAAGAATCTTAGATCAAGAGAGATTCTTAGAGTTTTGTGATACATTTAAACATTATTATTTGCCGACAAAATCAAAAACACATATCACCTGGGGAACGTTGATGGTTGTTGTTGGCACTGTACTACGCACAGGAATTATAGGTAACATAAAGAAAAATGGTTTTCGAAAGCGTATTGGGCACGGAAAAACCAAATGACCTTTACTGCATAGTTTGATCTGGAAAAAAAGATAGGAAAATCTGTATGAAACGACTAAATAAATTAAAGAGAATAGTGCGCAAGGGAGGGGTATGTGAGAAATATTGTTCATTTTTGAAGTCAGTTAAAAGTTAATAAAATGATTTTCGAGAAATTTGTTGGTTTGCAATAATACCGTTCTTTAAATTAACATGTACAGGAATATGTATGTCCATAATATAGTTTTGATGTCTATGAAGGTAGATGACAAGGTTGTGGTAAAATGCATGTCGGTTTGCTTAAGAGACTGTTTTTAGAATACATCTGAACTACAAATAGCCGAAAAAAAGTAGTTGCTCATGCTCCAAGAAGGAACTACATAGGTAAGTGCTTATTATTAAATTAAAGTATGTATATTAGGGTGTCCGGTATTTCCCAAGCTCATTTTTTTTGGATAGCACACCCCGTCAATCGAAATTTTATGCAGCCGAAAGAAAAAATTATTGACCAAACATTTTTTTTCCGAGGTCATTAACCCGTGCTTCTAAGGTCATAGTTTTCCCATTAAGATTTGTATGGGAATTTTACAGTCTTCACATTTTATTTTTTCTTCTCTGGAACTATAACAGTTATTCTAATTTTGTTTGGGAATTCTGATTGATTTATTGGTCCTTTAAAAAACTGCATTTAAAAATTTATTAAAAAACTACGATTGTACCGGGAGCGGGTCATAATACTGTTTTTAAAAATTCTGTATGACATAATTCTGTGTGGTCAAAATACTGTAAGACCATAATTCTGTATGTCATTATACTGTTAATACAAAATTCTGTATGTCAAAATACTGTATGAACAAAATACTGACTTGCAAAATTCTGTTTTGTAAATTGCTGGGCTCTCATCACGTAACTTTGACGATATCGTTTTCGATATCGTTATCGATAGCTATGCTTCACGTAAGAATACAAAACGTCTGTCGTTCAAACGATATCGAATTGAAGAATTGAGTTTTACTTCATGTAATTAAAAAAGCTGTCATTTACTATCGTCTCGACGATATCGACTGCTCGATACCTATTTAGCTATCGTCTTGGTGTATTTTGTTAGTTTTAGATGTGATTTCTTATATCTTACGATCCGACAGCAAATTGGGACTGTATATATAATCAAAATATAATTATAAGGGTTTATAGGTGCATGTGTCATGATATTGTAAGCAAGTCTACCTTCACAACAGTAATTTATCATACACCGTTGGAGAAGTTATTGCATACAGCACGTTTTGTAAATAGAATAATAGTGCAATTCTTTAACTGGTATACCAACTCAACAGTAATGTGTCATACCTCGTTCAAAAGGTTACGGCTATATACATAGTAACAAAAAAAAAATAGTACTCGCAGTAACCTTTTCAGAGATTGTGGAAAATTACTGTGGCGTAGGTAGACCGCTTTGTCCATTCTCATTCACTGTCGTCTCTTGAGGTATGACTACAAATATAAATACATACATATGTACATACATATGCATTTACATACATATATATTTAGATTTGTGTGTATTGTCAACGTAACATTTCGACTTTCTAATTAACGACACCCACGGCCACGACGATATTGAAAAAACTGTCATTATATGCCTAAGGCCGTATATCACTTAAACAAAAGCCCAACAGCAAACAAAACGAATTTTCTCACGATGACAGTACAATATTTCTGATGTTTTATATTTCAAACGTGTTTTTCAGAGACTCCCAAACTTTCAAAAACGAGAACGATAGAGGATACGAGAGTAGAAGTGTAACGTGAAGCAAAATATTGTCGATATCGTTTCTAGCTATCGTCTGGACTATAGTCGTCAGAAAAGTTACGTGATGAGAGCCCTGTACGGCAAAATACTGTATTTTCAATACTGTTTTTTTTCCTTAAAAAAAAAATAAAACACAGAATATAATACTAGTTTTGAATATATTTGTGTCGTGTTTACTGACAATCAAATCATAACTTTATAATGTAATTGAAAGTATATATTTATGTAAATCCTGAGAAAAAACAAATCAAACTTTTCTTAAAGATAAACAAAAACATTTTACAAATAAATAATGTTTTATGTCAAAACCAATATATGTATGTAAATTTAAATTGTTTGCAATTCGTTCTAAGTATGTATGCAATTTAGGATGTTTTTTAATAACACGTTCAATTTTTTGATTTAAGTAATAGTTTTTTTTATGAGTGTCAAGTTAGCAAAACAACATTCACGAATCGAAAAATGGTTAATTGGATAATTTGCCGTTAACTTGTTGTTAATTAGTTGTGACAACTTCGAATTTGTCGTTCAATGATTTCTATGTTTTTTGTGTTGCTTTGCTAACTTAATATCAAGTTCGCAAAGCACCCCTCAGAAAAGTATTTAAAACTCTTTACAGTGAATGATTTATAGGTTAATAATTTGCCGTTAATTAGTTGTTAATTAGTTGTGACATTTTCAATTTTGTCGTGCGATTTTGTCTATGTTTTTTTTTTTTCTAATTTCCAAATTCGATGTCAAGTTAGCAAAGCAACACCTCAAAACGGAGTTAAAACTTCTTATATTGAATAATTTATTGCTTAATAATTTGTCGTTGATTAGTCCTTAATTAGTAGTGACATTTTTAGTTTCATCGTGCTATGTTTTCTATGTTTTTTGTTGCTGTTTCACTAATTTGATGTCAAGTTAGCAAAGCAACACTACAAAAAGGGGTTTAATCTTCTTATATTGAATAATTTATTATATTTGAATAATGTACAACAAAAAAAAACATAGAAAACATACCACGAGGAAATTGAAAATATCACAACTGATTAAGGGCTAATCAACGACAAATTATTAAGCAATAAATTATTCAATATAAGAAGTTTTAACCCCTTTTTGAGGCATTTCTTTGCTTATTTGACACAAAGTTAGTAAATCAGCAAAAAAAAAAAAAACATAGAAAACATAGCACGATGAAATTGAAAATGTCACAACTAATTAAGGACTAATCAACGACAAATTAGTAAGCAATAAATTATTCAATATAAGAAGTTTTAACTCCGTTTTGAGGTGTTGCTTTGCTAACTTGACATCGAATTAGGAAATTAGCAAAAAAAACATAGAAAACATAGCACGACAAAATTGAAAATGTCAAAATTAATCAACGACTAATTAACGGCAAATTATTAACCTATAAATCATTCACTGTAAAGATTTTTTAGTACATATCTGCGGGGATGCTTTGCTAACTTGATATGAAGTTGGTAAAGCAACACAAAAAACATAGAAAACATTGAACGAAAAATTCGAAGTTGTCACAAATATTTAACAACAAATTAACGGCAAATTATCCAATTAACCATTTTTTGATTCGTGAATGTTGTTTTGCTAACTTGACACTCATTTTTTTTTTTCATATTTGAGCGCCCTAGCAACAAATGTGTGACATGTACATAAATAGAATTCATTCATGAAATAAATTTGTTTTTTCACAAACAGAATAGACAAAGTCAAATTAAATAGAGAAAGTAAGAAAGAGTGAACAAAAAATTACTATAGTAAATTGATATAAAAATTGACATTTACCAAAAAAGACGAAAAAACTCAAGAAATAATTTTAGAGGGAGTTTTCTCTCTCCTTTTCCCTAAGCTCCCAACTAGGTACCGACATCAACAATAAATTGAAGCTTGCTCCTTTATCAATTTCGATATTTTATTGTTTTAGGTGGTAGTAAGAAACCTAACCTAACCAGAATTTTGCTATACAGAATTTTGACATACAGTATTTTGCTCATACAAGCATTTTACATATACAGAATTTTGACATGCAGTATTTTGGCATACAGTATTTTGAATACAGTATTTTTCCACATACAGTATTTCGACCCCAACCCGATTGTACCATTTACGAAGAAAAGACTTCTTTCACAGATGAAACCTATCCGGTAAGCTTGCGTAGTAATTTAAACGAAGAGGGAGGCAACATACCTAGGAATTACACTAGATTGTTAACTCCTCTGAAACAAGGGTGTAGAAATAACCTTCGGGAAAGCCACAAAGGCCCTAATAGATATGCAAGAGACTTGCAGGAAAATCTTGGGATTGCAAGCCTAACCATCCTCAAATGGATGTACACCATGATGTTGAGACCCATTGTTCCATCTGGTGCGGTTGCTTAGCACAAATGAACCGATACATAATGTATTGGTTGAATACTGACTTATGGAAGATACAGGGTTATTCACCTAAAGTGTGGCAAACAGATAGGGCATGTAGGTCGAGTTTGAGTTGAGCCATGGAAAAAGTCATATTGGAGAGGGTCTCTTCCCTTCTGTTTAGGCGAGAGGGGCAATTTTATACAAAAATTACTTAAAACAGAAAAAAACATTATCAAAAAACAACGGTAATACTTACAACAACATGTTTAACCTTTTTCTAAGCCCAACAAAAATATTATTTTATTTTCTTTTCAAATATAAAGTTCTTTTAGGGAACAGTTTTTGAAAAATTAATTTTCAAATTTAAAGTTTCGAATAAAAATGACAAAAAAATGTTGTCCAAGAAATTTTTTTCAAAATAAGTATTTTTGTTTTCAAAATTATATGCTCTATTAGTCTTAGTCAAACACTGAAAACCGTATGGCTAAATATTAAACAAAATGAATGAACCAACTTCCTTATAAAACTATGAAAAATTAGGCTAAATCATATCATTTCCAGTTGATTGTCCTCAGTTTCGTTTCTTCTTGTTTTTACTAAAAAGTTAGTTTATTTATACCCCCCACCTCCCATACGATTTTTGGGATGTATTGTATATAAAAAAAAAAAAAACATAAATATACATAAATGCAGAGATAATTTATCTTAAAGTGTTGGTTGCAGTGTAAGATACAAATTACCAGAAACGTGATACAAAATAAGCCAATTTGCCAAAAAAAGGTGACGCCACTTTTGCACTCACAGCCTCAATTAATCTTAGACTTTGTTCAAAACCGTTTGCTTTAAAAATATTAATCTGAAGTCAAAAGTACTAAGATGTTCCTTTTATTGGAAATAAGGATAATGATAATCGTCATAGATGGAATTCAGGTGTAAATTAAGGAAGTCAAAAATCTTTTACCTTAACTTGCCTCAATAAAACCTGCTTCAGTGTCAACATTTTAAACTTGGCAGCTGAATGATGGTAAAAGGACTCAGCTGGTTCAGCACATTTATGACGATGCAAAATGCTTTAGTGTTAGACATCTAAATCTATAAAACGAAAAATTATACTGTTTGGTGACAATTCAATTCTCATTAAGCTGTCAAGAGACTTTGAATTGGCAACGATTGTTCATCTCATAACCGCACTGTCAAAGATGTTTTGCACATTTAAAAAGTGATATGTACACATGTGGGAATGTGTTTTCGCTGATTTTATCCATATATTTACAAAAAACACATTTGCACATTTTTGTGTCTGCAGCCGTTTAGACAAAGTAACATAGTGGATTGAATTTGTTGTATTAATTTTATTTACCATTCAGTGTTTGCTTATTATTTTTATTGCACACATATGTACATCGATTTGAAATATCAGTCTGGACAAAAGAGTGTATACTGTAGTATTCAGTTTTTGGTGGTCGAATTTTGGAGAATTGACCATAAGTACTAATTAAAACAGCTTAAATTCATCTATCGACTACAAATTGTGTAATTTATGAATATTTAAACAAAATTTTAAACATCTGTGTTCTTATTTTTATTGAAATGTCTATGCCTGTCTATCCATCTTCATCAAACTTCACCAAACATATTTGTTTAATTAATTTGAAAAATGAATTGTTAAATGTTGTATATCCCATGTTATAAAATTCCTCCAATCCTACATTTTGATTTCTGATAGTGATGGTGAATTCTTATATAATGCATATCATACAACAGCTGGTGCATTTTATAACAAAGTTATTATTACTGTTCTGTAATTAAATACGTTTGAGTGCATATATCATCACAATGCTGTGTTTCAAAGCATCTATCCATCCGGTTCCGCTGTAGTCAAAGGTACATGCTACAACTACATACTCAACACTCGAATAGATAGTATAGCAAATGAAATTTCTCTTCATTTAGCTTCCAGTTGGTAGCATCTGGCTTAATTGAAAATTGCATTAAATGAAAGTGTTTTCCTGAAACTATATTGCTAACATGTTATGCTCGTATTACTTTACTCTACTCACATGCAATTAAATTATATTCGTGATTCTGATTTTATTTTTTTTATAGTTTTTAATCATGTTTTAATCCAAATTCAACATAATGAAGTTTATTGGCAGAGTATACAATATACATTACCATACCTACATTTGTAAAAATGTTTGATGGTCTTAAATCGAGGTAATCTAATTTAGTTTCTGCATGGATTTGCAATTGCTGGGAATCATATCATTTGAATTTAATTTTTGCGAGAGAAAGTAAAGATATACTGAAAGACTGGATACTGATGTAAAGTCCGAACACGACATGGAAATTATTTTGTACTCTAAGGCTAAGCACCCACATGCAACTTTCAGTCACGAAACTGTTTGGTTGCTAAAATGAATCATGTGCATTTATATGCGAGTGCGAGGGTGCGCAGATGCCGAAACTAATAATATGTTACTCCGCGGACATTCAGCCAAATTATTGCATTTATTTCTGAAGGTGATGGAAAAAAGAATGAAAAGGAGTCAATATTTCTCCTTCAACAAGAATTCTGAGAGAGGAGAACTGCCTTACATCTCAATTTCACTTGTTTTTTCACCTGTTGCTTTCGAATATTTTAGTGTTGCTCAAACTGAAAATTAATTAGTATCTCTATCATACTAGTCTAGGAAAGGTAAAAAATTTAATAAGGGCAAGTGGGAACAAATTAACTCATGAAATTTGTATGCTGGTATCGAAGCAGAATTTTATCTTCAATTACATATCCAAAGTCCCCCAAAATCCCCGCATTGGGTTATTGTATAGACGCATTTAAAGACTCAGCTGTTGGGTCACAGAAGTAAGTTTCCGTAGTTACAAAGCCAACCCTACTGAGGAAAAGCTGAATAAGTTCAAACAAGCTAGAAAGACCTGTAGTGTTCATATTCGACGAACCAAATTTTTGCATGACCAGAAATTAAGGCAAAAAAAACTACAACGTCCCACAGGTAGTAAACATTTTTGGTTATTTGCAAATAACATACGGAATGCTACTTCGTCGTTCCAACGCTCTTCTTCAACGATACACTTGCTGTCAGCTCGATAGATAAAGCCAATTTGCTTGCAGCACAGTTTGCTGTTAATTCGACGCTGCCAGAAAGTGTTATGACTCCTCCTGTACTTGAGAGCGTAAACGATTCCAAGGGACGAATCTTCTTTCGCACTCGTGCAGTTGCCAGAGTTCTGAAAGATCTTGATCTACACAAATCCGCTGGCCCGGATAGTATCCCTCCGATTGTTCTTAGAAGGGGTTCTTCAATGCTGGCAAAACCACTGCGTAAGCTTTTCCATCTGTCCTATTCTACTGGTCTCTTTCCGAGTGGATGTAAAACAGCATTTGTCCCGCCTGTCCCTAAAAAAGGCGTATCTTCTTCACCCTCAAACTATCGACCAATTGCACTAACGTCCCTTCTTTCCAAGGTCATGGAAACGCTGATTAATTTTCAGCTCAAGAAATATCTCGAGGAACGAAAGCTTATTAATGACCGGCAGTACGGCTTTCGTGATCTGGTGATCTGATGTCATATCTCACCGAACAGTGGAACAAATATTTACATCGTTTTGGAGAAAATAAGATTATTGCGCTTGATATTTCTAAAGCGTTTGATAGAGTTTGATAGAGTTTCGAAAATGCGCGCATTTGGTATTGATGAATCTCTTCTTCGTTGGATTAGAAAATCCCTTTCGGACCGTGCAATACAAGTTTCAAGTCTGAAATCCACAAAATAAATGCTGGTGTGCCCCAGGGATCCGTTTTGTCTCCGACTCTCTTCCTTATATTCATAAATGATCTTTTGTCTGAAACGTCTAATCCATTAAACTGTTCCGCTGACGACAGCACCCTCAGCTTCTCATATTCGTTTTCAGATACACATACATGTCCTTCGGATGTGGAACTTGAACTTGTAGTCTATAAAGCCTTTATTCGTCCAAAACTCGAGTACAACTCTCGTGTTTGGACAGGTGCTCCAATAACCCATTTGAGTCTATTCGATAGAATCCAAAGAAGAGCTATGAAAATGATAGGCGATAGAAATATAACCGATACATTTGCTTCTCTAGAACACCGCCGCAATGTTTCTTGTATTTCATTATTTTATCGTTATTTGCATAAACAGTGCTCGCGAAATAGCCAGTTGCATTCCTTCCCTTAAAAAATTCAACCGTAATACTCGTGGTTTTAGGAATGCCCATCAGTTTACCCTTGAGCCCAACTTCGAGCGTACTGTCAAGTTCAGGGATTCTTTCTTTTCCCGCAGCACGCGAATGTGAAATGCTTTACCCGACTCTATCTTTCCCTCCCATTTCAATATTCAGAATTTCAAAACCAATGTGCATCGGTTCCTCCTCTTAAATCCTTCCCTATATTACTAAAGCTCGTACTGTGTTCAATCATATTAAGGGTATTCACAACCCTTTAGTGCGAGCACATAATAATAATAATAAAAAAGGTGGAAACACATGTTTTAAGGGTGCTTTTTAACGCTGATTCTAAAGAGACCAATGTTGAAAAGATACATTTACCCTGGTAGAAAGTTAAAGTCCTTTTTATGGAATGATGACTTTATTTTAAAGTACTTACTTGTTGTACTTAAAAAAAAGTCATAAAAAAGACTTTAACTTTCTACAGGATACATGTATCTTTTCAGTTTTGGTCTCTTTAGAATCAGCCTTGAAAAGCACCCTAAAAACATGTGTCATATGATTTGATTGTATTATAACAAATTTGTCAGCTTGATAAACTCTCGCCTCCTCCCCCTCTCCACCACTTTAAATGCGTCTATACAAAAAGCCCATGCAGGGATTTTGGGGGACTTTGGATATGTTGCTGAGGATAAAATTCGGCGTGTCGGTACCAGCAATAAAATTTCATGAATAAATATGTTCCCAATTGCCTTTATTAAATTTTCTATCTTTCCTAGACTATTAGTTTGAGCCTGGAAAATTATAATTCCATGAAGTAGTTTTCCTAAACACGGGAGCTGAAATAACAATTTTTTCTTTATAAATACGGGGGTAAATATTTATATCTAAAATAAAATAAAAAAAAAAATTATAAAAAATAATTCAATAATGGAATTTAACTCAAATCAATTTATCGAAAAATTGATCCGAAATAAAATTCTTCTTAAAAATGGTCTGAGAGTAAGTTCTTGTAATTGATTGATTAAGCGTTCCACAATTGAAAAACAGTCGCAAACAAATTAAACAAACCAAACTAAATTATTCCCCCAAGGTACTCAAGGCATCTATATTTGTCCCAACTCCCAATTTATAGCGTCGGGATTTGAGTTGTTAATGAATCGTGAATTCTATCAGTATCAAACAATTATATTAACAATTAAGTTACTTTTTCCAAGACTTTGATGACCTGTAAGATTTACATATATCCCGTTCACCCATAGCCAATATTCAGTGCCATCTCTGAATTCATTTCATGTCAGCGAAAATACATTTTTGTTTATTCAGTCGCTGGCGCTGTATCTCCGACTGAATTCTGTTTTTATAACTTTATGAAATAAGTCACTTATGTTTAAAACCATAAATAACTTTTAAAAACATATCCTTTTGTTAACACGGATTAAATTTATAATAAATATAAACCAGCTAGCGGTATAGCCGGCAGTGGCAGTGTATACAAATACAAAGGCTTGTGGGAAATGTTCTCCTGTTGGCAATTAAGTTTATGTGTGACGCCAATAGAATATACAATGAACACACGTTTCGCATAGAAGGACTTGCTTATGTTCAGCTTCAAATACAAAATGCTATCAAGGGGAGTTTCAACGATGCACAATTGTTTTTCTTTCATGGATATGAATACCATATCATATATAGTTGTTTCAGCACCAGCTCAAGCTTCAGCTCTAGCAAGCAAACGACATACAGCACAGTGCTGGAACCTGGAAGTTTTATCTTTTATGTCTGTCCAGCTGCAGTTAATAAATGAAATTTGCTTTATTAGACCAAACGTGTCGGATATAATTTAGTTCCTTGTGCGCTGGAGAAAATAATACTATCCAATTTGCCAGAAGCCAGAGTGTAGTTGTGTTTGGCGTGTTAGAAGAGCGAGAGAGAGTAAACAATTTAGCGAGAGTTATAATTGTTCAAGTTGTACTCGTATTATCTAAGTGAATGTCGAATTAATATAATATAAAGATGTTATAAAAATATTAAATCTACTTTAACTATGTACACACACATATGATTCAAACATTTTATTGACAATGGAAACAAAAATAAAAATTGAGAAAAATTAGGGCTGGCCACGAGACGAGATAAGTCTCGGCCTCGGTCTCGGTCTCGAATGACAAGACCGAGTCGAGACGATACGAGACGAGACTGCCCTTTAAGCATCCTAGACGAGACCGAGACGAGACTGAAAATTTTCCATTTTAACGAGACCGAGACGGGACTTACAAAAGTTTCGCCGAGCCTCGTCTCGTGGCCAGCCCTAAGAAAAATACGTGGTTAAATAAAAACAAAACCTTTTATAGTTCAGTAAAATCGTATTTTTGACAGGAAAATATTTTGCATTTTTCTCAATGTTGTGCCACGAAATGTTGTTTGTAAATCGCATATTTTTGATTTCAGCACCTAAAACTACATTAAGCCAGCAGCAAATCAAACTTACCCCAAAAATTTACCTCTAGGGGTCATTCACCTTTAAAGCACAAATTGACCGGATTGAAATGTTGATTTTGATATTGATATGTATATGTATATGTTTGCTTGTAGTATGAACCTTAAAGTGATGTTGTTGGGAGGCAGCATGAAATGATGTGCTCGCATAATTTAATTATTATTTTATTAAATCAGTTAAAAGTTTACACTCAGACATAAGAACCACAATGTTCGATCGTACATAAAACCAAGTACAGTAGATGACGGTTATACGAAAGTCTCATATGAGAAAAACACGCTTATAAGATGAACATTCCAAAACACCATGCACGTTCTCGTGAAAATAAGTGTTAAATAAACCTCATATAAGAAAATTGTTTTTAAGAAAAACACTGATATATGAAACTTATTCTGATACAAAATCTCATTCATTACATAGAAAATTAAACTTTTATAAGAAATTTTCCCGTGTAAGCTTCCAAATGATGGTTTTCCGACGTTGCATGAATACCCCTTGAGAGAAATAAAAAAGCTCATACATTGACAGTGTAGTAGCCCGTAGCGTAATGGTTAGTACGTTTGACTGTCACGCTGGAGGTCTGGGATCGCTTCCCAGCCTCGTCCACCTAAAAAATCTAAAAAAAAGTTTTTTTTCAAGGCTTCTGCCTCTTGCGAGGAATTGACAAATCCTCCAAGAGTATCACTTGTCACGAATAAGTGCTTCTCATCTAGCCGTTCGGATTCGGCATAAAATTGTAGGTCCCTTCCATTCCTGTCGAAAGGCGCACACAGGAATGGTTGCGAGTTGTTAGTAACTAGGCCCTGGTTCTTCATGAGCCGTTGTGCCACCCGATTTAATTTTGTTTTATTTTTATACATTTTTTTTTTTTTATATTTAGCGCGCGCTAAAGGGGTTATGAATACCCTTAAAGTGATAAACACAGCACGAGCGATTAGGTAGGTTGGAGGGGATTTGAAAGGAGAAACCGATGTACATTGGTTTTGAATGTCTGTAGATCATAATGGGAGGGGAAGATAGCGCTGGGTAGAGCATTCCACATTCGTGTAGTGTAGTGCGACTAAAGAAAGAATCTCTGTACTTAACTGTACGTCCGAAGTTGGGCTCAAGGGTAAACTGATGGGCATTCCTAGAAGCGCGAGTATTACGGTTGAATTGTTTAAGGGGAGGAATGCAACTGGCTATTTCGCTAGAGCAATTTTTGTTAAAATAACGGTAAAATAACGAAAGGCATGAAACATTTCGACGGTGCTCCAGAGATGTAAACGTTTCCGTTATAGTTCTTTCACCTATCATTTTAAGAGCTCTCTTTTGAATTCTATCCAATAGACTCAAGTGGGTTATTGGAGCACCTGCCCAAATATGGGAGTTGTACTCAAGTTTTGGACGAATAAAGGCTTTGTAGATCACAGCCAGATCGGAGGGGGAGAAAAATTTCTTGCATCGACGGAGAAAACCTAAACACCTAGCAGCATTTTTGGCGATGTCAAATATGTGGTCGTTCCACAAAAGGTGGTCTGTGACACACATACCGAGGACTGAAAGCTGTTCAGTTTCCTCTATGCAAGTGCCGCTCATGGATAGCAGCATTGGGGGTGGGTTCCGCTTTAACGACAGGAGACAGCATTGAGTTTTAGAAGCACTAAATTCTACACGGTTTTTTATTCCCCAGTGGACAATACTGTCAAGATCAGAATTTAATGAGCTTATCATACGCTGCCGTTTAAGTTCCACATCCGAAGGACATGGATGTGAATCAAGAAACGAATATGAAAAGCTGAGGGTACTGTCGTCAGCAAAACAATTTAATGGATTAGAAGTTTCAGATAAGAGATCGTTTATGAATATTAGGAAGAGAGTCGGAGACAAAACGCAGCCCTGGGGCACACCAGCATTTATATTGTGGATTTCAGATTTGAAACCGTCCAATACAACTTGTATTGAGCGGTCCGAAAAGTAATTTCTAATCCAACGAAGAAGAGATTCATCGATACCAAATGCACGCATTTTCGATAAGAGAGCTTGATGCCAAACTCTATCAAATGCTTTTGAAATATCAAGCGCAATAATCTTACTTTCTCCAAAACGATGTAAAGATTTGTGCCACTGTTCGGTGAGATATACCATCAGATCACCAGTGGACCTATTGCTACACGAAAGCCGTACTGCCGGTCATTAAGAAGCTTTCGTTCTTCGAGATATTTCTTTAGCTGAAAATTTATCAGCGTTTCCATGACCTTGGAAAGAAGGGACGTAAGCGCAATTGGTCGATAGTTGGAGGGGGAAGAAGACACGCCTTTTTTAGGGACAGGCTGGACAAATGCTGTTTTCCATCCACTCGGAAAGAGACCAGTAGAGTAGGACAGATGGAAAAGCTAACGCAGTGGTTTTGCCAGCGTTGAAGAACACCTCTTCAGAACAATGGGAGGGATACTATCCGGGCCGGTCAGTGATACATTTTATTTCGTATACAGTGCATCAAACAATGGCTCGTACATTAAACAATAAAATAAAAGGGGTTTTGTAGCAGAGATTTGTGTACGCATTGTAAGTATTTCTAGCTATATAAGAAATTTAATTTTTTCATTTTATTTATATAAGAAATTTTCTTTTTTATAAGTATACAGTTTTTTATAGAAGAAAACATGGATATAAGAAAGGAATTCTTTGGATTTTTTGAGTTTCTTTAATCCGTCATCCACTGTACCTGCAAATGCGAACCACTCGTGTATTTAATTTTTGTGCATTTAATTTATTTTTTTTAATCATTGACATCGTAGATTGACAGATGAGAGACAAACCATATTTTGACATAAATTGATAGATAAGGAACGAACTATATGTTGTCATGTGGAATCAGTAGATTGAAAAACAAAATTTCCAAATTAATGGATTTTTAATAACACATATGGTTAATGACTTCTCGACACGTGCTGATTGAGTTTTTTATTTATTACAAATAGCAAAGCACAAATTCCTTTTTTTAATTGAATTTTTTCAACCGTCATTAAAAGTTGTCATCAACTGCATTCAGTGTCAACTTTATCTGCAAACACGTTAACACTTTTGTACACTAATAAAAGATGATTTGCATAAGAAGTGACAAAAAAAATGAGACTGTGTAGATTGATTCGATACAAGACAAAAATTAGCTAACGAAATGGGTCTATTTTCCCCAGCTTCGGCGGAAAGTGTAATTTGCGAAAAAAAAAAATGATTTTAAATGAAAAAAAAAAAAAAAAAGCAACGGCAGCACTCAGAATATTGTGTCATACCTTTTTTTTAAGCCAATTAATATTCGATGATCTTATTCATTTGAAATCAAACACTGAAAACCATATGTTTCTCAAGTATTACTCTGTACATTTATGTAGGATTAATAAAATAATAATAATGAAAGCAGCAGCGTTCCCAGTCAATGAGTCAGGGATGAGTGTAAATATATTCATACATAATTTAATAAGAAAATTTTACGAACCCGTTTTTAACAAATCGAATTTGAATTTGAAATTTTTCAAAATAAAAAAACAAAGTTAATTTCAGACCGTGAGAGCAATAGTGGCCTTACTTGAAATTGAGTTTATTACGAAAATTGAATCTGTACCTACTAACCCACATTTCTGCATTTAAATTTGTTAAATTTTCGGCTTCATGCCATAGTTACAGGCCTTTTGTAGTTAGGCCAAATACAAACAAATTAAAAGCTCGAGTGCAAGCGTGGTCTTTCTACCACTTAGGCCACATTTGCGCTCGCATATTTGATTTTATTGTTTGAAACTTTAAGCTAGGTCAATTATTTTACTATTTGATGACAAGAAACTTCAATGCAATGTGTTAAACATAAGTGGGTACCCTGATAATCTCCCTCGATAAGTCATGCAGTTAAAGAGTGTTATACTAAAGTGTTATACTAAATCTGTTGCTGCCATTGAACGAAGTGAGTGGAAGCGAGCATGCATTAATTGTTGAAACATTTAGGTACACGGTAATTTCCTAAACATTAAAATCAACGTTTCTTAAAAAAAATAAAGTTGAAAAAAGATTAGGAAAGTAACAAATCATTTTGTTTCATAGATCTCTTTCTCTCTGACGACGATGAGGCCCTTCAAAGTACACTTTCGCAGTTAACTCTTGAGAATATTCATGAAGAAGTTATTGTTCCAGAAAGTAGTCTAGAAGTTCTGAATGACTAAGTAGGGCGCCGAAAGAGCAGAAAGCATGTACGCCATTTTGATAAATGGGAACACATTATTCACGAAAGAGGAACATCAGGGGTGAGGGATACATCAATGTAAGAGGAGCACATGTTGAAGCCAAAAGCTTAAATGAACACAGTTCAATGCTCGTGCCGAAATAAATATCAAAAAATTTTATGATTTGGAATCTTTTGATCTACAAACATCATCCTACATATTTAGTTGTGTAAGTGTTATAACAAAGCAGGGGTTCACTTGTGGTTCGCAGTCCAGGAGGTCAATTCAAGGGTATAATTTTTGCCTAATGGAGAAGGTACTGAAATTAAAGTGTGTAAAGATTTTTTTTAAAAAAGTATTAAAAGTAAGTGACAGTAGAATATCCCGCGTTGTGAAATATAAAAACAAAATTTCAACACCACTAACCGATAAGAGAGGAAAGCAAGTCATCAAAAACAAAACAAGTGAAGAAGCGTGTGATGGTGTTAGGAATTTTATAAATAGCTTCCCGAAATACGAATCGCATCAATCTTTAACCTTAGTATAATGTACAAATTATATCGTGAAGCTTTTGATGCCCCGGTTTCAGCGTTTATGTTTCGGAAAATATTTAACGAGGAATTTAATTTATCTTTCCACGCACCAATCACCGATTCTTGCAAAAAATGTGACAACCTAGACATAAAAATACGCCCGTGTAATATCCAAGAAGCCAACAAATTAAAAGAGTTGGAATTATAAAAAAAGAACCATTTAATTTAAAGCTGAAGCTTCAAGCTTTAAAAAAGATACAACTCTAGCTAAAGTCGATTTTAATCACGTAACAGTTATAGTTTTTGACCTTATGAAAACACTACCATGTCCCGTTGTATCAACAGGTGTTTGTTATTATAAGAGTCAGCCTTGGACATACTGCCTGGGAGTTCATAATGCAAAAAATGACGATGCTTTTATGTACGTTTGGGACGAAAGCGTGGGTTCAAGAGTCCCACAGGAAATTGGATCCTGCTAACTGAGATCATAAAAGAAAACGTGAAAACAAAGCATTTGATTATGTATTCGGATCAATGTGGAGGCCAGAATAAAAGCATTAAAATGGCGACATTATGCCAGTATATAACAACTCATTCGGACTATAGAGTTGAAAAAATTACCCATAACTTTTTTGTCAGCGGACATTCTTATTTGCAATGCGACCAAGATTTTGGGTTGATTGATAAGAAAAAAAAAAGAATTTTCCAAATATTTACATCCCCGATGTTTGGTTAGAAGTCATTAGCTCAGCAAGGAAAAAACAACCATTAAAAGTCATAAAAATGACAAAGGTCTACTTTTTCTGTACCTTAAAAATAGAAAAAAAAAAACATATCAAATAGAAAGATCTCTAAGAAGGACTGAACGTTAACTGGCTGAAGATGATTGAACTCCAATATTTAAAGACTACTACCCCTACTTGATATTTTTTAAATATTCTAGTGACCAAATTTACCATTTCAAAGTGTCTGTATTTCTAAGAGAACAAGTGTAAGCCTAGAAAGCCTTAACCTTAAAACTGTATACCCCGATGGAAGAGCTTAAGCATCGAAAAGAATAAGGATTTGCTGGACCTTCTGTAGTTTATACCGCCAATGTATCACAATTTTTACACTAATCTTAGGAATAATAATTTTATTTCAAATACCGCAAAGGCATTTACAGATCCTTACACTTCTGAAAGTGAATTCAAATGTTAAATATGAATCAAATTAACAAAAAACTTAATTAAAAAATAAAATAAACTAAAAAAAACTTGTTTTATTTAAAAATCTTTGGCCTATCTACAGATTTTTATTTTTTTTTACATTTTTCCTTTGTGCAATAGTGGCCTATCTGACTTTAAAATTAGTTAAAGCGGTATTTTGAAAGATGATGAATACGAAATCAAAACCCTGTTATTTTTTGAACATATTGCAAAAAGAAATTCAAAGCTATGTTTCTTTGTTTTTAAACTACAAGTGTTTAAAAATAACCTATTTCTTATTATTGCTCTACTGAAAAAAATGAAAACTGCAGATAGGCCACTATTGCTCTCACGGCCTCATTTTTCCTTTTGATAATGCAAAATATACGTATGTATATTATTTATACTTTTAAGGAGATTCTATACAAAAAAAAATTTTTAAAATATTATTTTGGTAGAGCGATAGTGAAAAAGTTCAAAAATATGAACATTTGCTCAATGAAAAATAATGTTAATCACCCCTATTGTTGATAAATATTGAAATTTGATATTAAACCACCCAACGGAAAAAAGTTTGGGTCATTGGAAATAATGAAGACCGTCGTGAATTATAAATAAAATGAAAAATATCAATGAATAGTTGATCGAATTTTCAGTAAATCCAAAATATCAATATTAATCAACTATCAATCAACAACCGCAAATTGCAATAGGGGTGAATAGTAACGTAAAATAAATAAAATGTTACTTTAAATCAGTGTGACGTTTTATTACATACAATCGGTTGTATACAAAATTAAGCACACGCAATAATCTTTTCACTGACGTATCACACATCACCGTTGAGTTTGTAGACCATTAACCAATGAGAAATTGCATTTTTGTTGTTTTTGATGCTTTGAAGCCAAATATCCCACGAACCCCATGGCTTAGAGCTTAATGACCATATAATGAAATGAAGCACATGTAATAACCTTTACAACGATGTATGACAGATTATTGTTGAGTTGATAGACCAGTTGCCATTTAAATTAAATAAAACTGCATTATTTTATTTTTGCCGTTGTTGATGGCTAAATATCTTGTAAACCCCATTATCTACATCTTAACGGCTCTTTAACAAAATAAAGTACACGTAATAATATTTTCAACGATGTATGACACTTTACTGTGGGTTGTGAGACAAGCTGCAAATAAAGAGTTGCATTACTGTCTTTTTCGGTGCCCCATGGTTTAGATCTTTACGTCCATATAATTAATTGTAGTAATTGTAGTAGCCCGTAGCGTATTGGTTAGTGCGTTCGACTGTCACGCTGGAGGTCTGGGATCGCTTCCCAGCCTCGTCCACCTAAAAAATCTAAAAAAAAGTTTTTTTTCAAGGCTTCTGCCTCTTGCGAGGAATTGACAAATCCTCCAAGAGTATCACTTGTCACGAATAAGTGCTTCTCATCTAGCCGTTCGGATTCGGCATAAAATTGTAGGTCCCTTCCATTCCTGTCGAAAGGCGCACACAGGAATGGTTGCGAGTTGTTAGTAACTAGGCCCTGGTTCTTCATGAGCCGTTGTGCCACCCGATTTAATTTTGTTTTATTTTTATACATTTTTTTTTTTTTATATTTAGCGCGCGCTAAAGGGGTTATGAATACCCTTAAAGTGATAAACACAGCACGAGCGATTAGGTAGGTTGGAGGGGATTTGAAAGGAGAAACCGATGTACATTGGTTTTGAATGTCTGTAGATCATAATGGGAGGGGAAGATAGCGCTGGGTAGAGCATTCCACATTCGTGTAGTGTAGTGCGACTAAAGAAAGAATCTCTGTACTTAACTGTACGTCCGAAGTTGGGCTCAAGGGTAAACTGATGGGCATTCCTAGAAGCGCGAGTATTACGGTTGAATTGTTTAAGGGGAGGAATGCAACTGGCTATTTCGCTAGAGCAATTTTTGTTAAAATAACGGTAAAATAACGAAAGGCATGAAACATTTCGACGGTGCTCCAGAGATGTAAACGTTTCCGTTATAGTTCTTTCACCTATCATTTTAAGAGCTCTCTTTTGAATTCTATCCAATAGACTCAAGTGGGTTATTGGAGCACCTGCCCAAATATGGGAGTTGTACTCAAGTTTTGGACGAATAAAGGCTTTGTAGATCACAGCCAGATCGGAGGGGGAGAAAAATTTCTTGCATCGACGGAGAAAACCTAAACACCTAGCAGCATTTTTGGCGATGTCAAATATGTGGTCGTTCCACAAAAGGTGGTCTGTGACACACATACCGAGGACTGAAAGCTGTTCAGTTTCCTCTATGCAAGTGCCGCTCATGGATAGCAGCATTGGGGGTGGGTTCCGCTTTAACGACAGGAGACAGCATTGAGTTTTAGAAGCACTAAATTCTACACGGTTTTTTATTCCCCAGTGGACAATACTGTCAAGATCAGAATTTAATGAGCTTATCATACGCTGCCGTTTAAGTTCCACATCCGAAGGACATGGATGTGAATCAAGAAACGAATATGAAAAGCTGAGGGTACTGTCGTCAGCAAAACAATTTAATGGATTAGAAGTTTCAGATAAGAGATCGTTTATGAATATTAGGAAGAGAGTCGGAGACAAAACGCAGCCCTGGGGCACACCAGCATTTATATTGTGGATTTCAGATTTGAAACCGTCCAATACAACTTGTATTGAGCGGTCCGAAAAGTAATTTCTAATCCAACGAAGAAGAGATTCATCGATACCAAATGCACGCATTTTCGATAAGAGAGCTTGATGCCAAACTCTATCAAATGCTTTTGAAATATCAAGCGCAATAATCTTACTTTCTCCAAAACGATGTAAAGATTTGTGCCACTGTTCGGTGAGATATACCATCAGATCACCAGTGGACCTATTGCTACACGAAAGCCGTACTGCCGGTCATTAAGAAGCTTTCGTTCTTCGAGATATTTCTTTAGCTGAAAATTTATCAGCGTTTCCATGACCTTGGAAAGAAGGGACGTAAGCGCAATTGGTCGATAGTTGGAGGGGGAAGAAGACACGCCTTTTTTAGGGACAGGCTGGACAAATGCTGTTTTCCATCCACTCGGAAAGAGACCAGTAGAGTAGGACAGATGGAAAAGCTAACGCAGTGGTTTTGCCAGCGTTGAAGAACACCTCTTCAGAACAATGGGAGGGATACTATCCGGGCCGGTCAGTGATACATTTTATTTCGTATACAGTGCATCAAACAATGGCTCGTACATTAAACAATAAAATAAAAGGGGTTTTGTAGCAGAGATTTGTGTACGCATTGTAAGTATTTCTAGCTATATAAGAAATTTAATTTTTTCATTTTATTTATATAAGAAATTTTCTTTTTTATAAGTATACAGTTTTTTATAGAAGAAAACATGGATATAAGAAAGGAATTCTTTGGATTTTTTGAGTTTCTTTAATCCGTCATCCACTGTACCTGCAAATGCGAACCACTCGTGTATTTAATTTTTGTGCATTTAATTTATTTTTTTTAATCATTGACATCGTAGATTGACAGATGAGAGACAAACCATATTTTGACATAAATTGATAGATAAGGAACGAACTATATGTTGTCATGTGGAATCAGTAGATTGAAAAACAAAATTTCCAAATTAATGGATTTTTAATAACACATATGGTTAATGACTTCTCGACACGTGCTGATTGAGTTTTTTATTTATTACAAATAGCAAAGCACAAATTCCTTTTTTTAATTGAATTTTTTCAACCGTCATTAAAAGTTGTCATCAACTGCATTCAGTGTCAACTTTATCTGCAAACACGTTAACACTTTTGTACACTAATAAAAGATGATTTGCATAAGAAGTGACAAAAAAAATGAGACTGTGTAGATTGATTCGATACAAGACAAAAATTAGCTAACGAAATGGGTCTATTTTCCCCAGCTTCGGCGGAAAGTGTAATTTGCGAAAAAAAAAATGATTTTAAATGAAAAAAAAAAAAAAAGCAACGGCAGCACTCAGAATATTGTGTCATACCTTTTTTTTAAGCCAATTAATATTCGATGATCTTATTCATTTGAAATCAAACACTGAAAACCATATGTTTCTCAAGTATTACTCTGTACATTTATGTAGGATTAATAAAATAATAATAATGAAAGCAGCAGCGTTCCCAGTCAATGAGTCAGGGATGAGTGTAAATATATTCATACATAATTTAATAAGAAAATTTTACGAACCCGTTTTTAACAAATCGAATTTGAATTTGAAATTTTTCAAAATAAAAAAACAAAGTTAATTTCAGACCGTGAGAGCAATAGTGGCCTTACTTGAAATTGAGTTTATTACGAAAATTGAATCTGTACCTACTAACCCACATTTCTGCATTTAAATTTGTTAAATTTTCGGCTTCATGCCATAGTTACAGGCCTTTTGTAGTTAGGCCAAATACAAACAAATTAAAAGCTCGAGTGCAAGCGTGGTCTTTCTACCACTTAGGCCACATTTGCGCTCGCATATTTGATTTTATTGTTTGAAACTTTAAGCTAGGTCAATTATTTTACTATTTGATGACAAGAAACTTCAATGCAATGTGTTAAACATAAGTGGGTACCCTGATAATCTCCCTCGATAAGTCATGCAGTTAAAGAGTGTTATACTAAAGTGTTATACTAAATCTGTTGCTGCCATTGAACGAAGTGAGTGGAAGCGAGCATGCATTAATTGTTGAAACATTTAGGTACACGGTAATTTCCTAAACATTAAAATCAACGTTTCTTAAAAAAAATAAAGTTGAAAAAAGATTAGGAAAGTAACAAATCATTTTGTTTCATAGATCTCTTTCTCTCTGACGACGATGAGGCCCTTCAAAGTACACTTTCGCAGTTAACTCTTGAGAATATTCATGAAGAAGTTATTGTTCCAGAAAGTAGTCTAGAAGTTCTGAATGACTAAGTAGGGCGCCGAAAGAGCAGAAAGCATGTACGCCATTTTGATAAATGGGAACACATTATTCACGAAAGAGGAACATCAGGGGTGAGGGATACATCAATGTAAGAGGAGCACATGTTGAAGCCAAAAGCTTAAATGAACACAGTTCAATGCTCGTGCCGAAATAAATATCAAAAAATTTTATGATTTGGAATCTTTTGATCTACAAACATCATCCTACATATTTAGTTGTGTAAGTGTTATAACAAAGCAGGGGTTCACTTGTGGTTCGCAGTCCAGGAGGTCAATTCAAGGGTATAATTTTTGCCTAATGGAGAAGGTAATGAAATTAAAGTGTGTAAAGATTTTTTTTAAAAAAGTATTAAAAGTAAGTGACAGTAGAATATCCCGCGTTGTGAAATATAAAAACAAAATTTCAACACCACTAACCGATAAGAGAGGAAAGCAAGTCATCAAAAACAAAACAAGTGAAGAAGCGTGTGATGGTGTTAGGAATTTTATAAATAGCTTCCCGAAATACGAATCGCATCAATCTTTAACCTTAGTATAATGTACAAATTATATCGTGAAGCTTTTGATGCCCCGGTTTCAGCGTTTATGTTTCGGAAAATATTTAACGAGGAATTTAATTTATCTTTCCACGCACCAATCACCGATTCTTGCAAAAAATGTGACAACCTAGACATAAAAATACGCCCGTGTAATATCCAAGAAGCCAACAAATTAAAAGAGTTGGAATTATAAAAAAAGAACCATTTAATTTAAAGCTGAAGCTTCAAGCTTTAAAAAAGATACAACTCTAGCTAAAGTCGATTTTAATCACGTAACAGTTATAGTTTTTGACCTTATGAAAACACTACCATGTCCCGTTGTATCAACAGGTGTTTGTTATTATAAGAGTCAGCCTTGGACATACTGCCTGGGAGTTCATAATGCAAAAAATGACGATGCTTTTATGTACGTTTGGGACGAAAGCGTGGGTTCAAGAGTCCCACAGGAAATTGGATCCTGCTAACTGAGATCATAAAAGAAAACGTGAAAACAAAGCATTTGATTATGTATTCGGATCAATGTGGAGGCCAGAATAAAAGCATTAAAATAGCGACATTATGCCAGTATATAACAACTCATTCGGACTATAGAGTTGAAAAAATTACCCATAACTTTTTTGTCAGCGGACATTCTTATTTGCAATGCGACCAAGATTTTGGGTTGATTGATAAGAAAAAAAAAAGAATTTTCCAAATATTTACATCCCCGATGTTTGGTTAGAAGTCATTAGCTCAGCAAGGAAAAAACAACCATTAAAAGTCATAAAAATGACAAAGGTCTACTTTTTCTGTACCTTAAAAATAGAAAAAAAAAAACATATCAAATAGAAAGATCTCTAAGAAGGACTGAACGTTAACTGGCTGAAGATGATTGAACTCCAATATTTAAAGACTACTACCCCTACTTGATATTTTTTAAATATTCTAGTGACCAAATTTACCATTTCAAAGTGTCTGTATTTCTAAGAGAACAAGTGTAAGCCTAGAAAGCCTTAACCTTAAAACTGTATACCCCGATGGAAGAGCTTAAGCATCGAAAAGAATAAGGATTTGCTGGACCTTCTGTAGTTTATACCGCCAATGTATCACAATTTTTACACTAATCTTAGGAATAATAATTTTATTTCAAATACCGCAAAGGCATTTACAGATCCTTACACTTCTGAAAGTGAATTCAAATGTTAAATATGAATCAAATTAACAAAAAACTTAATTAAAAAATAAAATAAACTAAAAAAAACTTGTTTTATTTAAAAATCTTTGGCCTATCTACAGATTTTTATTTTTTTTTACATTTTTCCTTTGTGCAATAGTGGCCTATCTGACTTTAAAATTAGTTAAAGCGGTATTTTGAAAGATGATGAATACGAAATCAAAACCCTGTTATTTTTTGAACATATTGCAAAAAGAAATTCAAAGCTATGTTTCTTTGTTTTTAAACTACAAGTGTTTAAAAATAACCTATTTCTTATTATTGCTCTACTGAAAAAAATGAAAACTGCAGATAGGCCACTATTGCTCTCACGGCCTCATTTTTCCTTTTGATAATGCAAAATATACGTATGTATATTATTTATACTTTTAAGGAGATTCTATACAAAAAAAAATTTTTAAAATATTATTTTGGTAGAGCGATAGTGAAAAAGTTCAAAAATATGAACATTTGCTCAATGAAAAATAATGTTAATCACCCCTATTGTTGATAAATATTGAAATTTGATATTAAACCACCCAACGGAAAAAAGTTTGGGTCATTGGAAATAATGAAGACCGTCGTGAATTATAAATAAAATGAAAAATATCAATGAATAGTTGATCGAATTTTCAGTAAATCCAAAATATCAATATTAATCAACTATCAATCAACAACCGCAAATTGCAATAGGGGTGAATAGTAACGTAAAATAAATAAAATGTTACTTTAAATCAGTGTGACGTTTTATTACATACAATCGGTTGTATACAAAATTAAGCACACGCAATAATCTTTTCACTGACGTATCACACATCACCGTTGAGTTTGTAGACCATTAACCAATGAGAAATTGCATTTTTGTTGTTTTTGATGCTTTGAAGCCAAATATCCCACGAACCCCATGGCTTAGAGCTTAATGACCATATAATGAAATGAAGCACATGTAATAACCTTTACAACGATGTATGACAGATTATTGTTGAGTTGATAGACCAGTTGCCATTTAAATTAAATAAAACTGCATTATTTTATTTTTGCCGTTGTTGATGGCTAAATATCTTGTAAACCCCATTATCTACATCTTAACGGCTCTTTAACAAAATAAAGTACACGTAATAATATTTTCAACGATGTATGACACTTTACTGTGGGTTGTGAGACAAGCTGCAAATAAAGAGTTGCATTACTGTCTTTTTCGGTGCCCCATGGTTTAGATCTTTACGTCCATATAATTAATTGTAGTAATTGTAGTAGCCCGTAGCGTATTGGTTAGTGCGTTCGACTGTCACGCTGGAGGTCTGGGATCGCTTCCCAGCCTCGTCCACCTAAAAAACTAAAAAGTTTTTTTCAGGGCTACTGCCTCTTGCGAGGAATTGACAAATCCTACAAGAGTATCACTTGTCACGAATAAGTGCTTCTCGTCTAGCCGTTCGGATTCGGCATAAAATTGTAGGTCCCTTCCATTCCTGTCGAAAGGCGCACACAGGAATGGTTGCGAGTTGTTAGTCACTAGGCCCTGGTTCTTCATGAGCCGTTGTGCCACCCGATTTATTTTTTTTTGTCCATATAATTAATCGATGTATACGTCATTATCATTACCTTTTAAACGACGTATGACACATTACTGTTGGAAAGGAAAACCACTTTGCCCATTCTCCATTCCTTTCGTTTTGTATTTTTGTATATATCAATATGGCTTACCTCACAATTTCAATCAGATAATTGAATATATGCAAACATTGACTTTTAAAGTGTGGAAGCCCTATTCTGGGCCCACTTTTTTTTAGCCAATCCATTAGCAAACTGTTTGTTTGGACACTTTCTTAAAAACTGTATACCTCTTAACTGGTAAAAACATGAAGGTAGGTTATCCTATGCCGGGCCCCCGACTTTAACAATGATGAAAAAATGTATTAAATAAAATTACTTCTGTTTGTTTTAAGTAAAGTGATTGAATATATGTAATTCAATTGAGCTTTTTAATTGTTATAATTTATACTTTAACTTCTTTTTACGGACAGTAATCTGTATGCGGAAAAAAGTGGAGACTTGACTCTAGTGATCTAGTACTATGTTCCATTTTCGTTATAAAACTTCGTACCTACCACCTGCTGAACTAAAGCCTAGTACGCTGCTGATGCGAAACGAAATTTTTCTTTGGTCTCCAACACGACACAAAAAACAAATACAAAGCAAAAACAATCACAGAAAGCCATGCTGTAATAAAAGAAAAAACAAATATTGCAAACATGAATGACACACAAATATCATTTTTCCGCGCTCAATTAATAGTCTGGCCAATTAATTCTGTGCGAAAAAAGGGTGTAGACTTCTCCAAATAATCTGCTACAATTATCGATTTCGCTCATTCAACAGCGTAGGGGAAAGGTGCTAACAGTGAGACAGTGCAAACAGTGAGACAACTCATTTTTCTCTTTTGTGAAAGCATGCATAGACATGCCAGTATTGGTAAAAATGTTTATTTCCCCCTTCACGTGTTTTGATTCTGTTGCGCACGAATTTCAGTTGCGCGTTAACCTCCACCGGATAAACATTCGAAAAAATCCTTCGAAGTATTTTTTGGAGTGTGTTTAAATTTAACATAGAAACGGGAAATAATCAGGTAAATACACAGATTTGTTTACATATAACATTTACAGTGGTGTCAAAAACATTCCGGATTTTTTTGGTCAACTGCATTGAGTGTTGGTTTGTGAGATAAAAATGAACAAATCAAATGTTTGTAATTTTTCGCCATTTTTATAAAAAAAAACAATTGTATCATTTTAAACAAAAAACATGGTAAATTATGCATTAAAACAAAAAATAATTGTCAAAAATTTAAGTTGATTCAGAATTTTAAGTGACAAACTAACCGGATTTTATCTTGTACAATTAATTATTATTTTGTATTTAATATTTTGTCCAGTAACCCCTTTTTTTATCACAGCTCGACATCGACGAGCCATTGACTGAATTAAATTTTCGAAAATAGAAGCAGGAATATTCTCCCATTCATTTTTCAAGGCTGCAAAAAGGAAAGTTGTTGACGTGTGCTTTTTTTCCCAACCCGCCTTTTTAAAATGGCCCACAAGTTTTCAATTGGGTTTGGATCGGGAGATTGAGACGGCCATTCTAAAACACGAATATTTTTAGTCGCAAACCACTCTTTTAGCAGCTTTGAAGAATGTTTGAGGTCATTATCCTGCTGAAAAACCCAACGCAAAGGCATTTCTTCCTCTGCATATGGAAGCATTACTGACTCCAAAATGTCCTTATATTGAAAACGGTCCATAATTCCTGTGATTTAGTGTATTGGACCGCAGCCTGCGCCTGAAAACCAGCCCCAAACCATCAACGAGGCTCCACCGTGCTTAACTGTAGGGAGTACATTTGCCGGCTTTCATCGCGTACCTTTTGAGCGCCTTACTGTCCTTGCACCATCGGAGTAAAACAAGTTGAATTTGCTTTCATCACTGAAAAGCACGCTCCTCTATTTGCTTAAAGACCAGTTCAGATGACTTTTTGCAAATTCAACCCTGAGTTAAATATTTTGATTAGGAATTTAAAGTCTTTTCCAAACACCTTTCATGGCTTACCTTTTTCTACGATGTTTAGCAGTAAGAAGAGGTTTCTTCGCTGGTCGAAATGCAAAAAGACCGAAATCTCTTAAACGCTTCCTTACCGTACTTGGCCCTATAGGTAGATTTAGTTCATCACAAATTATCTTTGAAGTTGCAAAAGGGTCTTTAAGCACAAAATTCTTTATGCGCCTATCAGTTTGAAAATGTTGTTTTGCGAGGGCGTCCACCAAAATGATCTGCTTCTACTGATTTCCCGCTTCTAAATATTGTAATGATGTCACAAACCGTTGACGTTGGAATTTGCAATATTTCAGATATTTAATTTTGTTTTGTACCGGCTTGGAACTTTTTTATTACCTTGTATCGAATCGCGTTGCTATAACGTGTTTTAGCCATTTTCTGCACTATATAATTTCAACTAACACAGCTCTCAACTTGTAAAGTCTGTTAATCTACGGCGCGTGAGTCAAAAGACTAAAAAAACCGCTTCCTTAACATCGAGACTCGCAGGCATTTTATTGAATAACTTTATAAAATATTTTTTTCTTATTGTTCTTGTCATCGTAGCATTATATTTTTAAGGTTATTATTAAATTGTCTCATACCCTTTACAAATGATTGAAAACCTATGGAAAGTTATTAGTTTTCTACTTGATATTAAGAAAAACATTATACCGAGGAAAAATCCGGAATGTTTTTGACAACACTGTATATATGTATGCTCTGTTATAATAAAACAAGAAAATCATAGAACTCTTTTCATTTCTGTAATATTTTTATTTTTTGTTTTATGAAATGACAAAAAGTGAACATTGAGACATTTGTTTGCTATTTTTGAGGTTATGTAATTTTGTGCACCAGAATTTAAACAATACCTGATTTTTTTTTTTCAAAGCCTTAATTCTCCAATATCTCGTTTACTCTCCGAAAAAACCTAAGGTTTGACTGATAAATTTTTGTTAAATATTTCAAAAGCATACATTATGTGTTGATGTTGATTCTTTTTCATAAATTTTGCAATTATCTTTATTTGTTTTAAAGTTTGTGTTTCTTTAATTATTATTTGTACAACGAATCACAAAACAAGAATGTTATTTACTGAGTTGTTAAATAACTAAAAAAAAGACAGCAATTTTTTGAACTCTAAAATTAAGACAAATAAACTGATTGAATTGATCCGAATAGTATGCAAGAGCAAAACGTTACCATTCGGGTGTAATACATAATATACGTATGTATTGTACATATATTATATATACATCTTGAATATATCCATTTTATAAATTAAATTCCAGTAGAATTAGGGCAATGGGCTGTCGGAAACAAAATTGTCTTTGCCTTTCGTTTAAGGTACATTTATTGTGTATAAAAGGAACTAAAACGGTAAAATGTATGTCATTCCTTTTGACTTGATACGCCATGACATAACCTAATATAATTAAATATTAATAAGATTAGCATCAGAAAATTCGTACTTTTTTTTTTTAAATTAGCAAGAAACATTTTGTACCTACTACGCACTTGTACATAGGTATGCATGTTATGTATAGATGAAGTGAAGATACACCGAAATAAGAACACATCTGTGTACCTACTCCATATATAAATTAAATCCCACAGGAATCAATTGAAATACTCACGTATACTCAACTGCGACCGATATACAGTGGGACAATATGTCATTAGAATTCGGAATATTTATGTGGAACCAAAGATTTTTATGAAGCTACTCATATTTGATATATACTTCCCTTTCATAGTATCTGTTGTTGATAACCTGTCCCCTGACTGCTTAATATGCAATTTACTAAGCTACGTTAAACTAAAAAGGGGTTAAAATTGTGGATAGACTCATAATATAATCGCCTAAAAACCACTTCATTTGATTTTATTCCGACTTTACCATAAAATATTTCCCACTTTTTGACCACATACAAAATTCTGCAATAAAAAAACAAACCAAACAAATACTTTTCGTTGAACCAAATGAAAATTCGCGGTACTTGATTCAAGTGTTGTGCATATTCCCAGTTAGGTCGTCACTCCAAACGAGATACGTGTGACCACCATCACCACCACCACCGCACCGATGGAAAAACAATGCTGGGAATATATGCAAAAGGATGCGAATTGCGAATCTACCTACAAAACTGGGATTTGTCGGTACAAAATAAAACAACCGACAACGATGAAATTTCCCAAATTGATGATGAGCCGTCATGATAAATTTTCCACCATTCGCGTAAATTGGATGAATTTAGTGCAACCATCCGTTGTCTATTTGGGATTGTACCTTACGTTACCAGTATATCTCGGTTTATTCTAACAGTATTCAGTTTTTTTCCGACACAGCCAGTGTGGAAATAATAATTTGCAAGTCTGTCCTGAATTCAAAAATAATTATTACAGCCAAACTTAAATTTGAATTTTAAATTTTATATTATTCGTACCTATATCAACGTGAAGTTGGAATCATTATTTGACAAACGTCCATTTCATACAGTGACCATCTGTTCCAAAATTTAATAAAATATAAATGACTTCTGGCATTTTAGCTGTTTATTGTAGTAAGTTTTAAATTAATTTAATTTTGTAAATGACTTATGGCATTCCAGCTAGTTATTTTGGTATACATTGAGAGAAATGCTTTTATAAAACTTAATTAAAAAAATATTATAAGCCATGTAGTATGTACATAAAGTGTATTATTAGTCTAGGAAAGATAGGAAATTTAATATGGGCAACCGGGTACAAATTAATTCATGAAATTTTATTAATGGTATCGATGCAGAATTTTATCCTCAACAACATATCGAAAGTCCTCAAAAATCCCTGAATTGACGTTTTGTGTAGACGCATTTTAAGAGGTGGAGAGGGGAGGGAGGCAGGAGTTCGTCAAGCTGAAAAAATTTGTTTTAATACAATCTAATCATATGACACATGTTTTTAGGGTGCTTTTCAACGCTGATTCTAAAGAGATAAATGATACATGTATCCTCTGGAAAGTTAATGTCAGTTTTATGGAATGATCACTTTTTTTTAAAGTACAACAAGTAATATATTACCCAAAACCATTTTAAAATAATGGGATATTAATGAAATTTAGTATACATGTTTCATTTGGCATGCTTACCATGAATCAAAAGAGTCCCCAAAAATATCTGTGGTTAAAGGGTGTGTTTTTGAGGGAGAGATGCAAGTGAGTGATTATTACCATAACATCTTTGAACAAACAAATATGAACTCTGCTAAAAATATTAAATTTATATTGGCACCCAAAGATCAAAAGAGTCCGTACAAATATCTAAGGTCCAAGTGTGTTTTTTGGGGGTGTAATGTTTGACCTGCTTAACGGAAAAACAGTAATTTCTGTTTCAAAATTAATCTAACTTTTTTTAGGGTGCTTGTATCATATTGATTTTTCTTTTATTAGATTCGGCGGTAAAAACTACCTTTAAGTCATATATCATATGTCATATGTAAGACCTAACATTTTGCTCCGTATATGGCATTTCAAACATAAACTCTCTAAAATAACTCTTTGGATCAAGTTATTTTAATGGACTCTTTTGATACTTGGAAACCATATCTAATATTTTTAACAAATTTCATTAGTGTCAAAACTTATTCATAGATGTTATGGTAAAAATGACGCACTTACATCTCGCCCTCAAAAAACACCCTTTCACCACAGATATTTTTATGGTTTTGGGTAATATATTACTTGTTGTACTTAAAAAAAAAGTGATCAATCCATTAAACCGACATTAACTTTCCACGGGATACATGTATCTTTTCAGTTTTGGTCTCTTTAAAATCAGCATTGAAAAGCACCCTAAAAACATGTGTCATATGATTAGATAGTATTACAAACATTTTTTCCCGCTTGACAAACTCCTGCCTTCCTCCCCTCTCCACCAGTTGAAATGCGCCTATACAAAAAGTCAATGCGGGGATTTTGGGGGACTATGGATATGTTTTTGAGGATAAAATTCTGCGTCGATACCAGAAATAAAATTTCATGAATTAATTTGTCCCTGGTCCGATCCTATCTTTCTTAGACTATATGATATGTATGTATGTGAATACAAAAAAGTATTATACTTAAACTGTTGTGATGACATAACCGAAGAAAAGAAAATGAACTTCTGTTTAAGTGAAGTGACTAAATATGTGACTAATACCTATAATTCAATTTAAAGTACAAGTGACCTTAATTTCAGAAATACATTGCCTTATTGCTGTGGGCTCTTCAGTTAGATGATGTTTATGACCGCATCTAACTGATGAGCCTACTTTAGTTCAGTAACCTTGTCGGTTGTACGAAAGGAGTCACTTGCGTCAAATCTGGTAGTTCTGATTTCTTAACGAGTTGTTCAGGATGTTTGCCTAGTAACTAACTTAAGTTTTCGACCCCAAGCGGCGACCGCTTCATGGTCAAACAGTTCAGTTATTGGCGATTCTAGTCCCAAAGAACTAATTTAAAAAAAAAAAAACATTGTTCTACAATTCCAATGTAACTTAATTGGTATCATTTTGAGCCCTAAACCATCTTTGTAGACCCAATATTTTTCAAACTACAGCCTTTCAAAATATAGCGATACAAAATTTATTATAACAAGTTGCTTTAGCAAACAGCACAATGGCAAATAAAAAATGGTTGACATACATAAATGCATCAAAGCACTGGAGCATGTAGGTTGGTCTAAAAGAATATAACGATCATAGCAGAAGGAGGGCCTATACACCCCCGTTAAGATGAAAGGGACAATTTTCTAAAAAAATGACTTAAAGTCAGAATAACGCTATTGAAAAACAATGGTAACACCTACAACAAAATGCTTACTTGAAATATGTACGTTTCGAACTTGCTCTTGAAGCTAACAACCGAAAGAGAATGTAGGCAGTTAGACATTGACATTGTATAGAAATGGTTCCATAATATTTATTAAACCATGAAATATAAAAAATGAAATATTAAAAGCAAGTTAAAGCATTGATTACATTGATTATACAGGGTGATTGGTATAAGGTGCACCAAAATTCTGTAATTAGTAGGTTGGGTTAAAACCAAAAAAATCTCGAATGGGAGGGGGGTTTATTTCCCTCCGTTTAGGCGGGAGGGGCGGTTTTCTAACAAATTGACTTAAAACAAAAAAAAAAAAATGCCCTGCCATACCTTTTTGGAAAGCCAGAAATCTCTTCTTTAATTTTCGTTTTAAATTAAATTGCATTTAAGAATAGTTTTTAAAAAAGTAATTTTCCAACTCGAAATTTTGAAAAAACAAATTCATGCTAATTTTTTTCAAAATTGTACGTTATTAAGTACTATTTTTTGTTTTCAAAATTCATTGCTCTGATCAATTTCTAGTCAATCACTGAAAACTGGTTCGATCTAGGACTTTCACTTTACAAGATATTAAAAAATAAAGAAACCAACAGCTTAGCCCAAAACAAGAAAAACCAGGTTGATAAATAATCAAGTGGTTGCTGAAATGATCATTTAGCCGGATTGTTCTTAGTTTTATGAGAAAATTGAATAATTAATTTTTTAATATCTTGAAAAGTAAAAGTCTTAGATCGACCCGGTTTTCAGTGTTTGACTAGAAATTGATCAGAGCAATGAATTTTGAAAACAAAAAAATACTTTCAAAAATATTTTGAAAAAAATTAGCTTGAAATTTTTTTTTTATTTTTTTTTTCTTCAAAATTTCGAGTTTGAAAATTAATATTTTAAAAACTATTCACAAATGCAACTCAATTTAAAAAAAATTAAAGCAGAGATTTCTGGCTTTCCAATAAGGTATGGCAGGGCATTTCAAGTTTTACCGTTGTTTTTAAAACATTTTATTTTCTATGTTTAAAGTCAATTTTTTAAAAAAATTGTCCCTCCAGCCTAAACGGAGGGAAATAGACCCCCCCCTCCCATACGATTTTGTTCTTATCTTAAACCAACCTACTCGTAACAGTATTTTGGTGCATCTTATACAATCACCCTGTATATACAAAACAAACTGGACCGCACGAACTTGATGCTCTAGCGGCTAACAACATTAACGTAGCTAGAACAAGAACAATATAAAATATTTCTGTAAATTACTATAATTTTTGTAAATTTAAATAGCTAAAAAAAACATTTGAAATATGAATAAAATGTGCCATCTTATTGGTTTGATAAATATGAATTTATTTATTTAAATCAAAAATCGTTAGAGCGGTTTTCTTAAAAATTAATTTTTTGTATATAAAATTTCTTTAACGTTTTTAATTATTAAATTTGATATGCCAATTTTTATATTTTTTATAAAATACAATTTTAAACAAATTAAAACAAATTATCAACCCGTTTTCGAGATATTGAATTTTCAAAAAAAGAATTAATAGTTATTTAAAATCCAAATTAAAATTTTTTTTTTAATTATTATTTTCGAAAATTTGTATAGGCAGAATTGTTAAGATATTAAAGGACCTTCTGTATACAAAATTTGGTTATAATCGCTACAGGCGTTACAAAAAAACTTGAATAACAAAAAACGAACATATGACAGGTACCTAATGTTAATAAGCGTTATTGCTAATATGTTCTTATCAAAGTTTTTACCCCTTTAATAGTTATTCGGATTTTTTTTAGAAAAATCGTTATAGCTGTTTTTAAGCTAAATATTTTTGTCTATATTGGTTGCATGGCAGGGACCGTACTGTTTGAAGCTAAAAGAAATATTTTCAATGTTCCCTCTAGGAAATCGCCTGAAAACCAATCCCTGAAAAGTCCAAAGTTTGAAGAAAATAGATTCTGTAGTTTAGGCTATTGTCCCAAGTGCAGACTTTCGCGCTCTCCATCATCGTTATGTAAGGGGTAGCTTAATATCCTGAGCTCGATGTCCATATGACCTGTCTTGTAGTACCTACCTATCAAAAGTAAAAACGATAAAATGTGGAGAAAGAGCCAAAAATAAGGAAAAGTTGATTACCTTAGGTGCCAGTTATAGCTATCATTGGAATCCATCATTGAAAATGTTAGCTGTTGAATTTGAGACCGTTCGAAAGTTTAATCATTGAATATTTTAATGCAGAAATAAAGATTACGATTTCAAAATTAATTCTCCTCAAAAAAAAATTCATTTTGACCCATATCTTCCCCATAACGTAACTTTTAATATTTTTAATGATCATTGGTAAGGTAGTGAAAAACTAAAAATCATTTTATGAGAAAAGTTGTGCCAAATTGAATTTTTTTAATCCTAGAAATATTTATTAAGGGCCAATTTTTCAATAGTCAGATAAGCAGTCAGTTCGTATTTAATCCGCAGATAGAGCAAAAATGTATTTTTCAATGGGCAGATAATAACTTGTTCGTAGGAATAGGAATAGTTAATTTATCTGCTATATTTTCAAAGTCAAACATTACTCTTTGTCAACATTGCTTTGAAATAAACGTTTAATAAAATTAAAATTACATAAGAAATGTTCGATATACAAAAACAAAAACATCAAAAACATATACAAACATAAATGAAAGTGACATTCAAATAATAATATTCTATAGATTATTTTTTCTCAATTGAAAATTTCAATTTTGCTATCCGATTGTTAAAGAGCCAAATAACTTTATTCTTCCAGTAAATATCTGACTCTTTAACTGACTAGTCAATCAAATTTACTTTGGCATCAAAATAATCATTTATTTTTGCTTCGAAACCTCTCAAAATTGACAATTACTATTTTCAATTATGGTTTTCAATGATAGCTATAATTGGCCCCTTAGAAGTGCCGCAATGAAAAAACATGATAAAATCAACCTAGCCATTGATGATTTTTGGGAATATGCTGCAAAATTATTAATTATTATTAAGGATGGTTAGAAACATATTAAACTTTATGTTGGCGAAACAACAATTCGCGAAAAAAAATTAGATTTTCCGAATCCCAAATAAGAAATTCTAGGACAAACGAATTTTAGAAAAAAATTGCACAAGACCGGCATCGTCCGTCGCGACTTTTATTAAAACGAAATGACTAACTGTCAAACGATAGACGATGGGTGCTCAGCAATGGGGTGGGTTAGGTAAAAAGCGGATTTATTAATCAAATTCCATTAATAAAAGAAGAATAATAAAAAAATATAAATACAAAAAAAAATTATCCGGGAAACCTTTTTGTTGAAGACCCAGAACAAATATAAGTACAAAAGATAATTAAAAATGGCCTACGTGGAACCGTTGAGCCGAAAAACAAAAGAACAAAAACTAGAAAATGGGCCCTTAACACCCGAGTTCAAAATACCTTGTCCCACAAACTAGGAGAAACATTCTTTTCGAAAACGACAAAAAAAAGAATTATCAGAACTGACACAAAAAATCAAGTAGAATTCTTTTTTCAATTCCACACTCTACTTATCTGTTTTTATTTCTACTGCCTCTTTCCTCTACCAACTCGACTCTCGTTTTGTTCATTTTCCCTGGAACTTTTTCCTCGATTTTTCAACCAAAAAACACTTCTTCTCGGGTTTTCGTTTTTTCCAAACTTATATTTCCAACTTGTTGCTTCGATCGCTCTCTAAAAAGTCGGGAATATGCCCACAAATACTCCCATTTATGCAAAAAACCTCAAAACTTAATTACAGTTATTTGCATGTTTGGAAAAAACTTGGTATTGGTATTTTTAAAATTGTTCTATAGTCAAAATCGCTGGGGCTGTTTTCGAAAAAATTTGATAATACCGAACTTCTCCCCTGGCGAACCACATACGAATGCTTTACACCAAATTTGAAGGAAATCCGTCAAACTGTTTAGAATCTAGCTCGACGTATATTAGGAAGCGGTTTGTCGAAAATCAGTTTTTTGAATTCTCAAACATCGTTATATTAGTTTTGATTAAAACCTCGTAATTTTTGTTGCCAAACCAATACTTGTCCTATGAATAAATTTTTAGTGTTAACATTTTAAATTTTGTGAAAATATCGTAAAATAAAAGTTACGATATTTTATTAAGGCCCAGTTTTTCAGTGCGAGTTCATCTGATTTTCGGAGTTAGACTCAAGTTAACCCTTTGAATTGGTGAGTTAACTAGAATTTAACTTTAAACTCGTCAACGAAGAACTGGGTCTAAGTTAATTATCTTTTTTAATAATAGCTTAATTCTTAACTCATAGGAAATAGGAAATTAAAATAAAGGACTTTTTTTTTTTTTAATATAAAAGACTGCTGATGGCCACCGTATCGATATCAAAAAACGAAACGCTTCGGCAAACAATTTTATGAAATTTGTCAATTTCAATTTAAAAAAGTAGTGAAAAAGAGAAAAACAAAACAAAACAAAAATAGTTCTATTTTATCACCCGGGCCGAGTCGGGAGGATTCTAAATCATTTAAAGGGGTAAATGGATTTTTGGGAGGACAAACAAAGGCAAAACTGACGATCCCCAAACAAAAATGAAAAATCTCGCTAAAGAGGATGCAGGGAGATGAATGAGACAGATGCAAATGTAGGTAGCTATATCTAGCTAGGATGATTTATTTGAGGGAAGGATGTGTCACCATGTTAAAATATGGAACAATTTGAAATATTGTTCCATACTCGTCACTCTGTTATGTTATTCGATTTAGGAGTTAGGGATGTTGTGGATATGCATGCAGAAAGATATATATATTTTATATGTACGAGTATATAAATGAACAATAACATGAGGATGCTGCGATAAAAGTAAACAACCATATAGTAACAAACTGACAAGTGAATGATTACCGCATCGAGAAAATGTTAAACAAAACAAAAAAGAATTGTGGCATTAGGTTTATTTGAAATGACATATTTACATGTCTGATTGCTGTGCTATTTGTTATAGTTTCTACTATAACACTGACAGTTTTTGCTGCGGGACATTAATCTACAATTGTGATTGTTTTTAATAAATATTTTGAAATCAAAAAAATATTGGCTATGTTTTGATTAAATGATAGAGAGTGTTTGTTATTGATAGAGTTTTGGGTTTTGAAATTGACAAATTTGGTTTCTATTGACACTAAATATGCCAGCTGATAGCTGATTTGTGCCCAGAGCTCTCATCGCGTAAGACTACATCATTCAAGGATTGTATTGCTTTGTGTTATACATAGGAACATGAATCGTATGGGCGACATCGTTAAGATGATTTAATTTTTCCTCCGTGTAACAATAGCTGAACTGTCAAATTGGCTCGACCGAATGGTTGCTATTTTACAATTAATTTAATAAAATTTTATTGGTTTTTTCGGTTTTTAAATATACAGAGTGAGGCAAATACAAGATTCTTTTCAAAAATGCAATAAAATGAACAAAATTACATTTGTTCCATGTATTATGGCTTTTTGTTAGTAAGAGCAAATATTCCCATCAATTATGGAACACAAAGTCGTTCAAGTGGCTGTCTCGGCTGGCTACACAACAGCGCATTCTGTCACTCTAATTTTCCAAGACCTTGTTCATGTTTTCGGGCTGTAGCTCACGTATTGTTGGCATAACATTGGTCCTTCACGGTTCCCCACAAAAAAAAGTTCAAAGGGGTCAAATCGCAGTTCCGAGGCTGCCAATTGACAACGCTCAGACGGCTGATAACACGATTTGGGAATTTGGTGCGCAAAAGGTCGATTGTGGCATGGGCAGTCTGGCATGGATGGCGCGCCTGCATGAACCAGAGGTCGTCCAAATTCATGTCTTCAATTTCAGTTAACCAAAGTCGATTAATATGACTCTGTTATGCTCACCGTTGACCGAAACGTCGTTCCCAGCCTCATTTTCGAAGAAAAAGGGTCCAATGATTCTTCTAATTCACAATCCGCACCAAACTGTCACTCAGTGAATGCATTGGCTTTAAATCAATCATGTGCGGGTTTTCTGATCCCCAGATGCGCCAAATTTGTTAACATATTCCATGAGTGCGGTGGGTGCTTCATTTCCACCAAAACTTCTTTTCAAAAAACGCACTTTTTAGGCTACACATTACTTACTTTCAATATTTCCCAACGTTGATCAAGCGCAAAGCAACTTATTTCGTTCCGCGGAGGTATGATACTGACTTTCTGTAAAGATTTCGAATGGGAAACAGCTGTCAGTATCAATATTACCTATGATTTAAAAAGAAACCACTAGATGGCCCACCCTTTACATATCTTATACAATAAATTCAAATGCAAATTATTTAGTAGCATATTGCTTGCTTACTGACGCGGTTAAAGGGAATTTTTCAACAAATTACTCCACTGTATTTAAACCCCCTTAAACAATTCAACCGTAATACTCGTGCTTCTAGGAATGCCCATCAGTTTACCATTGAGCCCTACTTCGGACGTACTGTCAAGTTCAGGGATTATTTCTTTTCCCGCACCACGCGAATGTGGAATGCTTTACCCGACTCTATCTTTCCCCTCCATTTTAATATTAAGAATTTCAAAACCAATGTGCATCGGTTCCTCCTCTTAAATCCTTCCCTATTTCCCTAAAGCTCGCACTGTGTTCAATCATTTTAAGGGTAGTCACAACCCCTTTAGTGCGCGCACTTAATAAAAAAAAACAAAAAAAAAAAAAAAAAAAATGAAAAGAAAAGAAAAGAATATCTGAAAAAAATATACCCAACTTTGAAATTTTGATTAAAAAAAAAATATATTCAAAACGTAAAAAACAATTAAACAAAAAGTAATGATCAGGCCTAACTGCATAAATTGTGTACTTTATTTTTAATTTTAACCTTTACCATTGCGGCCCGCCTCTAAAAATGTCGCAAGTACATTTCGTTTGTTTTCATTTCTCAACAATATTAATTTTAAAATTATTAAAATGTTGGTAAAAGAGGTTTCTTAATTAGGGTTTTTCTTTTAATTTGTTGGTCTTCCCACCTTATAGTTCTGTTACCTCTGTCAATTGTGTTACCTTCTCTGGGTATTAGGCAAGAAGGTGCTTAAATGGTTTACTTTTTTTTAAATTTTTCCTCTAAAATCCTTAGTTCACATGCCCGTTTATATGTTGATGAGTATAATTCGCATAATATGCCAACAAAATACGACAAAAAAAAACATTGTAGGGAAGGGGATTCTTTTTCCACCCGTTTAGGAACACATAAGTGGGTTAGCTGTAGTACAGTACAGTACCAACACTTGATAATTTATTAATATGTTGTCAGCGACAAGTTAATATAAAAATTTTGACAATTGTATTATTAAATTCAAATCAAAGGCACGACTGGTTCGCACTTATACTATGCAAAGTAAAATAGTTTCCTTCTTAAAAATAGAACGCAATAATTAACGATAATCTTCTTTTTTTTAACCAAAATTCTTTGAACGGTTTTCGAGAAAGGTTTCTCAAGGCTTTTATAGTATGTACCGTTATTTAAAGTTTAATAAACTTGATGTTTTCAAGAGTTCTACAGATTAAAGCTGGCTAAGAGACGAGACTCGGTGGGACTTTCGTAAGTCTCGTCTCGGTCTTGTTAAAATCGAAAATTTTCAGTCTCGTCTCGGTCTCCTGTCGGCCTCGCATAATTAAGTCTCGTCTCGGTCTCGTCCTTTTCGCGAAAAAAATTGAAAATTTGCAGTCAGGTCAAGAAATGTTGAATAACTTTTGAACTAAGGATGGAAAAACGATTATTTTGTATGGATAATCTTAAACAGCCGGTGGACAAACGAATGCACTTAGTTTAAGTGTTGGTCAATTTGTTTGACTTTTATGGGTTTTGCTATAAAAACGAAATGTTGAATAACTTTTGAACGAAGGTCTAATTTTTTTTTTTTTTTTTTTTTACTGGACTTACCTGGACAAACGATGGACAAACGATGGACAAACGATGGAAAAACGATTGGGATTAAAAAGGTTTTGGTAAAAGAAAATTTTAAATTTTTTTGGGGTTGCTAAAAAAAAGGAATGGAAGGGACCTACAATTTTATGCCGAATCCGAACGGCTAGACAAGAAGCACTTATTCGTGACAAGTGATACTCTTGGAGGATTTGTCAATTCCTCGCAAGAGGCAGTAGCCCTGAAAAAACTTTTAGTTTTTCCTAAGGGTGGACAAACGATTTTTTTGGTTGCACAAACGTGGACAAACAAACAAACGATTCTGATAAACCCCACCCAAAAAAATTGACTTCAGGGTTCCCACTTCACACAGCTGTTCGTCCCCCATCTGTGAAGTCAATAGCTGTCGAATTCCACTTAAGGATGGCTACGATGTCGATGGATTAAAAAATCTCTACAAAATCCGAAATTTTTGATTTTTATTTTTTGCTCCTGAAAAATACGATTTCAAGTTGACTTTTGCTACGAAATATTCTCGATACGTTAAAATATAGTTTGTCCCCCATAAAATTTGAATATGTGCAGAAGAATATAAATATTTAAATGAAATAGTATATTTAAATGTATAAGGGTTTTTAAAATGCCTTGTTTTCTGCCGAGACAACAAAGACCAACGAGACTCTCGTTAAATTTTGGTTCAAATATACAGTCTCGTCTCGGATGCTTAAAAGGCAGTCTCGTCACGTCATGCGAGACCGAAACTTTTCTCCTATTAAAATAATTATGAACAAAATTTCAAAGACATTGACCGAATCGTTTTCCGGATATGTATTGAGTTTTCAAATAAAAAAAAAAACTGTTATTCATGAGTGGAGATAAATAAGTCCCCAGGAAACAAATCCACTGAGGGACTTTGTTCCTGAAAAATTGATTTATTTTCCTTTAAGTGTGCAATTAGTTCCCTCTTCCACTGATAAAAGTATAACAAGAAGTCAGGAGTGCTTTAGTGCAATAACACCCACAAAAATAACGCCCATAGACCTTATTTCCCATAATAAAAGAAAATAACAAACAATCATTAGAAAGTGAACTTCGTTTCAACATTGCATGGGAAGTTCACTTCGCTCAAGTGGATTTAGGCACCACTAAGTAAAAACGAATTCAATTAGTGGATTTAGTTCGCGGGGACTTATTTCCCTGCACCAAAACTGTGATATTCAAATGTTATAAAGCGTTCCATGTAGGTAACACACAGTTTGGAGAAAACATCTTCTATTCTTAACACTTAACAAAACATATGCACGGCTGGATAGCACAAATTTTCTCTCGTAGCTAACAACTTTAACGTAGCTAGAAGTTGATGTATTGGTTCCAAAATATTATGATCAATAAATTATTACTTTAAATTACTATAAATTTATTATTTGAATGGCTTTGAAAGTAAGAGCTCAAAATCAAGTATGCCATCTGATTTGTTTGATAAATATGAATTTATGAAAAAAAAAATCTAAAATCGTTGGTGCGTTTTCTTTAAAATTAATTTTTTATATATAAATTTGACATGTCGCCGGCTGAATACTTAAGTGCCCCATAAACAAAAAAATTGTTCCTCAGAAAACGAATTTTAAGGTTTGAAAAATAATTCCGTTATTTTTTACTTGACAATTTCGACTTTTGAAGTTTTATATATATTAATTGAAAAATCCTTTTTTGTATTTTGAAGTCCTGATGTCAAAAAACGTTACGGTTATTTAAAAAAAAAAATAAAGTTTGAAAAAAGTCCAAAACGGATACAGAACCCTCTTCCATACGAATACGAAATCTATGAAAACCAAACTTCAAATTTTATATGGATATAGGACTTTTATGCACTGGACATTCGGAAATCAACGAAATCAAAAATAATAAAAAAATTCTAAATTTCTGGCATTATTAATTTTTATAATTTTACTTTAAGCGATAAAAACATAAAACAAAAAGTAATATTAATTTAGTGGCTGTGCCTTCCTCTATACCAGATTGGATTATATTTAAGTCGATAAGAAACGTACGGAAATGATAGAGCATTTTAACACTTAATTATGAAAAATACTGAAAATGAACTTTGGTCCATAAAATTTCCTAGAAAAATACATTCAATTTCATTCGGAGTTGGGTTTAAAAATACTTCAACATTCGTAGGAGTAAGTTTTGGTATTTTTGTCACCTTTTTTTTAAATTAAATTTCTATTTTACCTTCTCTGTTTTTATCCATTTTATTAAAAAAAAAATAAAAAATGCTTAGTTATCATCGACAAAAACTTTATTTAGAATACATTAAACGCACTTATTAAGTTTGTGAACCTGCAGATATATAAATATTCTTATTTAAAATAATTTTTTTTCCTCATTTCTACCTCTTTTATTATTGTTTTCACAATATTTAAAAAAAAGTCGATATTACTTATTCAGCCCTGAAAAAGATCCAAACCAGAATTGAAACGTTGGTAAATAATCAATAAATATTGAATTAAAACAAAGACAGTATTTTTGGGTTTAAATTAAGGATTTTACATTATTAATTTATTCGGCGAAAATGTTACTTCTTATTTATACTTTTCCAGCTGCCTGCACTTTTGCCATGGATATAGAGCACATAAGCACCAAAAATCTTTTTTTAATATATTTTGAGTACTTAAATGCTCTATATCCAATCTCCCGTGGTTGTGGGGCAATTAAGCATTAAGCGTTTGTATTTCAAACTTTCCTACAAAAATTGTCCCACCTAGTACAAATTTTGGATATACGGCAAATAAGCATCAAAATAACCCAAAAATTTGTGGTTTATAGAGCAAAAGTGCTGTCTGTAACTTCTTTAATAATTGAGATAGAGCAACGGGGATAACGCCAAACGAAAGAGAATATTCGAATTAGTATAACTGCATCTTTAACTCAGTTTTCCGAAAAAGTGGTCTATGGGGCACTTAAGTATTCGGCCGGCGATGTGGTGCTAAGTAGACGTTTGTGATTACGCGGCAAATTTTAATCGGTCTTTAGCAGTTTTACAACGAGCCAAGGTTTCTGTTTCTTGTATAAAATAATCAAGAAGTGTTAAAATTAGAATATTTTCATTTTATTTATCGGATTTATTTGCCAAATTAAAACAAATTAAGAAAACAAAAACATTAAATTATTACGCGCCTTGTACCAATTTCACTTTCATACCACAAATACCATCGCCACCGTCACCATCACCATGTCACATCACCATTCTTATCGTCATCACCATATAAAAATCTATAATTGATTACACTACTGCACTTTGCACCCACAAAATCATGTCAGTAAAACGCGAGGGGGCGATGTGGAAGAGAATCGAAGATACTATTCTTAATCAAGCATCTCTTCACACATTAAAAATTGCCGAATTCGAAGAGAGAATAACGAACAAAATTGAAATCGATATTGCGGCACTCAAGAGTACTATTGATGACGTCAACAACAGATTGTGTGCACTTGAGTATAATTTCCCCGACATAGCCTTTTAAAAAGAAGTAAACATTGCGCTTAAAGTAAAACAACAACAATACGAGAATTCACTGAAAGAAATTATCACTCTCATCGAGCTAAATGAAGAAAAGCAGCATCTGATGGAAACCATGAACGATGCCCTTTTGCATGGCGTTCCTTTTTTACAAACCGAAAACCTTCACTTGCTTTTCAATAATTTGTGGCACGTCGTTGAACTCACAACACCACACATTAAAAATATTTTTCGCCTCCGCACTAAAAACGCACACGAAAACCCACCGATCATGATAACGTTTTTTTCTCCGGCCGACAAGAGTTCTTTTCTACGTGCGATTGCAAGCTACAGGAAATCTAATCAACAACAACTTCGTCTGCGTGACCTTGGTTTCAATGCTGACGAGTGTGGTGATTCTCCTGTTTATGCTCACGAATGCCTCACAGTAAAAATTCGATCACTTTTGCAACTTGCTCTACAGGGGAAAAGAAACAACAAGTTTACTTCTGTATTCACCATGCGAGGACTGGTCTATGTTAGAAACAACAACAACAAGAATGCAGTTCTGATAACAAATGCTGAAGACTTGAATAATTGCATTGCCCCGACATCACCGATGACAACGACTTAAACAACAACAACTGCAGCATACGACTTATTTAAACAAATATTTTTTTTTTCTTTTTTTTTTATATACGATTATATTTTATTATTACCAACCTATAATCATTTTCACTTCTCAGTTTTATTTTCTTATTTTATTTTTCTTATTTCTTTTAATTTATTTTTTTTTTCTATTAAAAACAGTAATTCATATAAAATATATAGATACGTACCTAATGAATTTTATAAAACTTTTCCTTTATAGAAAATCACAAACTTTCAAGATGTATGTTGGTGTGCAGCCTGTTACTCGGATAAGTATGGTACGCCTTGTTGGGTACCGGCCATTTCTTATCTCTATTAATGGTTGGTCCTGACCAGTCGAATAGGGATTTAACAGCTGTAAATAATAGTGACGTTACGCGTTCAATGATTGAAGTTTTGTGTTGTCAGCATTATAATGGTTTTCGAGTTTGCCATATAAATGCTCAGAGCTTGCGTCCTCAATTAGACGAATTTAGACACTTGTTTGCAGGATCTAAGATGGATGCTATTTGTATATCTGAGACTTTGTTTAAACAGGAGTTTAGTGATGACATGTATCTTTTGAATGGGTATAGATTGTTTCGGTCTGATAGGATTGGCGCGAGGGGGGTGGTGTTGCAGTGTATGTTCGTTGTGATTTGAATTGTAAGTTTATACGTAGTTCTCCGTGTGGAAGTGAAGTCGACTACCTATTTGTAGAGATCACATGCAACGTAAATAAAATTTTACTTGGCACAGTTTATAGACCCAATCGACAAATTAACATTACTCCCCAGATGTCTGTTAAAGAAAAACTTTCTTATATCTCACCCTTTGTCATTTTGGCTGGGGATCTAAATTGTAATATTCTCGTGGATTCAACCCTATTAGATTGTATGAACTCACTTAACCTTCTGCCTGCAAATATATCAACTCCTACACGTTTCAGCAAGTCAACTAGCACCCTTATTGATGTTTTCTTTGTCAGTCATTTAAATAAAGTGCTTCTATACGATCAACTGTCAGTTCCATGCTTTTCACATCATGACCTTATCTTTCTTACTTTTCAGTGTTTTCCAAATCGTTCGGATACTTCTTTCTGTTTTAGAGATTTTAAAGGTATAGATCGATATATTTTGGAACAAGATCTAAGATCAATTGAATGGTATCGAGTGTACGGTATGCCATCTGTTGACGATCAAGTGAATTTTATTCAGACCAATATTAAAAATCTTTTTGATATCAATGTTCCATTGAAAGAACGAAAAACAAGTATCTTGGATTACAAATGGCTTACCACAAAAGTAAAGGAATTAATGCTTAAGAGGGATCAAGCTTACAAGAATTGGAAGCGTTTTAGGTTGAATGTGCTTTTTGATCTGTACAAAGTTCTCAGAAATAGGGTAGTTTGTAAAATAAGAGAATCAAAAAGAAAACACTATGCTTCTCGTTTGGATCCCTCCGTTGCTCGTCATAAGCTATGGAAAAATATAAAAGAACTTGGTAAAGGCAATACAAATAAAAATACAACAGATGTTGACTGCAACACACTTAACCAGCAATTTATGAACTCCGTTACTGTTCCGGACATTTAACCCTAGAAAGATAACCCTATTTCATGTCCCATAAGAGTTACATGTTATTGTTACGTCGATTCGACGTAGGTTATCTTTCTAGGGTTAAATGAACGTTTCGTCAACAATTGACTCTCAAAACTTTCAAGGATTTAGTTTTTTAGCTGTGGACGAGGCCGATGTGTTGGCAGCTTTATTATCCAATAAATCAAATTCTGTTGGTTTTGATGAAATGCATCCACTGTTCATAAAAATCATATTACATTACTGCCTTAAATTCATTACTCATCTTTTCAACACTATTTTAATGACAGGAATCTTTCTTACGGCGTGGAAACAATCTAAAATTATTCCTATTCCCAAAAATGTAAAATGTGATGAGTTTAGACCAATAGCTATATTGCCTTACTTATCTTAAATATTTGAAAAAGTCATGAACACCCAGAAACGCCAGTTTTTAGTTGTTAATAACATCTTGTCTATGAATCAATCTGGGTTTCGTCCTAAACATAGCTGCACAACTGCGTTCATTAAAGTTGCAGAAGATATAAGGCAATCTATAGATGATGAAAAAGTCACGTTCCTTACGCTTCTGGATTTTTCCAATGCGTTTGACACAGTTAACCACAGCATGCTTTGTTATAAGTTTTCAAATTTATACAATTTCTCCTCATCTGCTGTAAATTTGATATCTTCATACCTGAGCGGGAGATTCCAGGCAGTTGTTGTCAATAATATAACTTCATATTTTCTTCCTGTAAAGATGGATGTTCCTCAAGGATCAATCTTAGGTCCATTGTTATTTACTCTATATTTTTTTTTTTTTTTTTTTTTTTTTATAAAGTAAAAAAAGTAAAAAAAAGAATTCATTTATTGGTAATTTAAATTTGTTACATTTACATAGATTTTTATGAATTATTTTAAGCTTTGGCTTAGCCGTCAGCTCTCTTACTCTTACTTTACTCTATACATAATCGAGCTTCCTTCGAAAGTGATTCATTGTTCTACACATATGTATGCTGATGACGTACAGCTATACAAAAGTTGTCCACTAGGTCTTATCGAGAATGCTGCATTTGAAATGAATAAAGATCTCGAAAGTATTTGCGAATGGTCGAGGAATAACGGACTATTCTTAAATCCAACAAAATCTAAATGTATAGTTATTTCGAGAAAAAATATTGACACGTCCTATTTTCCAAAAATATTTCTTAATGACATACCCATAGATTTTGTTAACACGGCTAAAAATATGGGCATCACGTTCAGCAAAACTCTTACTTGGGATAATCATATAACACTAGTGCTAGGTAAAGTCTATGGTGGTCTTCGCACGCTTTGGACAACCCAATATATCACTCCTATAAGAACAAGAAAAATACTTGCCAAGACTTTACTTACTCCTATAATTCTTTTTGGTTGTGAAATATTTGCGAACTGTGATTATGAACACAAGCGAAGACTTAATGTTGCTTTTAATAGCATTGCACGTTACGTTTATGGTTTGCGACGGTATGATCATATCTCACATTTTTCAAAATCGATATATGGCCTCACTTTTCAAAACTTATTGAACTTTAGGACTCTGGCTCTATTGCATAATATAATGCAAACTCTACAGCCACCTTATCTTTATAATCGGACCCCTTCCTCGCGATCTACAAGAATACTCGATATCGCACCAGTACGTTACTCATTCTCAGTATCTAAACGACAATTTTTCGTCAACGTTTTCCAGCTGTGGAATTCCCTTCCTAGATGTATCAGATTAATAGGTAGCACACATCAGTTCAGACAGAGACTTTGGCGGCATTTAGAGGCACTAAGATGATGGAGGTTTTGATATTTTTTTATTTTTTGTTTGCCTTTCTCATTTACCCTTCGTTTAAATTGTTTAATAATACATACATACGCTGTTTTGTGTAGTAGCCCGTAGCGTAAAGGTTAGTGCGTTCGACTGTCACGCTGGAGGTCTGGGATCGCTTCCCAGCCTCGTTCACCTAAAAACTTAAAAGTTTTTTTTCAGGGCTACTGCCTCTTGCGAGGAATTGACAAATCCTTCAAGAGTATCACTTGTCACGAATAAGTGCTTCTCGTCTAGCCGTTCGGATTCGGCATAAAATTGTAGGTCCCTTCCATTCCTGTCGATAGGCGCACACAGGAATGGTTGCGAGTTGTTAGTCACTAGGCCCTGGTTCTTCATGAGCCGTTGTGCCACCCGATTTATTTATTTTACGCTGTTTTGTAATTCTTTCTTTTTTCTTTTTTCTCTTTACTATTACTTATTATATAATGAACATGAATAGATTGTATATAAAAGTCACTTAGAAACCACATCATGTATTATACAAAATGGTATTATATACCGAAGCTTACACTAAATTATAAGATATTGTATCTTCCTGTGTTAAGACTAGTACCGAAATAAATTGAAATTTTTTGCACATTTTCAAAAAATAAATCTGGTATGCCAAAATTTAGAATTTAATAAAATACAATTTTACGCAAAATAAAAAAAATATTCATTATCCCGTTTTCAAGATTTTGAATTTTCGAAAAAATTCAATTGTTTTTTAAAAATCCAAAAATTATTTGTTAGAAAATGTTTATATGGAAAATCGTTCGAATTGCGAAGTAGCTCTTGTATAAAAATGTTGGTTGAAATCGGTGCAGCAGTAAACGAGAAATTTCAAAACAAAAAAATATTGACCATATCTTAAATAGTAAACGCACGTTTTTTTTACCAAAATTCTTGGAGCTGTTTTCGAGAAAAATAAGTTTTTTCTTAACGGTTTTCAATATTTACATATATGTTATTTGTTGTTTTTGAATTTAGAAACACAATTTTCACGAGTAGTCTACAAAATAATACAAAATTATTTTACACCTAATTTTAAAAATATTGACCAAGACGTTTTCAAAATATTAAGTTTTCAAATAAATTCTTAAATTCTTCTTCTTATTTACGAATCCATAACTTGCCATGTACCTATGTACATACAGTCGTGGCGGCCTAATTAATAACTTTTATTTGGGAAATCTGTTGAGGTTGAGTAGTGGTTTTAATAATAGCCCGTGAACTACGGTACACTTTGAGTAATGTTTAAAAAATATAAGCATGAGAATATTGGTAGGAAAAAAATAAACATTAATTTAACTCTTATTTCGTCTGGAAATATAATAAAGAACAGAAACAAAAGGTTGTCATAACATTAAAAATCTTTGAAATTTCAATATGTTAATGTGAATATATTGTAGGAAAACATTAATTCTTTATAATTTCAGACAAAATTCCTTGCATATTTTCGCGTAAGGCATGGAATCTTGATAGTGATGTACTCAATCAGATTTCCTCAATATTTAGAACATTCTGATCAAAATGTTTTTTGTTGTTGTTGTTTACTTTAACCATCCCTTGATGTCCACGAGTTCTCCATAAAATTTAGGCCCGAGCTATGGACGGTCTTATCTAAAAAATGACTTCTTGAATACGCAAACCACCTTCTAAGCAATCCGTTGAGGACTTTTTGGATCGTTATTGTCCTTAAAACAAATTTTATGGGCATGATTTCAAATGAATAAGACTGCATAACATATTCCTCAATGTCTTTATAAACTTTCTGGTCAATTCGAGCATTTTTTTCTAACTTATCGACCACACTATGCCAAGTCAATGCACCCCAAATTAAATTAAATTTTATCCTGTACTCTGTACCGTCTTAAGGGTTCATTTTTGATTTCATTTCAGTCAAAGTGTACCGTAGTTCATAGGCTATTATTAAAAGCACTTCTCAACCTCAACAGATTTCCCAAACAAAAGTTATGCATTTTAAAATTTTATAAAAATATCGTTCTTAATTAGGCCGACACGACTGTATATATCGGAAGTAAAAATGTACTGACAACTTCCATAATGCGCACTCAAACAGCGAACATCGAGAAAATCTAATGGAAACGACTTTGAACTTTGATGGTCAGCAAAAAAGAAAAAATGTTAATACCTTAATATTTTCATCTGTATAGGTACCATCGGTATTCTTGACAATTCGTATTCCTATGGTCTTAAATCATGTACAGTACATGTCTAAGGCTATTTTTTTAAACTCTCTATGTGATCAAGCATCTTAAATCAAACATTCCCTCTTAACTTCATTCAAAAGCAAATTTGTCTCCTCTTTCAAAAAAGAACCTTAATATGGTTTGACACAGGTACCTGTGTCCCATTCATAGCCCTTCTGTTTTTAAAACCATCAATGCTGCTGGAGGCTTCTACCTATAGCTGATGATACCCTTAAATATAATGGTAAGCTTTTCATAAACCTACTTCTGTTCCGATAAATTATTCATGATGAAAGCTTTATCCATATTATACGTTATATATTTCGTTGTGTATAGGTACTCGTTTGTATATGTATTTATTGTATTATGTTTTGTGACAGTGTTTGAATATCTTTCCATTCCAGACACGGTAGGTACCTTCTGTGTGCTTATAAATTAAAAATTCTTGTTTAAATCTGGCACTCAACCGACTCGACTCGACTGATGCAAACGTCCGAAATTGAAACTGACGTAACCAAGTTGGCACTATGCTAGGTGTCATCGTTGTCGTGTTGTTTTGGTCGGTCCATGGATAAAGATTCTATAGTCCTTGCCTTTCTTCACTTAAGATTAACCAAAATAAAATGAAAATATAGATCACAACGTGTACCTGTCTCTGTCCATGTCTTTGTCAAATTCATATCTATTCTATGCACAAGATAAAATTGAAAATAAAATGTAGGCTATCTTAAAGATTTTATATGTACATACATAAATGAAATTTTCCTGCCTAACTATAGGAAGTCACAAAATTCCTAAATAATAATTGTCTTTGAAAATGACTAAGTCATTTTAAATTGCATGCTTGAATTGGTTCTTCCATCAGGTGTGTCTGTGTAGGTATACGAACGATATCTATTATATTTGAAGTTTGAAAGTTTCAAAATGTTGTGTTTTGAAGAGAATTTATTATAGTTCTTGTGCATTTTCAAACTGAAAACAATAATACATGCCTTATGTGACTAAAAACAATTTAATTTCTCTCAAAGGTTGTAAGATGTGTAAATGTTGAAATAGGCATCATAATTATTCATATAAAAAAATAATTAAATAAAAAAAAATAATTTAATAGTAAATAGGGAAATAAAATGGTCTTCGTAAGGATCTGGCCAATGGATAGAAGGCAGGGTTGTAAGTAGTATATGAAGTAAGGTTAGGTTAGGTTAGGTTAGGAGGGGTGTGCACAGCCTAAGCTGTTGCGTAACACTGGGCCTATTGGTCTATTGTGATCCCCTTATAAATGAAATACAGAGATGTTCCTAACTTATGTTCACATAGATTGGTTCGTTTGTGAACCAGCCTGTTTTTTCTATGAATTTTCTCATATTTGCCATTGAGACCTGCGCTAGATCGTCCAGTTCTCCAACAAACCTATTTCCGAAGTACCGGAGGCGATTTGTTTGTAGGTTTGGACAATCACACAGCATGTGCTTAATGGTTTCAATTTCCTCAACATCCTGACAGCTCCTACAGAAGTCGGGTGCGAAAGCGCCTATTCTGGTGGCCATTTTGTTCCAATGGCGCAATGACCCGTTAGTACACCTATCAAGATTCTTAATTTCTTTTTACTCAGCGATAAAATATACTGAGTTTCCTTTTCATTAATTCTAGGCCATAGACTTCTAGAGATAACGCAATCGTTCCTGGAAATCCAGGAGTTATTGATTTGCTCTTTCGTTACTAGGTCAATTTTCCCTTTAATGACGCCGATCGGGATTTCAGGCCCCGTAAATAATTGACTACTATTTTTCCTATTTGCTAATGACCCTTTCCTTGCCAGTTCGTCTGCTATATCATTCCCTTCTATATTGCTATGTCCAGGAACCCAGCAGAGTTTGACTTGGTTGGAGTAACAAATTTTCTCCAGTACGCCTCGGCATTTTGACACTGTATTGGCTAATGCTTTGATAGCAGCTTGGCTGTCCACGACAAATGTAATCTCTGACGAGGTCAGTTTTTTCTTGTTTCTGCCGCTTTTCCAATTGCGTAAATCTCAGCTTGAAAGACACTACACTCATCTGGGAGTTTAAATGATTAACTAATATTGAGAGGTTCACAGAACACCCCTGCCCCTCTTCCTTCTTTCATTTTTGACTCATCGGTGTCGAACGGGATACCTTGTTCGATAATTAGTGAGTTAGGTTCCCATCCATGTCTTTCGGGAATTAAAATGGAGAAGTGTATTTTAAAATCTATTATGGGTGGTACGTAGTCTGTCGTCATATCAAGTTCAGCCACTGTGTCATACCTTTGCAAGATAGACCCATGACCATAGGTGCTGTGCTTCCAAGAGCTCATTTCTTTAAGTCGAAGTGCACTTTTGGCTGCTGTGCATCTTATGTACTCGTCCAGTGCTGGAAGATTTAGAATAATTTCCAGCGCTGCTTGTGGCGTAGAACTCTGTACCCCCGTTATTCCTATACAAGCTAGTCTGTACCTTGTTCAGGTTTTTGAGATAGCTAACTTTTTCTACAGCCTTCCACCATACGATCGAACCATAGGTAAGTATGGGACGAACAATTGCCGTGTACATCCACTGTATGACTTGTGGTTGCAACGTACCAAACGCGTACCAAATGTTTTCTTGCATGTGTAGAAAGCACAGAGTGCTCTTTTCATTCTTTCCTCTGTGTTACGTTTCCATGTTAGCTTGGAATCAAGGATTACTCCCAGATATTTAGCTTCTTTGGAAAGTTTCAGTGGAATACCATTAAGCTTGGGAGGTGTAAACTCCTATAACTTCCTTTTCTTGGTGAACAGAACTAGTTCAGTTTTTGTAGGGTTAACCCCCAGACCGTTTTGTGCTGCCCAAGAATGTAGTTCTTGAAGTGCAGATTCCATAATATCTTTGATGGTGGTAAGGTATTTACCCGATATCTATATCGTCTGCATAGGCTACAATTGTAATGCCCTGATTCCTAAGTCTTGTAAGAATTTTGTTTACAGCGAGGACCCAGAGGAGAGGTGAGATTACCCCTCCCAGTGATGTGCCTCTTGTAACTGTTTTCTCGACAATAATATCTCCAAGTTGCGATTTAATAATTCTGCCATTGAGCATGATATAAATCCAGTCGACAATGGCAGATTCAACTCCAACTTCTTCCAGGGCAGATTTAATGAAGTCCGTTTTTACGTTGTTGAACGCTCCTTCGATGTCCAAAAATGCTGCCAAGGTGTGTTCTTTGTACTCGAGACTTTTCTCAATTTGGGAGATGACCTCGTGCAACGCAGCAGTCTCCACTGACTTACCTTTAAGGTAAGCGTGTTGGAAGTTGCACAGATTATTTGGGTTGAGAAGGTCCCTAACATGCAGATCAATGATTCTCTCCAACGTCTTGAGGAGGAATAAAGAGAGACTGATCGGCCTGTAATCTTTTGCAGTCGAGTGTGTCGGTTTTCCAGCTTTTGGAATAAAGACCACTTTTCTCCAGTTGGTAGGGACGTATCTTAGTCTAATACAACTTTTGAAGATTACCCTTAGCAATGGGGTGATTATCTGTAGAGCATGTTAATGGTATGGTATAATCTCATCTGGTCCAGCTGATTTATAGGGTTTGAATGAGTTTATTGCCCACATAATCTTCTGCTCTGTGATAACCTGTTTCAAATCTGGTGCTGTTTGAATAAAATCTAAAGAGTCTGGTTGTGTATAATCTGAGTCTTCACGGCTCTTACAGCCAGGGGAATGCGTTTCCATAAAGAGTTCAAGTGTTTCTTGGCTCGAGTTCGACCATGATCCATCGGGATGTTTAATATATCCCGGCATCGTGGGATTGAATGCAAGGATCTTTCGAAGCCTCGCTGCCTCACTTGTATTCTCAATGGATTCACTGTGTCTAGCTCATGTATCCTTTTTGGCACTTCTTAACTCTTTGGTGTATGAGTTAAGTGCGGCTCTGTGTGAGTTCCAGTTTTTAGTCTGGCTTTATTGAAAAGTGTTCTGACCCCTGTTCTTCGTTTCTTAAGTTCACTGCTCCACCATGGTGGGTTAGTGGGTTTAGTATGACGAGATATGGGGCAGTATTTTTCGAAGGCCGTTTTTATTTTACTAGTAAGGTTTTGAACAGATTTGACAATGGTTGAGGTTGTCGAAAGCGTTCCCACCTCTGGTGGGTCGATACGTTCGTTCAACCATTTTCTGTACTCTGTCCAATTTGTTCTAGTTGGGTTTCTAAAAAGGCTTTATGTCTTTTTGGTTTCTATCTAAGGTGAAGAGTATCCTTAAGTGGTCCGAGAAGGATTCGTCAGGAGAGACTCTCCAATTGCCTATAGAAATTTTATCAGTATTACTCATAAGAGTGAGGAAAGCATTAATGGATTTCTTAGCTAGAATACAACTTCTTATATCACCTTCTGACGTGGAGTAGAAAAGGTTGTAGTCTTTTGACCTCAATCCTCGTACCTGATTCTTTCGAACCCATAGTATTTGGATTAAGGCCACATCCACGGTCTCCTGAGACATGTAGAGCATAAGGTCGTGTGTTGCTGCTTTAGTGTGACGCAAATTAATTTGCACCACTAGCAGCTTTTGACTCTCTTTTGCCATCATGCCTCTTAACCTTTACGGTTCCGAGACCATATCTCAACACGTCCCCTTCGTCTTTCAGGAGAAGGACAGATTTCTTGTCGATTACGAACAGGAGGTCCTTCCCTTCCCCGCTGTAACTTTTCTGCGATTGTAGGAGCTTCCATTCTAATATGGAGAACTGCTAATTCTGCTTCGCCATCAGTTTAATTATATATAAGTCCTCATGCGTGGCAGGAGGGGGAATCCATATTTTGATTTGGTAGCGAAGTGGTAGAGCTGTGACGGGGAGTACCCCAAGAGAAGCACCCTCCCACAGTTCACCAATATTGGCGATTGTGCGAGTGAGGAACTTCAGGGATTTGCGGTCCCCACAGCAGACCACTTTTACTCCTTTGCGCCATCCAGCTCCATCGAAGATATATTCCTCAGAACTATTATTCTCGGATGTCGCCATCATGGCTTTGAGGATTTCGTTTTCCACAAGTAACCAATTTTTTGCCGTTATTTTTCCATCCGGATCTTCACGACTTATTATGGCCACCTGCAGATCGATCGGTGTGGTGTCAAAACTGTTGGTTTTAAGTTTTTTAGAACCTTATGTCTGCCTCCTCCGATCTTGCTCTCTTGGAAGAACCTGGCTTCGTCCCACAAGAGTTGCCTACCTGTGCTTTCTCGTTCCTTTTCAGGTTCGATGTGGCGTTGGTCTGCTGTTTCTTGCTGGAGGTCGCCAAATTCGCATTTGAGCCGGAACGAGCAGAAGAGTTGTTGCTGGCCTGTTCACGGCGTATCTGTTTAGGGATAGACCAAGATGTAGCTGCGTCTACTATTTCGCTGTCTGGCTTTTTAGAATGGAGTTAATGGTTTCCGTTGAAGTCAATGTCAACTGACGTTCAAAGTTCTTCACCAACTTTCGATGTTTCTTCAAAAGGGCCTTGTCTCTCGAGCTGAGAGTAGTTGGATCCTTTTTCTCCGTAGCACTCACGAATCGTTTAGAGGATCTGTAGTTACTGCGTTGCCTCGAAGCTTTGAGGGTTGCAGTAGACTTCAGCATGGTCTCTTCATGACTCGAGTCTTCCAGTAACTCGTCCTCAGTTTGTCCAAGGTCTCCCTACCATCGATAGCCAGGCTTATCTAGAGCAGGAAGAAGAGCTGCTGCAAGGTTGAGTGTGTTTTCTTGTTGATTTAACTTGGGTTTGCTTGTTTTGGTCACTGGCGACTTAGATTCTTGCCAAGCCCTCGCCGACAGCCGTGACTTCTGCCGACACTTGAGTGGACATCCCCACTCGAATTGTATCTATTTGCAAGCTTTTGTCCATGTTTTTATTGTTGTATAACATCCATGTTGGTTTTTCTTAGTTGCATGACCCTGCAGCTAAATTGCCGTAATCCCCCTCGCCACCGTCAAGGCGAAAACCGTAAGGGGGTAGTATATGAAGGCTTTCACATTGTCATCACAAATATGTAATAATATAGATACAATAATAATAATAATACATTTAACAGTTTTAATTTGAGTTACATTAAGTGTGTTTACAAATACACAGAGGTATATAGAATCAAATTAAAATTAAAATTGTTAGTCAAAGTCCTCCTAATTCGCTACATTGGATTTTGGTATAGACGATTTTAAAGAGGTGTATAGTGAGAGGGAGGAGGTCGAGTATATCTAAGTCAAATATTTGATTTGGAACAATTTTTAGCATATGAACATGATACTGGCTTATTTTTTTTAACTCGGAATATATTTTTTTTTATATATTCCGTGCGCACAAAAAATTTTTAATAACAGTACGAGCGATTAGGTAAGTAGGAGAGGATTTAGAAGGATATACCGATGTACATTGGTTTTGAATGTTTGCATATCGAAATGGGAGGCGAAAGTTAGGCCGGGTAAGGCATTCCACATTTGTAAAGTCAAAACCAAAGCGTATACAAAGTAATAGTCCTTTTGGTCTACATTGATGATTTTTTCTGATTCTGAAATTGACAATCATAAAATTAAAAAAAAAACAATTTCAATATTGCAACCAGGAACCAAAAGACTCCAAAAAGAAACCCGAATCTATGGGTTTTTTATTCAAGGAGTGGAGGGTAATGTTTGGTTTGCTCTACCGAAAATACAGTAAATCATATATATTATTTCTGTTGTCAAACTCCTTTTTTCTCATTTATAAAATAGTCAAATCCCCTAAAATAGGTATCACTGAATATGAATTTACACATACTCATGACATTGCACAAAAACTTATGTTATACCACACTATTTTCTATAAATTTCGGAAATTTCAAATAATTCAATAAATGAAAAATTTGACATAAAGAATACCCATTGAATGAGTGAAAGAGAAAAATATGTTTCACTTCAGTAATTTAAAATTCTCTTTTTTTTTTCGCTGCACCTTGAGTGAGTGGGGGAGAAACATTCTTTAATTACACCATGCATGAATGAAAGAAACATATTTCTTTCTTTTGTAATGTATAATCCTCTTTTTTCGCTTGCACATTGAGTGAGTGGTGGAGAAACATATTTGTTACATACTTCTGTTGTTTGTAATCTTTTTTCTCATGCCGAATGCATTTATTAGGTATAACAAGATTCCATGAATGAAAGAAACATATCTATTAATTCTTTAATTTAAAATCTTAGAAGAAGAAATAGAGGGACGGGCATATCGAGTAAAAAGTGAGGCTTTTTTTCAAAATAGTGTGAGTTACACAAACACAAATGCATTCACACAGGGTTGGAATGCAGTGAGATAGCTAAGTGCTAGGGCCCCCAAAAGAATTTTTAGCTGTGTTTTTGAGAGATGTATTTTTGAGATTTAAGTTTAATAGTAAAAAAGCTTATTAAACTAAATAAAAAAGTAAATTAAATGTAATAGTGAATACTTCATTGAAAAAAAAAAAAATATATATATAACATATGCGGTGCTGTGTTAAATTCTGTAAAAACATCATGTGGAATATGAGACACAATCAGCCCGTGAGATGCAAAAATTGACCAATGTTAAAAATATTATTGGTATGTCAATCGAAAGTGGTTGACAAAAAAAAATCGAAACTCATTTAGAATGAAAATAATCAAACAAATTTTTGTATTGCATCAAATTTTATAAGCCTTATTGAATGTGCGAAATTTTCGCACGGGTCTTCTGGTTTTGATTAAAAAGGAAACTGTTTGATGTAATGTCAGTGTCCTTTTTCCTAAATGTCTTCATACTTCAACACATTTAATTTTGGAACCCAGGGAGTTTGGCTTGTTGATCGTGTTAAACGCAGTAATTGTATCAAAAATGTTTCCTTAGTTTTGTAATGCAATTCTGATTCATGAAAAAGTTGAAAGTTCAAAAAGGGGTGGTGTTGAAGGAAATTTGTCTTTAAAGAAGAAATCAATTCGACTTGGGTCCTTTAAAAATATTTTTTTCCACAATATGCACGAATAATATGAAAATATGCACTTAAAATATGCATTTTTTATGAAAATATGCAATTATTATGAAAAAATGTATTTTGCATAAAATATTCAAAATATGCACTAACGATTAAATTCCGTTTTAAAGGAAATTCTAATTGTTGTGAGAAAAAACATGCATTTGCATGGAAATCCCAGCCCTATTGATAAATCATACTAAATCTTGGTTTAGTGCTCGGTGGACGTAGTATTGAACAAAATATATGTATTTCAAAAACCACACGTTATGGTGAGATTTTAAGGTCGGGTTTGAATTAACTGCATCAGAATGGACAAAAATGCACATAAATATCGGAGCTGGTTGGAAATGCTGTTTTGTGCTATTGTAGGTTAGGTCAAGATAATAAGTTAATCGGTTAGAAGAGGGGGTTTATTCTACTCCGTTTAGGCAGTAGAAATAATTTTCAAAAAAAAAAATTTAAAACAAAAAAAAAAAATTAATAAAAACAAACACAAAACCATTGGTAAATCAATGTGAAGTCAGAAATCCTTGCTTTATTTTCTCTTTAAATAAAGCTCTGTTAATAAACAGTTTTTGAAAAAATAATTTTCAAACTCAAAATTTTGAAAAAAAAAAATAAAATTTGTTAAAATTTTCAAACTTTTTTTTTTTCAAAATTGTACGTAGTGTTTACGTAGTAAAATATTTTTATTTTCAAAATTCAATGCTCTTATCAATTTCTTACTTCAACTTTAAAAACTGAATAATTCAAGAACTTTTATTTTTAAAGATATAAAAAAAAGTAAACGAACCAACTTTTTTATAAAACCAAGAAGAATTCGGTGAAATGATCATTTCATTTTTATAAAAAAAAAGTATAACAGGGCTTTGTAAGTTGTACCGATATTTTGTTTCCCTATAAGTAATTTTTTTTAGAAAATTTCACCTCTTGCCTTAACGCGAGGGAGTTGACCCCGGTCTCATATAATTTTTTTGTTATCTGAACCCCTACACGCCTTAGCTTTTTGCCACACCTTAGGTGAATCACCCTCTAGTCTGTACAAGCGATAAGCTCTAAACCAAGGGGTTCGAGAGATATTGGTCGAATTCATAAGATATTTGGGCATCAAAAACGGTAAAGAGAACAGTAATACAATTTTGCAACAATTTATATTTATTTTTCAAAGTAAAACTGCAAATGAATTCAAAATCAAAGCCTTTCAATGTCATATTACATATATCGATGTAAATTTTAAAAGATATGCAATTCTGATATGTATGAATATAAGTCCTTACGTCCAACTCAAATGTCTCTATAAAATGTGAAAAATATTTCAACTCAAAAAAAAAAAAATTGGCTTCAGGTACGTCAGAACAAATACATATGTGGTCAAAAAAAAAATAGGTATTAGGATTTTTATTTTATTATGTTGAAGTTTTGAAAAACGGCATAACATCGTGTAGAACGATGAAACGAAAATTTATTTGTGCCGAAAGGAAAATGATTTCGTCATCAAAAAGTAGGTACCTCATCATCCCATGGCCAAAACAATCCCCAGATCTAAATCCCATTGAGAAGGTGAAAAAACTAAAAAAAAAATCAGGCGGTTGGCAATTGTCAAACGGAAAACAATTGCGGGAACCAGTTCAAAAGAACTGGCATTCCATCATATCTCTGAAAATATGCCAAAAATTGTTAAACTCAATGCCAAGTGGACTGAAGAAAGTTTTGGATAATAATGGGGGACACTTATGCTGCATTTACACTAATGGCAAAATGCCAATATATCTGTCAAATTATAGACATTTTTCTTTCTATCGTGTAAACGCTCTAAATACTGGCAATATTTTTGCCAAAATAAAATGGCAGAGATAATTTGGCACAAAATGCTGCCATTAATATGACTATGTGTAAACACTTTACTGACGCCATTTTCCGAAATTATGCCATTCTAGATAAGAATGAACTTGCTCATTCTTTTATGGCATGTTGCCAGTATTTTGAAATCTGCCATTATATGAACTCGTGTAAATGCATGTCATAAAAAAATTATTTCTGCCATTATTTTGCCATTTTGTTTGGCAGAAATATTGGCATTTTTGCCATTCGTGTAAATCCGGCATTAGGTTATTAGAGTTAGCAAAACTGTTAATGTGATTTAAAACAAAATATTGATTGAAACTATAGTCATTCAAACCATAAATGAATACACATTTTTTTTTTTTTTTTTGACCAAGCACAAAAGCTTACACCGGCAGTTTTCTCAACTTAAACTTAAAAAACTTGCATTTGAAAATCATTTAGTTTAATATTTGTTAATCCAGACTTTTGAATATACGTTGGTGTGAAATTTTACAACTAACTTTGAAGCTAAATGTTGGCCGCATTTTTTTTTGGCAGAAACTTGGTGTGCAGTAATGTACTTACTAAGTTTAATAAAAATCGTAACAGCCATTTTTTAGAAGAGCTTATAAAAGCGAAATCGTTTTATTGCAGCTATCCCTTCTAAAGGAGCTAAGACAAAAATTTGAATTTATTCTCTAGGGAATCACATAAAAATGCTTCACATCATATTTCAAGCAAATGCGTCCATTCGTTAAGGCTCTAGCTCGATGTATATCAGGACTTCTCCATGAGCTTTGATTTAATCCTCGAAATTTAGGTTGACACGAAACTTATACTTGCCCCATGGAGCAAGTAAAACCTTGAGCGGTTGTGTCAGGTACATTTAAAGAAGTAGAAGTTCTTCAAGATATCTACTATCGCATTTGCATGATTGACTTAAATAATAAGTTCATGTTTTCAGGAGTTGAAAACATGTCCTACCAGCCTACCGTACATAAAAGTAAAAAATGTAGTTTTCTCTACTTCATCTATTAACTTTTTTTCTAATTTGTATGCACCTGAAAAAGCATAATGTCTTCTCCCCGACTTCCATTCAGATGTCTTAAATACAGTTGTAAGACTCCACCCAACATCCGAGCCCTCCAAATGCCAACCGCAAAAACTAGCTATTCACCCGCACTAAAATATAAATCAAAATTCAAATATTGATGGTCATAATTTATGACCACTTCGAAGGATAATTAAGTACACACAAAATAATAAAAGACAATAGAAAAAGCTATTACAACCATCCGAAACAATATCCCTTCGAGGAATATAAAAATTAATTATATAAAGGATTACTGGTTTTACTGCCCTTCAAACACACACACACACTCACCCTCGAATGTCTTGTGGGTTAAGAATGAATGAAGCAAAAATCTTTCCAACTTGCAATTTCACCCGAATGAATATGCAAATAATGGAGAAGGACCTTCAGGTCACACAAAACTAGAGCGTTTCATGAATATTCAAATTTATAACACTTCATACTCTTATCGCTTGGTATTCAGGTTCTTGTGTTTGGAATATTTCTGTGAGGTTTTTCATTCTGATTTGTTAAGGGTGGAATATTAAAGGAACGATACAGAACAGATACAGATACTTTTTTTTAAGTTTGTAAGATATGGATATAAAACTGAATAAAATTATATACCGAGTATGACTAAAGGGACAGAGGGGAACGAAGAGAAAACGTAATTAGACACTGAAATTGTTGAATTGTTTTTGTATCTAGAATATAGATGAAGGACAATGGATTGCTGCGGTTTAAATTATAAATGGATATTTAACATGCTTAATCTTCTTTGGGATGTTTTAATTCAAGTCTAAGTCAGGTGACATTTCTCATTTTATATTAATTGGTAGGTATTCTCTTTTTTCTGTAATGAAATTCAGTGGTCTTTAGGATCATTTATACTCGACTTTTTTACCATTTTTCTTTAAAGAGTGGCTGGTTATCTGAATCTTCTTTTTAATTAAAAAAACAAAAAAAAAATAACAAAAACAAAAACAAAAACAAACAGTATGTGCTTAACGTGTTTTCAAAATAATTAACCAAGCTAAATTTTTGTTTTCAATTTTGAAAAGCGAAACAAGGGCAGAGGTGGTGTGTTCTTTTTTCGTCCATTTTCATTCACTTTAACTAAAGTTACAAATTGATTGGTTAGGTAAAAAGCTAAACGTGGGGTTATTTCTATAGGTTTGCATGAGATACCATAAATGCTAAGGAATGCTGCTTGGTTGACTTCAAGAAAAACATCGTATTCTCCAGAATGGCCAGTATTGTTAACCAAATTAATTAAAACGGCAAAATCAAATAACAATTCTTTTTACGTGACCTTTATGCAAATAATAATAATCTTCTCACTATATTTTATGCGTTGAACCTAATAATATGTACTTTAGGGTGGGACGAATTAAAAGAAGTTGCATTGATTTTGATCATACCATAAAAATTGGTTGCTTGTAGCTCCAGACAATTCTGTAAAAACTGGGCTCAACATTTTTGCTTGGTTTTTACCTGCGACATATGTATGCACAGGGTGGGCCCAATATAAGTTTCATTTTAAAAATGCAATAAAATTAACAAAATTGAATTTTATCCATGTATTATGGCTGTATTAGTAAGTGCAAACATTCCCATTAATTATGGAACACAAGTGGCTGCCTCGCAGTAGCGCTTTCTGTCACTTCAATTTTCCAAGACCTTGTTGATGTAGTCGGGCTGTAGCTCACGGATTGCTTGGATGATATTGGCATTGAATCGTTTCCGGATTGTTGGCATAAAATCGGTTCCCCACAAAAAAGTCCCAAAGTCCAGACGGCTGATAGCCGATTTGGGAATTCGGTGCGCAAAAGATCGATTGTGGCCATTAGTGATGGGAATAATCAAATGATTTCAATAATCGAGATATAAGTATTCGAGTGATCATTCGAATTAAAAAATAGTAACAAAATCGGAATGGTTTACCATAATTTTTTGTTCGTCTGCAATAGATACTTAAGTATTTAAATTTTAAGTACCTGAGGTTTCTTTTGCTAAATAAAGAAATAAAATAAATAGGTACTTGAAATCTTGAACATTTTTTTAGGCATTTTATTTTATTCAAAATATAATGAAAAAAAATAAAAAACAGTTTAATACATTAGGAACACAGAAAAAATACCACAAATATTCGCTTTTCTACTGAATTTTGTTCGTTTAAGCAATTTTAATTTTAATATACATTAATTAACAAATATATATGTAAAAAAAAAATAGTACATAACAGGTAAAAAAAGAAATAAATAAATATTGCATAGTTTCCATTAATATTAAAGATGATTTTATTCAAAACAGGAAACAAATTTATTTAACCATACAAAATTGTTCGAAAAAAAAAACTAAAACAAATATTCCATTTCATTGTCCAACTAATTCATTTAAGCATATTAAAGCCAGCATTTTATAACATAAATAAATAAATACATATACCCAGAAAATAACTGAGGACAGGTTACACAAGTAAAAAGAATATACATAACATTTTGAAGGAATTAATTATTAATTAAAAGGATTTGTTTTGAGCGAAATAACTGTTAAGAAATACAATCTTGTCCAAATTTTCATTTTTTAAACGGTTTCTGCGTTCATTTGTTAGTTGACCTGCCTTTGAAAAAACTCGTTCAGATGGTATGGACGTAGCGGGTATGGCAGAATATTTTGAATATAATTTGTAGAGCTCGGGTAAGGAATTTTTATGAAGTTTCCAGAACGCAAGTGGATTCTCTGAAATCTCCATTTGAGGCATTTCAAGATACTGCCTCAACATTAAAGTGACTGTTGTTTCAGGCGTTATGACGGTTTGCACTTTGGCTAACTTTTCTTGAAAATGATTCCATAATGAATCATTATCTTTTTTTTTATTCGATCGTTCAGGTAAATTTGGTGATTCGGTTGTGGGCGGGGTTTCATATTGTTTTGAATAAAGATCAATTAGCTCTTCTTTAAGCAACTTTTCAGCATTAGTGGCATTTTGTTCCGAACTAAAAGCCATTTTTTTCAACCGTGGGTTCAATAGAGTTGCTTTTGCAGGAACTTGGTCTGTTTCGAATACACTCAAACGTTTATGGATAGAAGTTGTTAGGTCAGTTTGCAGTTTCTTTCCTATCTCCGTTTTAGGCTTTTGATCTGTTATGTTGGCCTGTAGACCTCTTATAAGAGGGATTACTAGGGAGAGAGTTGGGTAATTTTCGCCCGACAGCTCTTCTGTCATCTTGTGGAAGGGTTTGATGAGAAAAATGCACTCCTCCATTGTTTCCCAATCAGATGCATTCAAGAATTCAGGGGCTTTTGGCAAATCAGTTATTGCAACTGAAAGTGGAGCTTTCAAATCCAGCAATCTTCCTAGCATTATAAAGGAAGAGTTCCATCTAATAATAACATCCTGTTTGATTTTAAGCTCTGGAAGTGACAAATTTTCTTGAGCTTTTCTAAGTTTTTTCGGTTGCCAATATGCTGTGTTTGAAATGCCCTACTAATGACCTGCATTTTTTTAATAAATCAGAAAGCCTTTTAATGGAAGTAATTACGTCGTTTACTGTCAAGTTAAGAGTATGGGCAACGCACGGATGGTGGGGTTTCTGCAAATCATCGTTAATAGCTTTTTTAACGTTTGCGGCATTGTCTGAAACTATAGTAACAATTTTATCAGCAATATCCCATTCCCGGAAAATCTCACTCAAAACATTTGCGATATTGGTACCTGTATGCGATCCACGCATCTCTCTTGTAGCTAAAACAGGTGCATACAACTTGTCTAAAAAATTAAAATGGCATGTCACAGTATAGTAAGACTTGTTGCTATCTGAACTCCACATATCTGTTGTTATGGCCACAAAATCTGTTGATGACAACTTGTTCCTCTCTTCGTCGTACAATTGAGGAAGCAATTTCGTTGTCAACGATTCTCTACAAGGTGGCTTATATAATGGTTGAAGCATGTTTGAGTATTCGAGGAAACCTGAATTTTCGACAATTGAAAGAGGTTGGTAGTCAGTGACTATCATTTTCACTAAACAAATGTCAGTTTTCTCTTTTTCCCTTTGCGAAAATTCTCTTTCCTTTACCCCATAGAGTCGCATTTGCTTATTTTTTTTTTTTGGCTTACCTTCACTAGTGCTGGAGCTTGTGAACTTGTGAACTTGCTTCAGCAACAACTTCACTTATGGAAGGGACATCCTGCTGTGGCTGTGATCGTGCAGTCGATGTACTAGTACCGGCATCCATATTTATTACAGATACTTCAGCACCTGTTTCATCCCTCCATTGAACGGGGTGTAGTCGGACAAGATGTTGTTTTAAATTTGTAGTGTTCCCAAAAAACTTTAACTTTTTGTTGCATACTTTTCAATCGACTTGTTTTCCACAGGTATCTTTCTGAAAAAACTTCCACGCAATTGATACTTTTCCTCCTGGTTTCATTTTGATTTGAAGTTCAATTAAATTTCTATTTGACAACCATTCATTATTTAAAATAAGTCACAGCAACAAAATAATTAAATAATGACCTACCAGTAAAGTAAAAGACAAAACCAGTCAAAAAAATGAAAGCCACGTGCAAAAACAATCCAAAATATTGGTAAACATAACGGTAACATAAAATAAAGAGTGAAAAAATATTGTAAAAGATGCTTAACAAATGCCAAAATCCAACATGACCACAGCCAATTCTTTAAAAGCACTCGTTTTTTGTTCATTCATACGAAACGAAGAAAAGAAATCATTCGATTCTTCCATTTTCATTCGGTCAGTCCACTCCATGGAAACAAAAATCTCAGATACACTATACTATATACCTATATCTCGAGTGATTGAATATATTCCAGAACTTGTGTACGAGTATTTAACCACTCGACTCAACAGAACATTCACTGCAGTGGGAGGAGGCTCGAGATCCAACAGCCGAGAAAAGAAAGACAACAAAGAGAAACATAAATAAAATAATACAGACGCAGACAGAACACACTCAATGGCTGTGCCTGTGTACGACTTACGGTTACGAAACGATTAATACGCGTTGAATTCATTTATACAAACACGAACAACACAATCAACACTCAAGTTCTCAATTATATGAATTTGACTTCTCGTTCTCACACTGGTATTACAATTGTTTATAACATTCAATTTATAAGTTGGTATTATAAGGTAGAATGGGTATGGAAAATCAATCGAATGATTTGAGTGAAAAAGAATCGAGATATTTCGAGATGTTGCATGAATCGGTTATAATCGATTAAATTATTCGAATGCGCCCATCACTAGTGGCCATGTTCCATGTCTTCAATTTCAGTAAAAAAAATCGGTTAACATAGCTCTGTAACGCCCACCGTTGGCCGAAACGTGTTTCCTAGCCTCATTTTCGAAGAAAAATGGTCCAATGATGCCACCAATCCACAATCCACACCAAACTGTCACTCAGTGGATGCAGTGTCTTCTTACCAATCAAGTGCGGGTTTTCTGATCCCCAGATATTGCAGGCGCGTGTTGGGTACTTCTTTTGGACCAAAACTTCTTTTCAAAAAATGCATTGTTTGGGCTGTACAGCACTCACTTTGGAAATAAGTTTTCAATACTTCCCAACGTTGTTCAAGCGTAAAGCGACTCATTTCGTTCCGCGGATGTATGATGCTGACTTTTTTTTTCAAGATTTCGAGCGGAAAACAGTTGTCAGTGTCAAAATAACGTATGATTTAAATAGAAACCACTAGATGGCCCATCTCTTTATGTGTCTATGTAGGTTTGGAAAGTTATGGACTCGTAAAAAAAATCGAAGTCGAGATATTATTTTTCCCTTACAATACGATGATAGCGAATCCGAAAAAAGGGGGTCTCGGCATAATGTCTATCTGTCCGTGCGCCTACAGCCTTAACGCCTGAACGGATTTGCTTCTAACTTGGTACCTACCAACTGTTTTATGAGTCGCCCACACGTTTTTTTAATTTTTTTTTTATGACCAAAAATAACGGTGCTTGACAACAATTTTTTTAAGTCAAAGAGGAAAATACTATTTTTCTCAAAAATGGCTCCTAGTTGTGTGTCTGCTTTCGAATAAAAAAATATTTTATTTTGCATTCTTATTAACAGTACCTACTTTAGGCCAGTAAAATTCGACAATAAAATAGCAAAGCGCGATGTAGTTATGCATTTTTGTTATGTTAGAGTATAGTCTATAGCTAAGTTTGAAGCTTCGAGAAACCTGTACTCGCTGCAGGAAAAATGCAACAGTGAAAGTGATTACTGACTTCATTCATGCCTGGGGGTTGGTTTTATGAATTAAAAGTTGGTTTTTTACCTCAACAATACAGAGGTAGTCAAAGTTGGGTTTTTAATCCACATTTTTTTAAAAAAGAGTGTTTTGTTATAAAAGTGAGAAAACTGCTTTTATTGATTATTCAGAAGGGTTTGGGTTTTTTCCATAATTATTAATTCTTATGACTTTCGGTTGTTGATTTAGCATTTGTTTATGAATCCTTACATAAAAAGGGTTCTCAAAATCCAATTTTCTTAAACCTGGATCGCAAGATTTTTATATAAAAGACACACTTCGCAGTAACAAGAATTAAAATGGGAAAAGTCCCGGAAATCGCCATTGAAAAACGATTTGCAATCATCACCCTTCTTAAAGAAGGCAAATTAAAAATATCAAAGGGCTATGTTCAATGTATCAATGAGTATTTGCTTATAGTGACTTCTAGGAAACGAAGAAGGCAAACAAAAGCGCCCGAAATACGTGCCGAAGTAAATCACGGAGTAACAACGGTTAAACGGAGACTAAGAGATGCTGGACTATTTTGGCGAGTTGCTGTTTTGGTGTCGAAGAGGGGGTGACCCCAAAATAAGCTGAAACGGTAAGATTGAACCAAAAGGCATAGGGACTGGACCTAAGAAGTTTTTAACAGAGTTTCATGGAACTACGAATCCAAGTTCGGGGAACCAAACGACGAGTTTTCGTCTGAAGCAGTTCCGAACAAAAGATGCTGCCGGATGGTCTGGTTCCTACCGTCAAGCATGTTTTCTTTATCTTCAAGTCGAGTAAGATATCTGATTCGGGTGACTGGAAAAATGAACAAGGAGGCGTATTAAAAGATATAAGAAGAAAACGCTGTGACCTCTGGCCTTAGATTGATTGGCGAAGGATTTGTATTTAAGCAAGACAACCAGGAATACCTCAAACAAAACGATGATGTGGCCGCCACAGTCACCAGATATTATCCCTATAGACCTGTTGTGGGAGGACCTAGATAGAACGGTCCGGGATCAATGCCCATCATCGGAATCTTCGTTATGGAATTCACTCCTGGATTGCAGAGGGTGGACTCAAACTTTTGGCCTGCAGTGTACATACATTAAGCTAGTTTTTGTGTATTTATTGCTATTTTCAAGAGGTAAATGTTATTTACAAAATGTACAAACATTTTTAATGCTCTTTAAATTATACTTAAAGGCCTAATTTATTCGCTTTCCATTAAATTTAAGCGATAAAATACACATTTTAAGTAGAAAGTTTGGCCTAAGTAGGGAATTAACGAAATGTTTATTATTAATCAATCCTAATGAGCTTTGACAGTCAGTTCTTTGTTTGCTTATTTTTTTAAATAGTGATAATATAAAGTGTGATGTGGTAAACAAAAGCCAACAAAATTTAATACCTATACTTTCTGGTGCAAAAATAATCTATAACGCATATAAATGTTTTTGGTGCACTTAACTCAGACTTAAAAATTACCCTATAACGTGTGGTTTTTGAATTTCTCCAATTCATAAGTGAAAAAAAAAACAGTTTTGCAATGATTTTTGATTGGAATACCTCGTAAATATTAAAGAAACGATTAAAGGGCTGGATTTGGATGCAGTGCAACAAAAAAATTGTGAAAAGTAGCTTATTTTTGCACCAGAAGGTCGGTTTTTGTTATTCATATCACACTTTCAGATTAATCGCACTTTATACATAAATTAATAAGCCAACAGAAAACTGACGCTTGTCAACTCCAAAGTGAATAAAGTGATAATTCATTAGTCACAATAAAAAAAATACAAAAAAAAACTTTTCGCAGACAAAAAAACAACGTAAAATCAAAGGAAAAAACTTTGATTCTAATATTTTTCGGAACGATTTGGCGCCAACGCCGAAAATTCTTAAATCAAAGTGAAGCGACTTTATTTCAAAGTGATTCCATACATAAAAGCGAACTAGATTTTACTACGTTTATATGTTGATTTAAAGTGGAATCATGGGTTAATCAAGTACATCCGTCTTTTAAAACAACATTACCTACTTCGAATCAACGTAGATTGAACTTCGCTTGGTTAGATATTGATTCAAAATAGCTACCTACGCCACGCTTCTTTGTTTAAATTTATGTAAGACAAAACCAAATGTATATTCATGCTCGCAGAATTTCATTTTTGTAGTGAATCATTATGTATATGTATCAGTGACGACATAAGTGAATCGATTTATTATTAGTACCTAATGCGTAGTAATAAATAAAGGAAAAGTAATTAAATATTGTTTTTCGATTAAATGAGAGTGAATTTTGAGTGCGCGTTTAATTTGTTCACAAATGTAAGGGAGCTACTTCGAAAAACTATAACGCGCTCTCGAAATTATTTATATTAACCTTACAAATACAAACAAATTGAGGTTTACTTAACTATGCAACACTTTGAAACTACGTTGAATGCACTTTAAATGCCACAAAAGTGGATCGCCATGTAAAATGTGGATTTCAATGTAAAATTGAATAAGTTTCACTTTGAAACTAGGGCTGGCCACGAGACGAGAAAAGTCTCGGTCTCGCATGATGAGACCAGGACGAGACGAGACTGGCTTTTAATCATCCGAGACGAGACCGAGACGAGATTGAAAATTTTCGATTTTAACGAGATCGAGACGAGACTTACAAAAGTCTCGCAGAGTCTCGTCTCGTGGCCAGTCCTTTTTGAAACAAGGTTGAACGCACTTTAAATGACGTAGAACGGATTGTAAATGTACAAAAGTTGATTTCAATGTATAAATAAAAATGTTTTACTTTGAGACTAGGCCGAATCTCTTAAAATTACGTCGCATATTCAAATTAACATTGTTTCAACGTAAAAATGAAAATGCTCCACTTTACTTCCACGATTATATTTAATTTTAGATCGCATTTTTTCCCTCAGTATAGGGCGAAGGTGCATTAGAAATTTAAATATTTCCAAAATAATCCCCTCAACTATCTGCATTAGCAATAGGGTGTCCATCTGGGTACTTTACAAAAAGTGGACATTTTCCTATAAAAGCTATAAAAAAGAGAACATCTAGGACAAAATACAGAACAAAAAAGAGAACACAACAATTTTCAAGAATATTACACACGTTGGTAGATGTATGAATTGTTGAACAAAATACAACTTAAAAGTAAAATACAAAATAGGTAGGTCTGCTCGTTTTGCTAAGGGCCTAAAGTTGCCTTAATCATAAATAATATCGTCTTATTATTTTTCTCTTGTACTTTTTCTTATATAACTCTATCATTTAAAAATTTTATAGAAGCTGTGACAACATATTCCTATTTTATTATAAAATTTACCAAACAACGAAATTTAATAGCCTTATGGCCAATTTCATGAACATTTAACTGGCTTTTAAATTAAATTTTTAAATGACATATTTTATATGGAATAAACGTCATTTTAAGACTTTAAAGCCTGTTAAATTTTTAAAAGGGCTTTATGAAATCGAGGATTATTCTGGCATCCTCACTGATGCCTCACAAGTCACAATAACCTTATAACTCGTGGTGATTTATCGCCTTAAAAATTATGATCTGCTCCTTGGCAGATCACAACTCACGTTATTTTGGTGAAGTTTCTTATGAGGGATCCTACAGAATACGAAATTGTGACCAACTCATAAGAAACCTCACTCCCAAAAATTTGTGAACTGTGAGCCTCGCAAAGGCAGAATATGGCCATTAAGTCTATTAATTGACATTGAAATACAAATTATTGACATAAAACAAAAGTGAATTTCTTTAAAAAAATAGAGAACAAAAAGAGATCCCTAAATAAAAAGATAGTGTAAAAAAGATCAGAGTGAAAAAAGAGAACATGTTCTCTTTTAAAGAGATAAGATGGACACCCTAATTAGCAATTATGTACGAGTAAATGTGATCTTAAAAAGTCCACGAAATTACCTAGAGCAAGGACCTACATACTTTCATTCGACCAACCTTCTTGTCCAGAAATGTTATGTTTTTACAATAAATCCAAAATGAATTATATTTCGAAGAACAGTAGGTAATAAAATGATAATCTTTCCAGTGAAACCCTATTAGATTTTTTTCAGGACTCATTTCACTTTAACTTAAAAAAAACATTTTCTAAGCATTTCTTTGGAAATTTTTATCATTTACTCTCCTTCAGTTAGCTAAAATTATCAAAAACAAAATATAATATTCTTTTCGTTATTCTAAATCCCTCTCACAGAACACATCTTGTCAAGCGTATATGTGTATAGATAAAGCTATATACCAACGAAACATTAAAAGCCTTCTTCTTCTAAATTCCGCTTTAAGTTTGTAATTTCATTTAAGTAAACTATTTTTGCTGAAATGATTTTTTCTTGTGTTAAAAGGAAAAATATGAAACTTTTTTTTTTTTTTTAAGTTGAATATTTTTTTCTTCTTCCATCTGATAGTAAAACTCTACCGGTAAGAGAAAAATCATGTCAGGCAAGATTATCGAAAAAAAAAAATATATATCTACACTCGGAAGCCGGAAGACAGTGAGAAATCGAACTTCGAAGGAAATTAAATTATCGCTTATACTTTTTGTCATCCTTTTTTTTTATATTTCTTTGCCCTTTGATAATAATTTTATATAAGTGTTCCCCCCTTGAGATAAACTTTTGCGGCTATCGTTTTCAGGACACTTACTTAATAAAGAGTGACAACTTGAAGTAAGAACGATAGGTAGGTAGGGGTAGGTAGGTATTATATAAGTTGCAACGTTTAGTCTTATATCGATATGAAAGGCCCATTATGAATCTTTCGAGGTTTCAAAACGGAATTATTTTTAGCTGTCCCTGGATGTGAGAAAAAAATTTAAGAGGGTGTTACAAGGTATTGGTAATATTAATACGCTTTGAAATCGTTTAGGTTTTGTTTGTCGAATTGAAATTCTTTGGAAAATTATTCCGTAAGACGAAGTTTATTTACCGTTATTTTTATAAACAGTGCTGTAGTGAAATCACAGAGAAAAAACAACGTAAAATCAAAGCAAAAAACTTCGATTATAATATTTTTCGGAACGATTTGGCGCCAACGCCGAAAATTTTTAAATCAAAGTGGAGCGACTTTATTTCAAAGTGATTTCATACTTAAAAACGAACTAGATTTTACTACGTTTAGATGTTGATTTAAAGTGGAATCAGAGTTAAATCAAATTCATCCATCTTTAAAACAACATTTATCTACTTCGAATCAACGTAGATTGACTTCGCTTGGTTAGGTATTGATTCAAAATGGCTACCCACGCCACGCTTCTTTGTTTTAATTTATGTAAGACAAAGACAAATGTATATTCATGCTCGATGCATTTCATTTTTGTGGTGAATCATTTATTTGTGACGCCTTAAAGTGAATCGTGTAATGCTATGAGTATTTCATAGTAATAAATATAGGAAAAGTAATTAAATATTGTTTTTCGATTATATGACAGTGAATTTTAAGTGCGCGTTTAATTTGTTCACAAATGTAAGGGAGCTACCTCGAAAAACAACAAAGCGCTCTCGAAATTCTTTATATTAAGCTTACAAATACAAACAAATTGAGGTTTGCTTAACTATGCAACACTTTGAAACTACGTTGATGACACTTTAAATGCCACAAAATGGATCGCAATGTAAAATGTGGATTTAATTGTAAAAATGAATACGTTTCACTTAGAAACAAGGTTGAGCGCACTTTAAATGTGGATCCCAATGTAAAAACAATAACCTTCCACTTTAAAACAACGTTCAACGGAATGTAAATGAACAAAAATTGATTTCTATGAATAAATAAACATGTTTTACTTTGAAACTCGGTTAAATCTCTTAAAATTACGTCGCATATTCAAATTAACATTGTTTCAACGTAAAAATAAAAATGCGCCACATCATTTAAAATACTTTAGATCAAATACGGTCGTATTTACTTTTGGATTGCATTTTTTCCCTCAGTGAGGAATTGAAAACAAGGGTGATTCTGAGTGTTTGATTTTCTATTAAGTTCATGTCAATTTATCATAGAGTCACCTTAGAAGATACATAAAGCTCGACTTGTAAACATTTTCCATTGTATAACATTTTAGTTTTATTCGTAAAGAAAAATGTCAGAGATAAGTTCATATCACCCTGTATACTATATGAATCTACTTACACACAAGAATATCAGTTGCTTTTTAAGTGACAGTAATATTATTGATCCCAAATTAGAATGACGGCGGAAATGGCAATACATCACACAAAAGTAGATAGTTATTTTGTGCTCAATTAGCTGGAAAGTTGTGATCTATCATCCGCAGTATAAATACGCTAGGCGATGGACCATTTAAAATGGACATACATAAATATGAATGTATGTATTTATGTCATGGTTTATTTATGTACACATAAAGTGTAGATACAGAAGGATTGCCCATGATTTTCTTCTTTTATTTTATGTGTTACATTAATTAGGTCACGGTAGGAGTAATTCCGAGAAAAATGGTGACCCGTAAGTTGAGCCTAAAAAAAGTTTTAAAATTTAAAAATTAATAAAATTTTCATGTAAATGTTTATCATTATTGATTTCGTTAATTTTGTATCTTTTTAACGGGCGGGCTTAGAAGTTTGAAATTATTAGGGATAGTGGCTACTATAGTTTTTTTTTTTTTTTTTAATAAAACAACAATTATTTGTATACCTCATTTGTTGTTTTACGTTCTATTTTACTATCACAATCGATTTTTTTTAATTGTTGGTAAAATTGGAAAAAGAAACATGAAAAATTGGAAGCTTTGATCACTGCCAACTATCGTCCACCAATGGGAAGCTCCATTATCATGTTTAAAAAAATTTCGAACAGATTTTTTTTTTTCTTTCAAGATTAAGATTTCTACTAAAAGCCGATAAGTGGGGATACTTTTGCATATTTATTGTTGGGGAGGAGCAAAAACTTGTGTTACGTACGAATGGTCGACCAAAAAAAAATTTGAACGGGTCAAAATGTCGAGTTCTATCGACTATGTCGACATTATGAAAACTCGACTTAAGAAAATGTCGACTGTCTTAAAAAAAATAGTCTAAGAGCTGGCAGCAGATTTTGGTAGTGAAAAAAATGTGAAATGTCAATTCGATGTTTGGCGCCATGTAATTTTATTTAAAAAAAATTGTATAATTTGAGTTAGGGTTTTGTTGTTACACCTACGTATTTTTAAACGTATTTTAAAATTGAAAACTGTGTAAAAAAACGTAAACATAGAATAAAACTTTTTATGAACATTTCATGACTCAAAATAATAAAGAATTTTATACTTGTTGACTTATTGAAGACTCGATTTTTATTTAGCTTACCATCAAAAAAAAAAAAATAAAAATAAATTGGGTGGCAGAACGGCTCATGAAGAACCAGGGCCTAGTGACAAACAACTCGCAACCATTCCTGTGTGCGCCTTTCGACAGGAATGGAAGGGACCTACAATTTTATGCCGAATCCGAACGGCTAGACGAGAAGCACTTATTCGTGACAAGTGATACTCTTGGAGGATTTGTCAATTCCTCGCAAGAGACAGTAGCCCTGAAAAAAACTTTGTTAGTTTTTTAGGTGGAAGACGCTGGGAAGCGATCCCCGACCTCCAGCGTGACAGTCGAACGCACTAACCATTACGCTACGGGCTACTACTTAGCTTACCATCAACTAAGCGTTTATTTTGATTTGATTCTGATAACAAGCACAAGTATGTAACAGATAAAAGCTTCACACAATGTTCTCAAAAACAAAAAGGATGAAAAATGTCTAAAGAACATTCGACCAAAATGACTTAAATAGTTCTAAAAATTGCAGTTCTTTCTCGATCTTTAAAAATGAAGTGTGAAATAAAAGATAATAACAAATATATCTTAAAAATCAACAAATTAAAAAAATAATATCCGGCGAAAAGTTTTAGTTGATTTAGTACGATGGTAAATCATTTTTAGTATGATAGTATATAAAATTGTATTTTGATAATTTTAAACGAGTTTAGGAACGTTCCATCTTCCAAATGGGTATTTAATCTTTTTAGTATCGTACTTAATCCAAGAACACATATGGAATTAGTACGTACGTGACGTTTATAAATGTCAAAATTAGCTATTTTGCACGAGATGTCACTTTTTTGGACGTTTTCAGCTGAAGTTTATGAAGGAAATTGGTTTAGTATTACAATAGTTAAAAAGTATTTAAAATTTAAAAAAAATTAAAATTTAATGGCGCAAAATTTTAGACTATTTAGTACGATGTTAAATCATTTTTAGTATGATACTAGGTTAAAAATTGTGTTTTGCTAATTTTAAACGAGTTTAGCATCGTACTATCCCCTAACATTTTACTAAAGTTAAAATCACCAAATGGCTATTTTATCTTTTTAGTATCGTACTAAATCCATATGAGAAGACCCAAATGTTCCAGGTTCGAGTCCTGCTGGTGCCCAACTTTTGTTTTCGTTTTTTCATTTTTTTTTTTGTAAATAATGAAGTTAAAATAATAAAATATAAATATCGAATAGTTATTTCAAGCACTTGATGGGTTTCCGTTAACATATAATTAATTTACAACACATAAAAACAAAAATTGTGTTCATCAAATTCAAACCCTACAAATGCAATTTACTAGTTAGCAAAAGGTTTAAAATTTTGGAATAGATAGTAAATTACTGAATTCTTAGGAAATTGTTAACTAGTAAAATGTTAAGCCCTTAACAATAGGTTGTTTAAAATTTTGCGCCAATGTTTTTAAAATAGAAAAATTTATCATACTGAACCCTTAATATTAAGCATTTTAAAATTGTGCGCCAGTAAATTTAACTCGCTGTCAAGGTCAAATGTTACATATCATCGGTGATTATTCCTAGGCTCGCTTATTTTTTTTTTATTTTCATATATAATTTATGTAAAGCTTTTAAATACTTAAAACAATTTCAAAGAAATCTCTTCGTTTATTTTATTTTATTTTATTTTATTTTTAAATAATTTTTTTTTCTATTGTTTCTTGAATATTAATTTTCAAACTCAAAATGTTGATAAGAAAATTCAAACTATTTTTTTTTCTTTAATTTTACTTATTTAAGTACTGATTTCGTTTTCAAATGTCAATGCTCTTATTAATACTTAGTCAAACCCTGAGACCCGAATGGTTCTGGAACTTTTACTTTTTAAAATATTAATAAGTACAATTAAAAGAATAGTTTGACATTTAAGTTTTTCAATTTTGTTTCCAAAATTCTGAGTTTGAAAATTAGTTTTTTAAAAACTTGTCACTGAATCAACTTTATTTAAACATTAAATGAAAAGGGGCATTTCTGGCTTTACAAATCGGTGTTACGTTCACGGTATTGCATTGTAACCTCTGCTGTTGTTTTTTTAATAATTTGCTTTCTAATTATTTCGTTGAAAAATTTGTTATCGTCTCAGGTTTCAACTCAACCTGCATATGCTCTAGCTTTCTGTCACACCTTGTGCGAATCACTGTATATCACAAGAAAAAGTGTTTTTTTTTTTGTTTTTTTTACAAAAAATGATCTGTGAATAAAAAAGCATCCATAAAAACAAAAATTTACAGATTGCACTCATAGAGTAAGAATGGGATCATTAAAAATGACTTGCATTTGCTACATAAAACAAAAACATAACTAGTTCTTTGTACTTAAACAAAATTCCATAAAATAAAATTAAGTTGAAACAAGATATGTTATATAGAACTCCTTATTTAACATAAATTCACAATAAAAATAAATAATTTTATATGTTTTTGAATTCTTGTAAGGAGGTGATGTTGACAACCTATTCTGATGCAATAAGGTACATTATAATTATTTTAATTTGGTGAGATTTTCATTTTTGAAAGCTACAAAAACAGGACTGTAACTTCAATCAAAAGAGCTCAACTTTGTGTCACCTTACCATACAATTCTTGCAACAACTAAAACGTTGTATTATAGAGCTCTTCACTGTTTTCGTATCTTTTTATTTTACAAAGCTTCATCCACAGCTATACCTACACCATTAGGCTTAACCATTTCCCAATGTGCTTGGAAGGTTGAAGTTACAAGCGAATTAGGTACCTCTTCCTATCATTACTTATTTTTTGGCAAATTTCATCTTGCCTGAATCTGTTATTCTACTTTTACTGACTAATGACTTTTTCTGACTTAATTGACTGCCTAACCTACCTGTAGCTAAAAGATGAAATTTTCTCAATTTTATACTGCACCCAATTTTGTTTGACAATTAACATCTGCAAGTAACACTGGAACTTTTTCTTGTTTGTTATCGTCATATAACAAAAAAGTCAATTACACCTGAGTATAGACCAATTGCCATTCTCCCCTACTTGTCTAAAGTCCTCGAGTATATTATAAATAAACAAATTAGAAACCATGTCAATACCCACAATTTACTTTCCCCTTTACAATCAGGCTTCAGATCCAATCATAGCTGTGTAACAACACTGATAAAAGTTTCCGATGATATCCGCGAGGCTATTGACTCTAATAAAATGTCAATCATTACCCTGTTAGATTTTTCAAAAGCTTTTGATTCGGTTAATCCTATTTTACTATGTAATAAATTATCAAGATTTTTTAATTTCTCCTTTCTTTCTACCTATAAGGGTGTTCCTCAAGGATCAATCCTCGGTCCTCTTTTGTTTTCCCTTTTCATAAACGACCTTTCGCAATGTATTTCGCATTGTAGTTTTCACATTTATGCTGACGACGTGCAGCTGTACCTCAACTTTCCAGTGACCACCATAGAAGACGCTTCGGAAAAAATTAATTCAGATTTATGTTCTGTACATAGCTGGGCTATTGAAAATGAACTTTTATTAAATCCATCTAAGTCCAAGATTATTCCTATTTCTAGAAGACAAATGCAGTGCGGTCCACATATTTTACTTAACAACTCTCCAATTGAAATCGTGACCAAAATAAAAAACTTAGGAATCATCTTCAATAGTTCCCTCACATGGAATGACCACATAAACAGCGTGGTTTCAAAAATATATGCAAGTCTTCGTGGCTTATCATTGACTAGAAGCTGTCTTCCAATCAACACTAAATTACGGCTCGTCAAAGCACTTTTACTGCCAATAGTTACCTATGGCTGTGAAATTTTTGCTGATTCCGACTCCGAATCTTTTAGAAAACTAAGTGTTGCAGTTAATGCGATTGCAAGATATGTTTTTAATCTTAGAAGATACGATCACGTCTCTGCTTTCACAAAATAAATTCTTGGGTGTGATCTCCAAAGTTTTCTGAATTACAGGGTGCTTGTCTTTCTATATAAGCTCATCCATCATCAGCAACCAACCTACTTATTTAATAAAGTGGTGCTCCCGCGGTCTAGTCGGAGTCTTGTCTTAATACCCCCCATACACACATGTTTAATCTCGCGAATGCAGTTTTTTGTTCATGCCGTTGGACTTTGGAATGATTTGCCCCTTGATATTAAACGGAAAATTGATCACAGAAAGATTTTCTTATCGTCTTTGTTTTCTTTCTTAGCTCGTCAAAGTAATTGAAGTTTCTCCATGATGTAAAGTTATATAATTGTTATCTAATTGCTGTTAAATTATAATTTTCATTATTGCTATTGTGTTTTAAATTCTTGCTCATTATTGTTTTTCTTAACTCCTGTATATGTTTCTTAAAAGAAGTAAATTCTTATTTATACAGAGAGGCATTTGTTATTAAATAAAAAAATTAAATAAATAATCTTTTTTTCTGTGCGCCAAACCAACTTTGCAGTCGGATAAAAGCACATTTTTTTATTTCATCTTCATATGTCTATGAACGGGCTCGACTGTATATTGTTTTCTTCCTTTCGAATTCGTCAATTGTACTAGCTATCTTCAACTACAAGTGAACCTACCGCTAGTGATAGAATAGATAAGAATAGTTTTTGTTGTTTGTTTCAGAACGTTTTGGAGCTTTCAATAAGTGCACAGCAATGTTTGATTAACATAGCGCTTAATTGCTGACAAGAGAGACAGAAGATTGAAATACTTCAGTAAAATATAAAGTAAGGAACGATTTTATCATTTATCTGTCCGATTGAGTGTCACAACGGCTTGCCTTTAATAACCATAATTCAAAAAGCATTAAATTTGAATTTTGAATTAGATTTCCAACTTTGTAATCTCTAGTTTATGTAAAGAATATGCCAACCAACGATTTTAAATTAATAATTTCGGAATAAGTAAGTAAATTAGGTAGGTGAAAAAAAAACATTAACTTAAATTGTTTTAAATTTTTGTCGAAGTTTTCAAGAATTTGTAGATAGTTTTCTTTTGTGTAAATCTTAAAGGCAGTATTTTTAAACCTCAATCTGGAGGTTCCGCTTAGAATTTTGTAAGTTTTTTATCAACTTTTCAATTTAATGCGCCAAAAATCGAAACGACTATCAACTCAATCACATTTTTAGAGTGAATTTTCCGATTAAATTTGCGTACAAATTTAAGTCATCCTTGCTTTAATTTTTCACCTCATTCATAAAGATCTGATATATTTTGTTTGGGACAAACCATCTTCAGAATTAGGTACAAGAACAGCCACATTTGTCTCTCATCTTCTTGTGACTATAAGTGGCCTCTACTGTATGTTACTTCTCTTTTTCTAGTGGTACGAGCTACAAAATAGATTATTACATTGAAATCCAAGAAAAAATAAAGTTTGGAATGATTGTACCTGTCCGATGCGGTGTCACAAAATGCTCATCTTTTTTAATCATAATTCACAAAGTACTAAATTTTAAATTTTCTATTATATCTACAACTATTTAATCCTCTATACTATATGTAGAGAATATGCTACCAAGAGTCTTAAATTACAACTTTTGTACCACATCAATTTTCCGTATAAAGTTTTGAATAATTAAGTCAATTTGGGAGGTACAAAAACATTAACTCAAATTGATTCTCATTTTTTTTTCTCAAAGTTTTCATGCAATAGTAGATTGTTTTTTTTTTGTTTGCAATTAATCTTTTATGTCTGGCTTAATGAAGTATTTTAAAATCTTAATATCAGAGACTAGTTGGTTGCAGGACCGTCGAACATAATTATTTTAGCCAGAGCTGAGCGCAAATATGTATAAAATTTAGTGTACAAACTCACCGTTCACTTTCATCAAAAAGTTAGTTCCAGAAAATTGGCAGCCCTCAACATTTTCCTTTAGGAGCAGGAGTGTTTTTTTTCTTATTTTATTATCATAGCAGCGTTACCCAGTCAGTGGGTCAGAAAAGAGTGGTAATTTTAATATAGTAAAACCCGCTTAAAATAAACCCGCTTAAGAGAAAAACCCGCTTATCTGAAACCCTTTTTTATCCCCGAGTATCTGTCGACCAATTACCTTTAAAACACTCCACTTAAGCGAAACTCGCTTATGTGAAAAACCCGGATAACTGACACTTATTTTTAGTTTAATTTTATATTTTTCGCCGAAAAAAACTCTCTTAAGTGAAAAAATAATGATCATAAACTGGAGCTAATATAATCATTGTTGGAAACTTTTTCATTTAAATTTTTGACAGGCAACTGGCAAAAAGTTTTAGTTTAAAATCTCCGCTTTGTTGCATTTTTAAATCCGCTTAACTGAAATTTATTTTTCACTTATCCGGACTCCGCTTAAGTGAAATTTTTTTTTTTTTTCACTTAAGTGGGGTTCGTTTAAGTGAAAACCCCGCTTAAGTGAAAGAAAGACTGTGACATTTTACCGTTTCTCTTAAGCGGGTTTTACTGTATATTCATATTTTGTATGTATAATTTATAATAAAAATATAAAACATAATTGAATAATTTATTATCACTTTTGTTTAAGCAAGTAACCGAAGATATTTATTTTTACATGAAATTTAGTTTGAAAAAAGTTATTAATTTTTTTGTAAACAAACTAATTTTGTTGTACAAACGTAATTTTATTTTTGTAGAAAAGCTATTTTGTATGTAAGAAAAGTTATTTTTTTTGTAACCCCCAAACCTCTGTAAACACGCACTTTGCCTGTACAACATATCAACCGAAAATTCGATACTCTGCTTTAGTTGTGCTCTGCAGTCTGCACCTGCCAATAAAAGACCTACAAACATGTTGCTCATTACTTATGTCATCTTTTATTTTTCATTCTGTTCTTACTTCTTTGGTAGCACTAGCAAATTGCACAAGCACGGAACATCGCCCAACCAACAACTCGATACGCTGCGATGTTCATGTTCATTTTAATTTTGTAGGTAGCTTCTGTGGTAACACCAACCAAATTTTTTGCAAAATGCCCCTACTACGCTGAAGTTCATTTTCATTTGTATTCATTTGTACTTTATTCATTTTGGTAACACCATAATTTGTGCAAAACGAGCCTATAAACATTTTCAACATTAAAATATGGCGGCATTATTCTCGAATTCGAAAATGTAAACTCTTTAAATTTGCGTGATCTCCAGTTAAACTACATGAAATAAATAAGTTAAATATTATTTGTGTTCTAAATAGTCTTATATAGCTGCTGTGATTTACTGAACTATTAAAATAATCCACACGTTCATCTTCTTTGTTTTATATACAATTGCGTATGCAGTATTTCCCTCTTCTTTATCATTTGTATTGTATTTGAATTTCCTTAAAACAAAAAACTGTATTCTATTTTATGTTTTTTCTTTTATTTTCAGGTACGTAAGCGCACCCATTTATCTTCACAACAATGTAAGTCTATTGTCTTCGAAATCCAACCTACATTTTCTCCACTATTTATAACTTGGTCAAATTTGCCCGCGTTGTAAAATATATCTCTTTTCAAATATGAAACACTAAAAGTTGAAGTGATAAAACAAATGAAAAGAAGAATCACTTCCAACACAACACAATAATGATGAGGAAAAAATATAAAGTTTTTGTTTTTGTTCCAAATTAAATTTTTCCAAGTATAAAAGATTACGAGTGCACAATGCACTTCTTGAACGTTGTCGTTGCCGTTGCCGTCGTCGTGGTGTCTCAAAAAAATGTGCATGAAAAAATATCCCTAAAAAACGAGAAAAGGCAAAAAAAGTTAAAAAAAAAAATCCTTACCAAAAGATTCACACAAAAATAATAAAAAAAAAACTTTGAACAGAAAGAAAGACAAAAGTTGTCCACTAAAATTATCCTGGGTTGGTTGGTTGGCTGGATTTTTATGTTTTGATGCTTATTTCCAACTATTATCCTTCAGCTTCAGAGATCCTTCTATTCTAGTGCCAGCCAACTGCCTCAGAGATAATTTCAAAACTAAAAGTCAGCGTGAAGTTGTAGTTTTTATTTCGAATGTGAGCGCTGCTTTTCTGACTTTCATATAAAATTCATATTCATTTCATTTTTTAATGTTTTGTTATGTTTTTTTTTTCTGTTGTTTGGGATGGTAGGATGATTTTCCATCTGCAGTTAGGAGGAAGGGTATGCACATATACATACATAAGTCACACGCATTAGCTTGGCACGATGATATTGTAGAATGCAGTGCCGGACCAAACCAAGCTGATTCCCTTGTGTACCTTAAGTAGTCTTTTTCACATTGTATTGTTAACCAATTAGACGCAGTTTTGGACGTTTTAAACATCTGGACCTATGAATATTTTTTGAAACTTTGGAACAAATTTTTGAAACTATCAAGACATACGTACTATCCATTCCCATCTTACCCGCGTATTCCGATTCCGAAGTGTCAGATTCTCGAAAACTTAAATTCCGAAAAATCAAAATTCAGTTCACCCAACATTAATAAAACCCAAAATATCGAAAAAAGTTCAGAATCCCGAAAATAATAAAAACCCGAAATCTAGGAATCCCAAAAAGACAAGAACTCGAAAACCCAAAATCCCGAAAACTCATAATTAAGTTAACCAAAAATTAAAAAAAAAAACCAAACCACCAAAAACCCAAAATCTTAGAATACCAAAAATACAAAATCCAGAAACCCCTACAATACCTCAAACCGAAAATGAAAGAATCTCGGAAACACAAAATCCAGAGACCCAAAATACAGATAACCGAAAATCACGAAACACACAAGAACTCAAAATCCAAATTCAAAATTTAAATTAGTTAACCCAACATTTAGAAACTCAAAAATCTCAAACATTTAGAAAACCCATAATCCAGAAACGCCAAAATACTGGAAACCCAAAATCCAAAAACCCCAAAACATCGGACCCATAAAATACCTCAAACCCGAAATCCCTAAAACTCCAACAAAAACATAACCCCAAAAAAATCTAGAAAATCCAAAACCCCGGGAACCTATTTTTCCGATTGTTTTCTAATAAAGGAATAGATTTTGTGTTATCGGGATTTTTAGGCTACATGGAGTTTGGCCCCAATGAAATATGGCCCCACCCAATCATAAAATGAGAAATGGTCCCAAATAGAAAATTTAAATTTTTTTAAATTGGGGGCATTTTTCAAGGTTTTTGGACATTTTGTGATTTTCAATTTTAGGGTGAAATTTCATATGAAAAATGGATCAAAACTTTTATTGTTAAACTAAATACTTTCATAACAAAAACTTTTATAGCAGACCGACTGAAAACAGAGGCGTCTGCCAGGCAACTGAGCATACCCTATAAGAGGAGCGACGGAGTCGCGTGAGCGGTACAGAGGCCCCAAATTTTGTTCATTTTTCACTTGGGGCCATTTTTCTTTGAGCCAAATTTCATGTAGCCAGATTATTAGTTTTCAGGATAAATAAAATGTGCTGTAACTGACTTTTTGTTATATCACTTATCGCCCCAATGTGTTGCGTCACAAGAAATGGTTCATTATTAATCCGGCACTGGATGTATGTCGTGTCGTGAAGACCTTGCGATATCTTTTATTTGAATAACCCAGTGGCTCACTATTATTTCACCCTAATATTATTTTTGTTGAGATCATGACTTTTATATTGTTTTTCTTTATACTATGCATACTATTGTTTGCTGTGTTGCTTTTTAGCTCAAAGGAAATACGGGATTCAAAACAATATGCAAACAAAACTTTAAAGTAAAGATGTCAGTTTTGTTGTCAAATAAAAAAGCTTTCTGTGGCGGTTAATTATTTTTATTTTGTCGTTTGAAATATATTGTATTTCAATTAGTTAACTGAATCGTTTAAATCTTCGGTGTTTTGTTTTTAATTATTGTTTGCAGTTTTGGTAGATGAAAAGAGAATAAACAAGAATAAATGCACGAATGGATCATACGAACTTGGTAATGTGAAATGTGGTTCTAATGGGTTGAACGAACAATCTTAGCATTAAAAATGTAAGACGGTCGCTTATCAATTAAATTGAAAATGCAAGGTGGTCACTTATCAATAAAACTATTTATATTTGCAATTTATATACCAAAGCCTAGTAGTCACATGCATTCCACAATCATCGAATGGCCCTATTTCACACAAAAAAAAATGTTTGTGCGGTGTCATTAACCATTGTTTCTAAAGCTTTTCCATTTTTTTTTTTTTTAATATCCTGAAAAGTAAACGTCCTGGAACCATGCGGCTTTCAGTGTTTGACTAAAAATTGGTAAGAGCATTGAATTTTGACAGTAAAAATAGTTCTAAATTACGTACAATTTTGAAAAATAAAATAATTTGACTTTTTTTTTTTCAAAATTTTGAGTTTGAAATTTAATTTTTCAAAAACTGTTGGCAAAAAAAAGTTGATTTAAAAAGACAAAAAAAGAAGTTATTTTTGGCCTTACATAAACATAACATGATATTGCAAGTGTTACCGTAGTTTTTTAAATAATTTGTTTTCTGTTTTAAGTCAATTTTTCAGAAAAATTCCCCTCCCGCTTAACCAGGGGGAGTAGTAGCCCGCAGCGTAATGGTTAGTGCGTTCGACTGTCACGCTGGAGGTCTGGGTTCGCTTCCCAGCCTCGTCCACCTAAAAACTAAAAAGTTTTTTCAGGGCTACTGCCTTTTGCGAGGAATTGACAAATCCTCCAAGAGTATCCCTTGTCACGAATAAGTGCTTCTCGTCTAGCCGTTCGGATTCGGCATAAAACTGTAGGTCCCTTCCATTCTTGTCGACAGGCGCACAGGAATGGTTGCGAGTTGTTAGTCACTAGGCCCTGGTTCTTCATGAGCCCTTGTGCCACCCGATTTATTTTTTTTTTTAACCAGGGGGAATAGACCCCCCTCCCATACAAACCTACACGGACAAGCTTTTTGTCACACCTTAGGTGAATCACACTGTATACTAAAGTTTTAGCCCAGTCAATAATTACAAAAAAAAGGGCTTATTTCGCAAAGCACGATGTAGTTCTGCATTTTTAATATGTTGTTGGGGCATGTAAGAGTAGTCTGTGGCTAAGTTTGCAACATCGAAAAACCTGTGCTCGCTGCAGGAAAAATGCCACAGTAAAAAAAAACTTTGGAAATATGTAACTCAGGAAAAAACCATCCACTATATTCTTGTTTGTTATATAATTATCTACAAGACCACATTAGTTTAAAATGTATGCATGTTACATTTGAGTTTCTATCTAACCATGAGTAAAAAACAAAAATATAAAAAACTAAGTAATTTTGAAGCACTCAAAAATTAAGACAAAAATAGTCCAATTCTGCTAAAAAATTGAAATTAAAAGTCTATAGTATTATAAGACGAAATTCGAAAATTCGATCCAAATCCGTCAAATAGAGATGTTAACTCAGTGCAACAAGCAATGTTTGCATCATTGCTATGGTCAAAGTAGGACACTTAAGTTGGCACTGATTTTTGTACACGTACTTGGGACCCTTAACTATGATAAAACATAGAATTTTTGAACAACAACAACAACTTAAAGGCGCTACCACCAATTGTTTGGCTGGAGATATAGCTATTTCGTGCTTTGCCACTTTTGCACTCATCAGTCTCCTTTTTGTGGTGCTGAGCTTTAATTCAATTTTATTTGAAAAACTTTTTATGCACGCCATAGGATTCGAACCCACGTATATCAGATTTGCTCAGTCTTAGCAGTCGTGTGCACTAGTACGAAAAGTACAATAATAACAAAAATATGATAAAACATAGTTATAATAACTTAATAATTAGAATCAAATGTTTTCGAAAATATGAAACTTTTAGGAGTTATATGTGAAAAACGGGAATTTTCGACATTTTACATTTTTTTAAAATGTCGATATCTTCTTAACGGTGCATGTTAGAAAAAAAATTTCGAAGACCTTTTTTATGTCGAATAAAATGATCTACAAAGTTTCTATGAAATAATTTTCGATAGCATTTACCGTCTTGGAGTTGTATGCGAAAAACTGATATTTTCGAAATTAAACCTTGACTAAAATTCTTTGCATACATGTGATAGATGAGCACTTTTTACATTTTCATTATAATGGTATCCCTAACGTTCACGCAAATTTTCAGCTTGTTGGGAATTTAATGTCTATTTTGACCGGACTATTTGCTTATTTGGATTGTATTAAACAAAAATTTAACAATTAACCGTCAAGCATAGTTGAGAAAATGTTTGTTAACAAATTGCACGTTGATTTATTTGGCTTTTTCTTAAAGCGCAAGTTGTTGTTTTTTTTTTTTTTGTATTATATCTCCTACTTTTCTAGGCTCTTACAGTGGTATTTATAAACTTTGTTTAATTTTAGACATCCCTCCAACTTCTAAAACTTAAATAACAAATTGTGCTGCCATAGTACACATAAATACGGTAGTTCAAAAAAAATGTATCTCTAGTTATAATTTACTCTGCCGTTATTGTTGCCATAATCTGAAACGGGTGTGCAGACACCGACACTTGTTAGTAATGTAGTAATTATTCATTTGAGAGTAACAAGAGAAGGTATACTGACTCTTCTTATTCTTATATCAATAACTGTTTAAGTCCTTAAAGTTAATAGAGAGATTTAAAACTTATTAATTATCTCGATATATTTAACATGAGTGTGCTACTCTTTTAAATAATATTTTGGGAAGTTAACTATTATAATTTATTTTATTCTTATTATTTATTCCTGAAGACATTCTAACAAAAACTAAAAAAAAAAAATAAAAGGACCACAAATTAAAGATTTTCTGTATAATTTTCTGTTTAAAAAAAAATCAAGAAAGCTATGTAGGTACCCAAAAACTGTATAAAACATGACACAAAACTAGTTTAAATGAGAAGAAATCGGTTGCTGCAGCATTCAAAAATGATTTTGTATTCTCTGGACGCGGGATCTAACAACAAAAAATTTAAGTAACTGCAGCAAAATTATTCGTAATGCGCTAAATACGACATATCCGGATTAAACAGACTTTACAAGTAAGGGGCCCAACGAATCTACATTCTACACAAGTTTAATCAATAAAATATATGAATAGAATACACGATTGGGTCGCACGACTTGCTCTTATATTCCATTCCATTGTTGTTTTTGAGTCTGAGCGTAAATTATTTTAAAAGAAATAAATTATAGTTAGGCGGTTCTACCAAAAAAAAACTTAGTTTAGGATAGGTAGTATTATGTAATTACATAGAAATAAAGAGTAATTCAGTTTTGTACGTAAACGGTTTAAATTGGTAAGTCGTAACAAATCAGCAATTTTTTAGAGGGGGTCATATTGATTTTAATGATACTATAAAATATTGGTTGCTTGTGGTAAAAAATTGGCTACAAAATTTTAACGCCTAGAGGTCGCTCGTCGCTATTTTTCTTTTTATTTATCATTCATATCACATTATTTAAGAGAATAGGGGAAGTGTTGGATTCGTGTCAAAAAAAAAAAAATGTTGAGGTTTTAATCAAAACTAACTTACTAACATTACGATCAAGGAGAAGTCGAAAAAAATTATTTTTGTCAAGACGTCGCGACGGTCGGTCGCCTCATCGGTCTGTTTGTCTGTTAATCTATTCGTCTATTCTTCCTCCTGATGTACATAAATCGAGCTAGAGCCTAAACGGAAGGACCGATTTTTTTCAAATTTGTTGTGAAGTGTTTTGCTGTGATTCCTTGGAGTCGAAACTCGCTTTTGTATTAGCTCATCTAGAACGGTTAGCTGCCATACAATAATTTCGGTTTTGTCAAGTTTTCTTGCTAGAACAGTTCTTATAATGCTTGATATCACGTTTTTACCGAAAAAATCGAAATATTTGAAAAAATTTCCTTTTTATACTTGTGTAGGCATATTAATGTATATCTCGTGATTGGCTCGGTCGATTTTATCATAATTATGCGATTCAGTATACTTCTGAGTTAGTCAGTAAAAATTGCATTTTAAACTTGTATGAATAATTTTTTTTTTACGAAAAAAATAAATAAAAGAAAAATTTAATTTAATTTTTATTGTCATTTTTTTGACTTTTATCATAAAAGATTTAAAAAATGTATGAAGTAAAAACTTTTATTTCGTTAATAAATTACTCTTAAAATGAGACAAATATAACAAAATAATATTAAAATGCTAAATAACAAGGACAAATAAGTAATTTCAAACTAAATTATTTTAATACACCAAAGCACAGAGAACACATTTGATGGATGAAACATAAAAAAGTAGTCGCTTATCTTACCGGTGTGCGTTTCGTACAACTTTTTAAGTTGGATATATTAAATTCAGGAACTGTTATCGACAAATTTCATAGAACAATAATTTAGCTATGCGAAACAAAACACGACAATTTAAGCGTTAATTTAAAGATTAATTTTATGTTGGTCTCTTGTCAGTTCCGATTTTTTTTTATTTACTACAGCTGATAGCAGATTTAAGGTCTGTTCGTATAAATATTTCTTTTTCGAAGTTCCATAACAGACTTTTATAAAAGATCGAACTCCTGAATACCAATTATAAACTATCTTTTGTGGTGGAGATCTGTTATGCATCATAATAGAAAATTCATAGAAGAATAACAAATGTGGCAGAATAGGCCTCATTAGCAAACCATTACTATATCTAAACCGTCAATGTGTAGCTACATTCTATGTGTTTGTTCCGTGAGCAAAGTCGTACGATACATTTTTTTTTATATTGTGCTTACACCGAAGGTGTTTTGACTACCCTTAATATGGATTAACACAGTACGAGCGTTACAAAAATACGAAAGGATTTGAAAAGAGATACCGATACACATTAGTTTTGAACTTCTGCAGAATATGAAAATGGGAGGCAAAGATAGAGTCGGGTAAGGCACTAGTATAACGGCTGAATTGTTTAAAGGGAGGAATGCAACTGGCTATTTCACTAGAACACTGTTTGTAAAAATAACAGTAAAATAATGAAAGACAAGAAACATTGCGGCGCCGCGGTGTTCAAGAGAAGCAAATGTTTTTCGTTATATTTCTATCAGCTATCATTTTCATAGTCAATAGACTCAAATGGGTTTTTAGAGCACCTACCTAAACATTACAATTGTACTCGAGTCAGATCAGAAGGGGAGACAAATTTCTTGCATCGCCCAAGAAAACCTAAGCATCTAGCAGTAATTTTGGCGACTTATGTGATTCCAAAGAAGGTGGTCAGTGATACACATAACGAGGACTGAAAGCTTTTCGGTTAACTTAATGCAAGCTCCACTCATGGATAGCCGCATAGGAGGACAGCATTGAATGTTTGAAGCATTAAATTCTGCGCGGTTTTTGATTCCCCGCCGGACAATGCTGTCGAGATCAGAAATTAAGAAACTTATCATACGTACTTATCATCCGAAGCCCAACTAACAATTTAACTTCTGTAAGGGTCTATCGAAGTTATTTCCTAATCAGCAAATTGGACTCTATAAGGAATTAGAGAAACACATTTGGCCCACATTGAGAAGCTCGAAATGCTTTCAAGCAATCATTTACAGGTTTATTGGAAGTACTCAATTTGTTTCGCTAAGGCCTTATAGAACAAAACTACAATCAAACATTGCAAATGTAGTAATGTAGTTTTGTTCAAGTGTTTCGACAGACACATCTAAAAACCCTTATAAAAGGCTTGTCGAGGCCTAGGAGAAACCTTTTCGAAGCACAATGCAAAATAAAATAAAAATTAATCCTTTATTTTTATTTCTATATTTTCTTCTTTATTTTCATGCTAGTAATGATTTTCTTCTGGAACTTAATTCACAATAATTATTTATATCCGAAAAAAACACATTACTTACTTGATGGATTTTGCGGGAGTTGAACCGAGGATGGTTGGGTTGATAGTCGGCATATGAGAAATGAGTGCCGAATTGGAACCACTTAAAACCGAAATTAGCTTCCTAAAAACTTCCTTGGGGCTTCCTGATGAATTAAACTAATTTGAAAAATATAGGTGACCATTCATCTGTTGCTGGCAAGGGAGTTTTTTTTGTACTTAATGTTATTTTTTTTTTTTTAATTTATTAATGTTTCAATGATTACTTTACTCATTAGAGAAAACAAGGAAGTGGCCACACAAACAAACTTTTTGTGCGACAACAAATAAAATATAAGTTCGTTTTTCGTTGAAATCAATTGATTTTTAAAAACGAAATGCTTTGATTTGAGAAAAAAATCTAAAAACTCTTTTATGCCCCATAAAATATGTACTCTTCATTTTGTACACAAACCTATTACTGACAATTATAATTTGTATCTTTTTTAAAAACACTAATTTGCCAAAATAAAAACATAAACAATAAAGACCATCATTAAGTTTTTTTTTCAACTGAAAGTAGCTATGTATGTAGTATAGATATTAAAAAACGTTTAAAATGTAATAAAAAATCTACTGGGAAATGAAAGCTTCATACTAAGATAATTTTTGAAAACATTCGATTTTCTTAACGAACGTGACAATATTTTTTTAACGATGAAACAGGAACTATACCATGGTCACCTCGTTTGTAAATAATTCAGCCAGCAGTACCCTATTTTCACATCAGTACTACTTTCCATGCGAAGTAACAGCTTTTAATGCTTTCATGTTGAGTGTGCTTATACCAAATAATCGGAATTATAACTTCCCGCGCATGCGCCTCAGAGGATGATTAAAATTAAGTTTGCATAACCACCTCTTCACAGGTCTTATAGAAACAAAAAATCATCACTTCGCTGAGGCAAATTCATCGAAATAAATGCTTCTCGCGCATGCGTCCGACAGAGTTCACACAATTATTATGCTTGTGTCGGGCTTGTGTTTACTGGGTTATAGAACCAAAATTGCTTAATCCGAGTTACCACTGCGATCAAATTTAATTCTGAGGGAATCATTTGTATAGATGGGATCCGGGGTATTATTATTTTTATAGAAATTAAAAAAAAAAAGTTTATCTGTTTTTGTTAAATCATTTCTAATAAAAAATAAATAAATAATTTGTATTTGTAGTGCAATTGTGCTGAATATACATAATTATAGTTTCATGTAAAAAAATAAAAATATTTTTTTTTTTTATCAAGTGAATTCAAATTGTTTTCTTTTACCATATTTATCGCACTGCAGAAAATAAATGTTTGTTCCGTTTTTGCTTTGCAAAATATAAACGATTTTATATTAGACCATACATACTCAATGAATCGGTTTAATTTAAATTTTCAAAATGATACAATTTTAGCTATTTTTATTTCCATAAATAATTTGACCTGTGATAACCCTCTCTCGGCAGTAGAAACATACATGCGCCGACCAGTACACAAAATAATGCTTGTATCGTGCTTTTGCACAGGGGGCTTACACAAACAAAATAAACTGACATAATTTCACTGACAATTATGCTTTTGTACACATAATAGCTTGTTTCAGGCGTTTGTTAGCAGGTTCTTCAAGAGCTCTTGGCAGTGCTTCCTTGTGAAAGCTTTTTCTTTGCTATTATTTCACATGCCTCTCAAAACTAATTTCTGGGAAGCCTTACTAAAACTATAACCAAATTGTAAATATTCAGGCTTGCAGAAAATTATAGATTCTGCCTGTAATAGGTTTGTGGGAAGCTGTTTTATAAAATATAGCTTCGAAAATTTGCAACTTCGATGTCCAAACTAAATACAAGCCTTGTAGAAATAATAACTTATAGAAATTCAAAAAATGGACCTTATAGAGGAAAAATTGTTAGTTGGGAGGACATGGATGTGGATCTGAAAACAAATGTGAGAAGCGAGGGTACTGTCGTCAGTGAAACAGTTTAATGAATTAGAAGTTTCGAACAAAAGATCATTTATGAATATAAGGAAAAGAGTCGGAGACAAAACGAAGCTCTGGGGCACAAAAGCGTTTATTTTGTCGATTTCAGAGTTAAAACCGTCCAATACAACTAGTATTGAACGGTCCGAAAAATAATTTCTAATACAACGAAAAATAGATTCATCAAAATAAATTGCTCGTATTTAGTGCATATTTTTGACTTTGGTTTTTTAAAGCATCTCCCTTCATTTTCAATAAAAAATTGTCGTTTTTTGAGGGAAATCTATATATGTACATACACCCTTATTCATAAAGATTATTATTTTAGGGGAGTGTGAAAACTAAACCATAGAATAAGAATGTTACGGACTCAAATGGAGCAGTAATTGCCTTTAGTTTGAGCCCAGAAAATTCTTATTCCATGTTGTAGTTTTCCTAAACACGGCATCTAAAATAAGAATTTTTTCATTATGAATAAGGGTGTATATTTATGCTTAACTACATAAGTACTGATTGTCTTCTAAACGGTAGTTTTTTTTTTCAATTAAAATTTCAAAACTATTTTTTAAGGAAATACTGAATTTCCTATTTGAATTTTTCAATCAATTTATTCCAGGTTAAACAGTTAGGACCAAGTACGTGCGACCGAGTCTTGCAATTAATTTGCCTACTTATATAAAAATAAATATACGAAAATCTATACTCCTTGTAAAAAAAAAAAAAAACAATAAAGTATTAAATAATATTTGTATTCCCATAACGGTATAAGACCGAGTATCTATTACTGCCGTGCCTGGCGCATATTTTTTTTTTAATAATCCGGATCTGGGGCCTATTTCTCAGATCATAAACATCATACAATGTATGAAATTGACAGTTCTGCTGTATGATTTCTGTTTCTCAAATTTGTTGTATGATCCGCTATCATACAACATTGTTTGACCAGAGATTACACTGGACATATTGGAATGTTGTATGATTCTGTTTCTCAACAATGTATCATACACATCAAACAGCAGTTTAACCTCAAATTTATCATACATTTCAAACAGCAAATAAATTAGCTGTTTTGGCTTTACAGCATTGATAAAAACCCATAGATTTTCAATTTTTTTCTGTTTATGCTTTTTATTGCGATAGATCTAGCTTATCACTGTTGTTTAATACATGTTTAGATTGAAAAACGGAACGGTATCAGAGGACTTCGATATCCTAGCGGAGTTCGTCAAGGATGTTTGCTATCTCCACTACTTTTCCTGGTAGTTATAGGGGATGTCCTCCATGCAGCTCTAGCCGAGCAAGCACGTGGAATTCGATGGACGATGTTTTCGTTCCTGCAACATCTTGATTACGCTGACGATATTTGTTTGCTCTCGCACAACATTATGGATCTTCATCATATGGTGACTAATCTGGAATGCGAGGCAAACAAAGTCGGTTTGAGGATCAACACCGGGAAAACAAAAATCCTCAACATTTCTGAATCTTCTTCTGAAGTTGTCGTTGAGGGACAGCAGGTTGAAGCGGTGGACAACTTCCTGTACCTCGGTAGTGTTGTCTCAAAAGACGGTGCTGGTACGGATGAAGATGTTAACTGCCGAATCGGCAAAGCTAAAGCTGCTTTCGGCATGCTGTCTAAAGTTTGGAGGAGCAACGTCTACAGTACGAAGACCAAGCTGCGACTGTTTCGGTCGAACGTAGAGTCAGTACTACTATATGGGTGTAGTACATGGAAAGTGACCGCCTCTGTCACAAGGAAGCTACAAACTTTCGAAAATAGATGTCTCCGAAACATCCTAAGGATTTTTTGGCCGAACACCATCTCCAACCAAGAACTCCTTCGGAGAACGGGCCAAAGTCCTATTGACATCGTTATTAGGAAAAGAAAGTGGCAGTGGATTGGTCACACCCTACGTCGTGGTGCAGACTCTATTGCAAGACATGCAATGGAGTGGGATCCACTCATCCAAGATGGCAGAAGACCTGGAGGCCAGAGAAAATCTTGGCGCAGAACAGTCGACAAGGAATCACAAAAGCTCGGTAAAAGTTGGGGAGAGCTAAAATACATTTCCAGAAACCGAACGAGATGGCGTGTAGCGGTAGTTTTGTGTGTAAGTCAATAAAAGACAAACAAAAAAAAAAAAACATTTAAAAAAGTGCTTGATATGTTTTAATAATTAATTAGCATCATTATTTTTCCTTATAAAGTAGGAACGTGTGGCCCAGTCATGCATTTTATTTGTATTTTCTTAACAAAAACTTGAATCACCGAAAAATTGAACTACAATGAAATATCAAAATCATACACATCATACAACAAACAAAATATCTTACAACACTTCCAATGAAATTTGAGAAACAGAAAATTGTATGATGTGTATGATGTATGAAAACTTTGTATGTTGTATGAAATGTATGTGATGTATGATCTGAGAAATTGGCCCCTGAATTTAAATTTATTGTGAATATCCTCGAAACTTCCTATCATTTCTTCGTTTAGACTCTTATCCTTTTTTGGAGTATTCGTTGGATTTTTTTTGTTGCTATGAATAAGGAGGAAGGACTGTAGAATTCTTATCCGTTTGAATTTTAAAATCCATTCATTGTAAAGGGTATAAATGCACAAAAAGAATTTATAAAATGCGATTTGTGGTTCTGATAGTTCGTTGAACACAATAAAACCAACCATGAATATTACATAATAATTTTTTGACACCATTTCTTTTTTCAGTCGCTATAAATATTAAGTTAAAAATGCAATTTTTCCATTTTCTTCTTACTTAAAACACAATTATGTAACCTTTATTTCAGTTTTTAAAGGACAAGTTAAAAATAAATTCTTAGAATGTTTTCCAGGGGAAGGGAATTATTTACATCATTTTTTATATTTCAAATACACGTTCCTACAATTTTGGATATACAGTATACACTTACACAGGTTTATAAATTAATTCAAATTCATCAAAAGGAAAAACTTTTATCAGTTGCTTCTGTCAACCTTTATATACCTACCTACCTACACAAGGTTCATCAGATTATTTATTAATGAAACCGAAATAAGTAAGCGCCCATCACCTTTTGCCTACAATTTATGAATCATATCAACGTTTCTTTCCTTGGTCGATATTGAAAAATTAATTTTGGTAATATATTTTTTGACAACGGTTGGGTTACCGCATGAATTGTTAATGTAATCTCTGGGTTTAATTAGTTTTTGAGTTTTGTTGTGATGACATGATTAATTTTCCATTTAAAATTATTTTTGCGGACAAACTTCGTAAGACAATACCTTCCCCACAATAGAGAATTCATTTACTGGAACATCCCGAGATGAACAAAAAAAAAAAAAAAAGCAATCTAGATAGGTAAATAATGTATGATCCCGATTTGTTGAAACAAAAAATAGTAGAAAATCGTATAATAAGAAAATATAAAAAAAAAATCACTCATACGCCACAGTAACCACATTATAATAATATATTATTCTTGCTCTTTAGGAATTTGTTCTTGCGTTATACAAATTTCGGAACTTTTGAACGGTTGAAGAGGAGTTTTAAAAGTAGTTTTGGTATGCCTTTTATCGGTCTGTGTGCCTCGAGGTTCATCTGTGCTTCAATTTGCTGCCTTATCGAATTCATAGATATGCTTTAAGTCTGATGGAGAGTAGTTTATTCAATTTCCTATCCTTATTTCAACGAATATCTCTAATATTATTTGTTTTATTATTTTTCTCCAAAAACAGTAGTAGGTAACCACTTTCATATTTTCGAATGTGTTAAGTTAACAATGTTTTTCAGAAGATTGGCTCAGAATTCACGTAATTCAAATTAAGTTTTTGCAGCTTTAGATATATTTGTTTGTATTTCCGCTTGATTTTATTTAAGTTTTGTTATCTATCGGGTGTTTTTTTAAGAGCTTGAGAACTTTAAATAATAAAACAAGGCAGAAATATTGTTTGAATGATTTTTTTAATTATTATTATCTGTAAGGTAATGTGATGGCATTTATTTTTTAAATATGATTTCCGGCATATGCCCGTTGCGGCTATGAGTTACATCAGTGTTTCCCAACCTTTTGTGTGCTATGCCCCACAGAACCTTTCCAAAATCATCATGTCCCCCTAACATTATATGAAGAAGAAGCTACCTATATAATTTTGAACATCAAAAATCTGAAATTTCCAGTGCAAAAATTGAATAGCTGACATGAGGAAGATCCTCCATAAAAATTAAGTAAGGCGTCAGTTTCATTGGAATCCATCATTGAAACACAAATCAGTGAAATGGTGGAATATTTTCAGAATATTTCCATTCCCCATACAAAAAACAACTTTGGGGTTAAAGTTGATCATTGAACGAAAAACTGACAGACGAGAACAGGAAGAGAAAGGAACACATATCATTGGAACGCATGTGCTTCACTTTTGGGAACAAAATGTGAGCTGTTCATTGAAAACGATTTTCATCATTGAAAAAACTAAACAAATTATATAACTAACAACCTTAATTTTGGTACCAAAACGCCATATGATTTATTTGTTTATTATCATTGAAATTGAATGATAATAAAAAAAAAATAAAAAATTGAAAGACAAAATTTTCAATCATGGTTTTCAATGAAAGCTATAACTGGCGCCTAAAGCGTATGTTTTTTGTTTTCAAAACATACGAGTATAATGTAGAACTGAAATCAAAAATAAGAAATAATTTAAATATTATGTAATTGAATTGAATTGAGTTGAGTGGTGGAGTGGTGCAAGAAGTTTTTTGGTGCGGGTTTTTATAAAACGTTTTGGCATAAATAGTTTGGGAAGAGAACTGAGGCTGCGTTAATTACTTGGAAACAGGGCAAGACGGAAGGAAAACGCCAACACTTTGCCGAATAATAAGGTATTTTCCCGTGAATTTTCATTTAAAAATTATTGAATTTCACAAAAAAGAAACAAATTTAACAAAACGGTAGTTCAAAACACTCAAGAGAGAAACTTTTCAGATGCAAGGAACGAAACTGTATGCACTGTTCGTCAATTTTATGGCTGCATTTGATACCGTGGACCGAAACGCGTTATTCTACAAATTATATGGACTAGGTATGTCGATAAAGTTTGGCCGAATCATCGAAAACCTTTATACGGATACAAAGGCAGCAGTATGGAATGGTGAAGAGCAGTCACATTGGTTTTGTACCAACTCTGGAGTGCGACAAGGATGCACCCTTAGCATAGAGGACATTGTGGACATTCTCCCAGGTGGTATTGACTTTGCAGTAGTGCGTATCAAGGCTCTTCTCTTTGCGGACGATATAGTGATGCTAGCTAGCTCCCCCGAGTCTCTTCAACTCATGATAAATAAATTAAACGAGTATTGTAAACTGTGGAACCTAAAAGTAAATCTGGAGAAAACAAAAGTACTTATATTCAAAAGAGGAGGCGGACGGAGTGCAGCCAACGAAAAGTGGAAATTAGATGGAGAAAATATAAAGACTGTTAAACAGTATAAGTACCTTGGTGTGTATTTTACCAGCAATCTGAACATGGAAACGCATCTGAAGGAAAAACTCACCAAAGCTAAAGCTGCGATAAATTCTACGTGGAGCACTTGTTTTATGAACAAATATGTGGCACATAGTTCTAAATTTAAAGTATTCGAAGCAGTTGCTGAATCCATTTTATTTTACGCGGCTCAAACATGGGGACACAGAAGCTATGATACAGTCGAAAAACTACTCCGATTTTTCATTAAAAGATTGTTTAGATTGCCACAAACAACTCCTAAGTACTTCATTATGTTAGAAACAGGATTATCACCTCTGTTCATCAAGACGTTCAAAATGCAAGTAGATTATATTGTGAGAGTGTTGAGCTTTCCTAATGAGCGTCTAACGAAAAAAGCTGCTCTTAAAGCAATCAGCTGTCGGAATAGCTGGTACAGTGAGTGGTTGGATCTTGCAGATAGCTGTGGATTGCACATTAATATAGATCAGCTTGATGTAATTGAGGTAAAAAGAAGCTTAAACCAATTACTAGACAAATTAGATGAAAAGTGCATGAGTAATTTTCAAGCAGAAGCGGCCAATTCTCTGTACAGGACAAATACATTCGGCTGGATCATAACTTAGGCCCCAAAAATTATTTTCGAGATGAAAACAAGATTGAAGAAAAATCCATGGTAGCGAAACTTCGCGGTGAACTGCTAAGTGTGAACTTTATCCCACACAGAGATGATCTACCCATACTTTGCGATATATGTAATACGAAAGAAAGAGAAGACACATTTCATTTTGTGGGTAAGTGCCCATCACTAAGAGAAATAAGGAGACATGTTTTAGGAAGTGACTTCCTGTCGGAAGAGAATGTCCTTGGCCTATTAAATGATGCTAACATCTCAACCTTGTTACGGTATTGCCAGATATTCTAAGCCTACAGAGAAAAAATAAAAAACGAAAATTTTTAAGTAACACAACAAATTAAGAGAATTCCATCTTGATAAAAAAAAAAAAAAAAAAAAATGTATGTATTCGATAATAACGCCAATATTGTAATATAATTTAAATAACATGCTTAAGGTGTTAAACAATTATTGTCAAACAAGCAGACGGCACAGCCATGCTTTCATTATTTTTTTTTTATTTGTGTGTTAATGGAGAAACAAATTGTATTTTATCTTTGATGTACACAATAAAAATCAATCTATCTATCTATCTATCTATCTATCTATCTATCTATCTATCTATCTATCTATCTACCTATCTATCTATCTATCTATCTATGTAATTGTAACTCGTCCACCTAAAAACTAAAAAGATTTTTTTCAGGGCTACTGCCTCTTGCGAGGAATTGACAAATCTTCCAAGAGTATCACTTGTCACGAATAAGTGCTTCTCGTCTAGCCGTTCGGATTCGGCATAAAATTGTAGGTCCCTTCCATTCCTGTCGACAGGCGCACACTGGAATGGTTGCGAGTTGTTAGTCTCTAGGCCCTCGTTCTTCATGAGCCGTTTTGCCACCCGATAATTGTAACTTTTTATGTTATGTATTTGTTATTATTTAAATCCCTTGCCCTTGATGCGTCATTCAATTCAGCTTTTATATGGAGGCAATTTCTTTTTTGTTATCAGCAAATTAAGTATGGCAATAAATTCACATTCAGTTAAATACCAAGATGGACAAAACCTGATTCATATTTTTCGTCAAGTGTCATTGAGTGTTGGTAACACTGTTGATACAGTTGATTAATACAGAAGCCAGATCCTGGGTACGTTCCGAAATGTATCTTTACAGTGGAAACAATCAAGTTTAGATTTTTCGGAGAGAAGCGTAATGCAGCATAACTCCAAATCGCCCCCCTATATTATCAAATTGCTCCCCTGTGGGGGGTGGGCCCCACGTTGGGAAACACTGTTACATTGTCCATTCGATCCGTCCGTTTTTTTACTATTTTTTTTTTTCAATAAATCTGCCCGTATGGCATCAATGGTGGCTTTAATATTGGCTTTCAAGGCTTCAAGAGTTGCTGGTTTGTCGGCATAAACCAATGACTTAAGATAGACCCATAAAAAGTAATCGAAAGGCGTTAAGTCGCACGAACGAGGGGGCCAGTTAAGCGGACTACTTCTAGAAATAAAGTTGTCACCAAATTCATTTTGCAATAAATTGATAGTTAAGTGCGCTGTATGGCAAGTTGCACCATCTTTTTGGAACCAAATGTCGTGAATGTATATCTGATTAATTTTTGGAAACAAATAATCAGTCAGCATGGCTCATTTTGAAAGAAAATAGGACCGATGATTCCGCCAGCGTGTAAACCGCACCAAACAGTCAATTTTAATAGATGTAATAGTGATTCGTTAATGGCTTGAGTATTGTCTTTGCTCCATATACGGCAATTCTGCTTATTGACGAAGCCATTTAACCAGTAATGAGCTTCATTATGTTGACCGTAAAATGGATAAAATGCTCTATGCACTTCACATACAGTTTTTTTTTTTTTTAAGTAAATTTCCACATTTCGGAAGCGTTGTTCCGGCCGGCGTTAAACGATTCATAATGAATTGCCAGACCTTACTGAACAGAAATCTCAACACAGTTTGACATTCTCAACTGGTAAACCATAGACAACAACCATCGCTAAAAGAAAACACCCCAGTAATAATTTCATAGGTATTATAAATATTGCATCGGTATTATAAATTATATTTTCCAAAAATATTGCAAATGGATTTTATATCACAAGAACAAGTTCGTGCAACCCAGTTGTACATTTTATATCATAAGAACAAGTTCGTGCAACCCAGTTGTACATTTTCTATCTTTAGAATGTTAAAATATCAAACAACGAAAAGCCTAAAGTTAAGCACGATTAAATGTAATAAATTAAATTATTTTACAACATTTTTCAACCATTCAGTCAACCCTACTCAATTTTCTTTGTTTTAAGGAAGACAAATTAGGTTTAAATTTAAAACCATTATTATTACATAATGGGCAGCAAATTTCCGGCTGAGAGGCCATGAATTTTTTTTTATTATTTAAAACTTATCCTTTGTTCGCTACTTTTGATGCTCATCCTTTTAATTTATTAATACACATAATGAAGGCCGAATGAGTTTAAAAAAAAGGCCCATCAGTATTGACCTGCATTTATGAAATTATAATGTATCAGTATCAGGAAGGCATCGGCGTGAAAATAAAAATCAATAATTTGATTTTCCTTTTTAATTTAAATATGTTTTGTTTTATGGAAGTATCAGATTGAAATAATTTTAGGGTAACGAATGAATATGGAGGGTTAAAAATAATTGATTAAGAAAGGCTGTTTGATATATGGTGCTGCTGAATTTTATCAATTTTATTACTTTTCCAATTATTCTAACTTATATAACATGAATTGAATTTGTAATTCTCATAGTGATCGGCATTGCAAAATAAATATGACCTTAAGTGTGTAAGTGCGTGTCTGAGGTATATTCTGCACATCTCCGCAACTATGGCTTTCCAACCATATAAGTGAAAACGGTTCCACAAAATTTTATTAAGGCTATTTATAACGGGTGATTTTTTAGCTGGTTTGTTTTGGCAACACTGGTTTTGACAGCTGACGTGTGTTTAGTACCTTGTGTCACTGTCAAACAGCTTCAGTTTGGTTTGCAATTTAACCATGGATCGTCTTACAAATGAACAACGCTTGCAAATTATTGAATTTTACTATCAAAATTCGTGCTCGGTTCGAAATGTTCATCGCGCGCTGCTTCCATTTTATGGTCGGCATTCTCGACCTTCTGAGCAGTCTATTCGGAAGATTGTGACCAAATTTCGCACCAAATTTACTTTGTTGGACATTAAACCACCAACACGTTTACGTACTGTGCGTAGTGAAGAAAATATTGCGGCCGTATCAGCTAGTGTGACAGAAGACCGCGAAATGTCGATTCGGCGCCGTTCCCAGCAGTTAGGCCTTTGTTACAGCACTACGTGGAAAATTTTGCGGAAGGATTTGGGCGTAAAGCCTTTTAAGATACAGCTGGTGCAAGAACTAAAGCCAGCCGACCTACCACAACGCCGAATTTTTGGTGAATGGGCTCTTGGAAAGCTGGCCGAGGATCCGCTTTTTTATCGAAAAATTGTGTTCAGCGATGAGGCTCATTTTTGGTTGAATGGGTACGTAAATAAGCAAAATTGCCGCATTTGGAGTGAAGATCAGCCAGAAGCATTGCAACAGCTACCAATGCATCCCGAAAAAGCCACTGTTTGGTGCGGTTTATAGGCCGGCGGCATTATTGGGCCATATTTCTTCAAAGATGATGCGAATCGCAGCGTTACTGTCAATGGTGAACGCTACCGAGCGATGATAACAAACTTTTTTTTGCCCGAAATGGAAGTTCTTGACTTGCATGATATGTGGTTTCAACAAGACGGTGCCACATGCCACACAGCACGCGAAACAATGGCGCAATTGCGAGGCGAGTTTGGTGAACAGTTAATTTCACGTTTCGGGCCGGTCAATTGGCCGCCTAGATCGTGCGATTTGACACCATTAGGCTATTTTTTGTGGGGGTATGTCAAGGCTAATGTCTATAGGGACAAGCCCGCTTCGATTGACGCACTGGAAGCCAACATCCATGCATTCATTCGTGAGATACCGGCCGATATGTGTGAAAGAGTATGCCAAAATTGGACTCAGCGGATGGGCTACCTGAGACGCAGCCGCGGTCAACATTTGCATGAAATTATCTTTAAAAATTAAATTGCAAGGTTCAAACTATCGATTCAAATAAATATTTCATTCATTTTTTCGAATTTTTTTAAAAAAGTTTTTTTTTAAAAAAAGTTCTAAACCTCTTAAAAAATCACCCATTATAAAAGATCAAAAATAATAATAATAAATAGCAATAAATTAATTCTTACAATATATATTATACTAGCGGTGCCCGGCGAACGTTGTAGCGCCTTCACTTGATGGTATGGTATAGAATAATTGTTCTTGCCCTTCTTGAAGCCTGCATTGTGGCTGTAAATTTTGTTGCTCAAAAGTACAACACATGTTTCCAAATGACAAACATGTGTTGTACTTGCGAATGCTTTGCAGGAAATGTTTTGAGTCTGAAGTCGTGCTATAGAGACAATAGAATCATTCATACTCGTACAAAGTTGTTCTGGTGGCGGCTCCAGTGATGACAATTTTACTTTTCCTATTCGAAAAACACATTCCGGGTGGCTCTTTGCCGAACCTCAATACACGGCAATGCAGGCAACGTTATGCGTTAGGCAATAGCAATATCGTGCTGACTCTTGTAATCTTTTTCTTTGTTAAAGTTAAATGCTTCCAAATAAAAATTGATTCTTTCCCTTTCATAAACTTTTTTTTAGCGGATTAAGGCGTGATTCACGTTTTTAAAGCATTTCAGCCGGTTTCGAAGCATTTGCTCTGCGCCGCTGTTGTTCCAGTGGAACTTGAACTTGAAATTGTGATTCGTGTTGGTCGGGCGTTTAAGCATCTCTTGTTTCTGTATTACGTAGGTACCTACACGAATTGATGTTAAGCAATCTTTCCGTTGTTGGGTCATTTACGTTACCCTTCTGTTAGGCATTGATTCCTTTTGCTGCAGGGTTTTCCTGCCAATGACCACTTTTTCCCGACCCATAAAGAATAATTGTACAAATTTCCAGGTAAAGATGTAATGAGGATATATCATATTCATTAACTTTTTTGAAGTTTTAACTAAAAAACAATTGTTGATAGTCGGGTGCAACATACACACTGCCAATCTTGCTTCACTTTTTGGAAAAAAACAAATGAATAGACCACAACCCTTTTTTTTAAATGCAAATGTGTAACTTCATTTGTGGATAAACGTGTTCAATGTTCATTCTGCGAATTTTGTCGACTTTATTATTTATTTATTACTGTAAAATGCAACTTTCATCCACTTTTATTAAATTCAGGGTCATAACTAATAATTTTACAAATTTTCAAATACAGTTGCTTAGATGTTATTAGTACCTGCTGTTTTTTTTTGACATTTTTTAGAATAAATTTACTTTTAATTCGCTATTACATGCAAATGCAGCTGCAACTCTTATTGCAATTACATGTGCACCTTGCTTAAGTTAGTGCTCTTTCTGAAAAATACATTTGTCTAAAAATCAATTTAATGTCTTCCATCTCAAACTGCATCTATAACTGCAAGCTTATGTACATAAATTACCATTATTATTATGAATTATCAGTATGAACTATTGTTAATTGCAACTGCAATTGCAACTAAAACTGCTACTCCTTGTTGCGAATAAAATATTTGATCCCAGGATCCTCTCAAACGCATTTTTCTATCTGATATAATTCTATTTTGTTCAGTTATCCCTTCCGGAATTTTTTTTTTCGCCTGGTTGACAAATTGCCAGACCGATTACAACCAAACCTCATAGGAACGCGCTCGGACTTACACCAAAGATATTCTGAAAATTCGGGTTCAGTTGGTTGGGTGGTTTCGGAGTCTATAACATATTTACAAACATACAAACATCCATTTTTATATATGAGTCAAAGATATTCTGCTATAGCATACATTTACAAGCATAAGTACATACATCGAAATAGATCTCGGGAAGTTTTGCAACGGAGGAAGATTAAAACTAAGCGTGGCAGTGAGCAAAATGTACCAAACGCTGTTTTTACACAGTTTTCTCATTTATTTAAAAACTCTGAAAATCTCATATACAGGGTGGGCCAAATACAGGTTTCAACTAAATTACATTTTTTCTATGTATTATGGCTTTATTAGTAAGAGCAAACATTCCCATTAATTATGGAACAAAATTTCTATGTCGTTCAAGTAGCTTTCTCGGCTGGCTTCGCAGTAGCGCATTTTGTCACTCCAATTTTCCAAGACCTTGTTGATGGTGTCGGGCTGTAGCTCACGGATTGCTTGGGCTTAAGTACCTGAATTTTTTCCGGATTCTTGACATAAAATCGGTTCCCAACATAAAAAAGTTCAAATGGGCCAAACCGCTGATAAATGGGTCACGACGGCTGATAACACGACTTGGGAATTTGGTGCGCAAATCGCGCCATCCTGCATGAACCAGAGGTCGTCCAAATCCATGTCTTCGATTTCAGTAAAAAAAAAAGTTGGAAAACAATGCTCTGTAACGCCCACAGTTGACCGAAACGTTGTTCTCAGCCTCATTTTCGAAGAAAAAATTATCCAATGATACCAGTGGCGTACGCAAGGGGGGGCTTAGGGGGCTTGAGCTCCCCCCCAAGCAGTATGGTATAATGTGCTAAGATTTCATATATCATCGATGAAAGTTTTTTTTTTATTATTTTTTAGTTCAAATTTTATTTTTGTTAATTTTAAACTTTAGTAGTATTTTCAATTTTAATTAAAAAATAAAAAACTATAGACATGGATGTCGTATTGAAATCATAAGTTCATTCCACACGTAATCTAGGTTTTGTTTGACATTTCAAACGTATCTCAGTATTCATAGAAACCTAAACAAAATTCATTTGCAATCAGTCAAAATTCGCAAAATGATTTCAAACATTTAATTTATTCCTTCTTTTCCCATTAATAAAAAAAAAGCTGGAATGAAATAACGAATGCAGTGCACTTATTAACATAATACATTCTCTTACTTAGTATCTTCTCTTTTTGTATGGCTTCTAAGTGTGGTCAAATGCTTTGGTTATGCTTTAACCAGTATCTTCGCGCTCAGTGAGCGTATCAAATATTCAAAAAATGTTTTTATGTAAATATCTGTAAACTGCATACTTTTTTTGCCGAATGTTATTTCTAATGCTACGGCATAAGGCATTTAGAAAGCTGTAGAGTCAATTGATGACATTTCGAAAACTGCCTTTAACTAGTATCAGAGGTAGACAATCTTCTCAAACTCTTTTTTTAAAGTTAATGGGCTGTATTCATAGTCGTATTAAACTAGTGTGATTAGTTAAAACTTCTATTTTGATAAGTATAGAAATCGAATTGGAATAAATTGTTATAATTGAATTTAATTAAACTGTACTTAAGTAAAACATGAGTTTAGCGAAACCAATATGAAAACGCCCCAATAATAATTAGTATTATGAGAATTCCCTCGAAAAATGTTAATATTTTTTGTATTGTTTAGCTACTGCTTCTGCTACTTTAAACTTTAATAATGTCTGTTCCTTTACTCTGATTTTCTGTGCATTTTGTTCCCAAGTTGTGTCAATTTCATTTCTTTTATATAAACTTGACAGGACTTTGGACTAAAAATCACAGAAACTCAAAGTAAAGGAACAGACCTAATACATGTTATTAGCCGTGTTTTTTGAGAGTGATCAGCAACTCCGTAAAAGTTTTACACGGAAATTTTATTTATTAAAATGTGAATACACTTTTCAACTTCCCTTATTACCGTTTACGTTGTTTAAATTGAGTCCATAAATTGGATTTTTTTCCACGTGGATTTTTACAAAAAATATTTCTTTAAAAAGAAAGAAAGGTAAAATTCATTTCATAACTATAGGGCGCATTTTGTGTGTATTTCCTTTTGTTTTTATTTTTCTATTGAAATTTAAATGCTGTGGTTGATAATTCGAAATGCTTTAATTTTGTTTGCTATTTTGTGATACCTTAAAAAAATTTCACCAAAATTGGGACTGAGCCCTCCCAAACAAAATCCTGCGTACGCTACTTAATGATACCATCTCTCCACAATCCTCACCAAACTGTCACTCAGTAGATGCATTGGCTTCTCATCAATCAAGTGCCGGGTTTCTGAACCACAGATGCGCCAATTTTGTTAACATTGCAGGCGGGTGCTTCATTTGGACCAAAAACTTCTTTTCAAAAAATGCATACTGTCCACTTTCCCTACGTTTTTCAAGCGCTAAGCGATAGGTATGATACCGACTTTCTGTCAAGATTTCGAACGGTTAACAGTTGTCGGTGTCAAAATAATCTATGATAGTCAACCCCTTACATATCGTTTGAATCGAGCCGTTTTCGAAAAACTAAGAGCGTTGCAATTGCTGGATTTTATTTACTTAAACCGTTTCTTTTCTCGTTCATAAAAACAAACCCTAGAAATTTCAGCCAAATCGTTAAAACCGTTTTCGAGAAACCAATTATAACCAGTTGTTAACTTTTTAAGTTGCAAGATTTTAGTCCATGGCTTGACTATCAACATACGTGAAATTTACATCATTAATACTCCTTAAATTATTATTTTCTAGAAGAATTTGGATAAATTCGAGTTTTTTTTAATATTATCCACAAAAATAACAAATAATATACTTTTCAAAGGTTTAGGGTTGCCTTTTTTATGCATGCATACCTATACATAAGTACATAACATAAGACACGAAATAAAGTAGCCCGTAGCGTAATGGTTAGTGCGTTGGACTGTCACGCTAGATGTCTGGGTTCACTTCTCAGCCTCCTCTATCTTAAAACTAAAAAGTTTTTTTTCATGTCTACTGCCTCTTGTGATGAATTGACAAATCCTCCAAGAGTATCACTTGAATAAGTGCTTCTCGTCTTGTGTTGTGTATACGAGAATTTCTCATTTAAAGTACTTATTTAATAAAACATTTCATCAAACGTTTATAATACCCAACTGTTTGTATCAACGTTACTCTTTACCTAATTTATTCCATTTCATATAATTAATGCCAATCACATCAAAACTGAAAGTATCTTATTGTGTATTCATTGTCAATGTGTCATTTTCTTAGTTAAAAGCAATGTTATCCATTTACTGAGTAAGTAACCATTTTGGAAATTATTTATTCAACAAGCTGTTAAATGTACAATTTAGTTATGGTTTTTCTTCTAAGTTATTTTTTTTTTCCTAAAAAAATTTCAACAAGAATTAAAAAATCAGTTTTTCAATATTATGATGTGTTGTATTTGTATCTCACTTCATAATTAAAACACTACACAAATTTCAATAATACATTTTCAATTTGATTAATAAGTAGCTATGTATATGGAAAGAAGAAAAGGCTTCAATCTCTAAAGTGAAAATAAAAAAAAAATGACAGCATATTTATGCAAACAATTGCAAAAGTGCGGGCTCTTCCACTAAATAGGAAAGTTCCCATGACCTTCCAATTTAAAAATGTTCCGACTTTTTTGACAAGTGAAAAGTGTAAGTGTAAGTGTTTCACCAATTAAAACAAAAAATTTGAGTTAGTGATCATCTTTTGCAAAACTGCAAAGTGAAACATATGAATCGTGTGAATTTATTTTTTCAGTGGGATTAAGAGATTCAGGCGTCAAAAAGAATCCAAATTTCGTATTCAAAAAATGCAACCGAGTATTCTTCTCTAATTTCGTACATCAAATAATTTTTTTTATAAAATGATCCAAAAAAGACTAAGTTACATAATATAAACTGTGTACTTTTGATGTGTAAGGAAAAATGAGTTTAACCCTAGAAAGGTAACCTTCGTCGATTCGACGAACATCTATTTTACTTTTTCATTTTTCTCTTTACTCCTCGTTCCGATTGCATTCTATCTCCGTGTAACCGTAGTATTCCCTAAGTGCTTGTGGTGTGTAGGCGTTCGGTGGCGTACCTACTTGGGAAAATGCTTTTTTTTATCGAAAAACGGCGCCAATGTTCGTCGAAACGACGAAGGTTACCTTTATTGTAACTTTTAGTGCTCGAAAAGCACCAATTTTACCGTCTAATATTAGATTTAATATTGAAAAATGTACTCCCAAAAGTAAGAAACCGTTAAGGGAGGACACAAACAATTTACAAATATTGTCTGTACCTACACAAAACCACGTATGACTAAGTCAACGTTCAATAAGTGTGATGCTAGCATGTGATGGAGAGCATAAAGTTCAAATCTGCACCTAATGATGAAATATATTTTGTTGTTCTATTATTTAATAAATTGGGACATATTCATAGTCGCAGATAGACCCAGGTTTAACTAAACTACAGTTTAAGACAATTTTGGCTCAATGAATACAGACCGATTTTAATTACAAATTGTTGGTTTTATGTTTTTATAAGATAATTAACTTGGTATACTTCACAAATAGCTTCAAATATTTTTAAATAATAAACTTAAAAAAATAGAATCAACGTCTGAAAATTCAACCAAAGCTATGTTTAACTTAGACCCAGGTCTAAAATGACTATGAATACGCCCCATTAACTTTAAGTTCCAAAAAAAAAAAAAAAAACACACTTTTTTATGGAAATAAAAATGCAAGTGATCTCAAAACCAATGTGTTCAAAGACCATTGTCGAAAATAATTACTCAAGTTGTTTAAAATAACTATTTTGTATCCTTTTCCCACAGAAAAAAAAAAACAATCATAAATATAAATTATTTAACTTCACTGGAATAAGACAATAACTTTTCTTTAACAGTGCAGTTGAATATCACTTCGTCGATTCGACGAATGGTTACCTGTAACGTACTAAAAAATATGGTTACCTTTCTAGGGTTAAGGATCTATTTTATCGAAAATGACGATTCGACGCACTTAAACATGAATTTTTTTTAAGAAAACACTCACTCCTGAACATGATTCACTATACCTAGTAAGTTCATGTAAACAGTGGCTTATAAGCCGTCATTGCATTTTGTTCATGTTTTTTTAACAAGCGTCTCTAAATTTTCCGTGGGTTCATGCAGATGCACAAGGCCATCCTTGAGTGGAAAATTGGCTAGGCATTTCTGAAGAACGAAAATAGTTAATAACGAGATACAATTTTGAACAAAGTTTATTTGATTTTTCTTTTCTCAATTTTTAGTTTGAAGATTAACAACTTTAGTAAATGGTATAACAAGACATTTTAAGTGTAATCAGTGTTTTTGAATGTTTTTTTTTCTGTTTTAAGTCCTTTTTTTTTTTATAAAATTGTGTCTTCGGCCTATAGGAGGGAATCGACCCCTTCTATAAGATTTTTTTCATGGTCTCGACTCAACCAACTAAGGCAGGCCACGAGACAAGAAAAGTTTCGGTCTGGCATGACGTGACCGAGACCAGACGAGACGAGACTGCCTTTAAAGGACCGAAATTTACAGAGAGTCTAATAAGTTAAAAAATCCAATTTCAGTTAAATATTTATTTTCTTCTGCACATATTCAACCTATAATCGGAAATATTTCGTTCCAATAATCAACAGATTGTCCGGAAGTCGTATTTTTTCGGAGACAGACGAGACTGGGACGAGACTTAATTATACAAGACCGAGACAAGACTGAAAATTTTCAATTATAACGAGACCGAGACGAGATTCGTATCTACAAACATTTAACTCGAGATTTTTATCAGACATGATATAAGGGGGGTTCCGCAAAATTCTAAATGCAATTTTTTTTAAACAACATTTAATTCGCACCGTTAATTTGCAATTGATTTTATTAAATTAATATTTTCAAACTTTAATATGCAGTTAGATTGTTTTTTTACCTACAGAATATAGTTCATTATTTTTTTGTACTTCAATAAATTACAAAAATTAAAAAGTTATTATAAAAAAATCAAGAATCGGTTGCAGGGTGGCAAGTCATAAAAAGCGTTAAGTCGAAGCTTAAACGCGAAACTGTGATCTTTTCAAATTATTCGTTTATTACTTTTATGATTTTAACTGCTTTAGTACTTGAATAAATAATTCAATATTAGCAACTCTAAAATCATAAGTATTTAAATTGACAGTCTTACTAAAAAGCACACTGATACCTGAATTATATATACAGTCACTGCCCCTAAAACAGAAGTAACTTCTAAATTACTTCATCTTCGGATCAATGTGCTATTGCTATAAGGCCTTACAAAATCATTTTCAGTTAACCATATATGTGTAGTGTATGTTTTCTTATTAACAGTATTTTTTTAAGAATGAAAAGATCTTTACAAATATTAAACTTGAATTAAATTTAAAGGAGCTCATTCAATGCACACGGTTTCAATAGAATAAATGAGTATAAAACAAGAATTTCAAGATCTAAAAAGTGACAACGAATTTCATAATTATTTCATAAGTATTTCAAAGTTAACCTCTGATTCTTAACTTACGGTAGTTACAAAACAAAAAAAAACCCAAACTTACCTTCACATACAAAAGCCATACAATCATCATGATTAAACAAAAATGCTTACTATAGTATTCACACATATTTCAAAGTTATTACTTCCTCGTAAAATTCAAACCAGCCAGCGACGACTACGACATTTAAGTACCAAGCTCCGTTAAATTTGTGTTTTCACTCACATTTTGGTATGCCATGAATAAGTTTACGGCTCTAATGACATACTCTCTAAGTGGAAACGGAATATAAAATCAGATGTTGAAACACCCATCACCCGTTCCTTTGGCGGGTATAGAAATGAGCTTACAAAAAACACACCTGCTGTTGGTACTTCCGCATGTGTCAAATAATGAGGGATGGTATATGACAGGTTAACCTTAACTGCGCTGCGGTTGAACGAAATGATGCTAGATGGTGCTATTACGTATAATACGGTATATCTCGCTTTTAAGTAGGTTGCTATCTCTGTAGAAACACGAGGCAACCATGTGTTTTTAATAAAGTTCTCAACGTGGAAAAAGGACCATGTCAATTGAGTTGTCAAAAAAAAAATAAGTTTGTTTTTTAACGAGAGGAAATAAAAATCAGTACTTGCTTTTAACTTAAAGAACATACATTAATCTTGATCTCAAAGATTGTATCAAATATTAAATACCCTTAAACGCAATTGTTCATTTATGCCCCTCATATTCCGGGGTACCCAACCACTCTTAAACCCTTGAATTTAAAAAGGAATAACTTTTTTTTTTAATTTTATTTTAAATTTTGTTCTGGCATCTGAAAATATTATTTATTTTCTAACTCCACACCACAACTATGCAAAAAGCTAGTTATTCTTATTACATTTAAAAAACATAAATTACTTGTAGATTTTTCACGAACACAATCTCTATAGACACTGAAGCAGTTAGTTGAGTATAAATTTTACTTTTTTTTCTGCACCACCTGTATCCTGCGACCTGCAAGTAACATGCATAAGCTTTAAGATTTCATCCGTTAGATGCAACAGCACACTGGCACTTACATGTACATAAGTGCAACATTTCCATTAAATGTGAATTACTTCTTCGATGTCCTGTTTCTGTACCTTTGCCATAGTCAAGTCGGTTGCATTAAGAAGTAGTGTAGTGAATTAAATTGCGGAAAGTGCTCCAATGTAAGTGAAGATATATATATTTTTTTATATTCTATTTAATGTGCTTTTGGCTTTTGCATTTAATGTTACTATTTTTTTTTGTCCAAAGACCCATTAGAGAGAGAAAACCTTTAATGAAGATGGTGGATGAGATTTGCTTTAAACAAATAAAAAGAATATGAAACTAAAATAATGATGTTTTAAGCTTAATGATATTTAAGGACCCTATTTTTTAAAACGAATTCTAGTGTATTCACTTAAAATGGTCTGTGCCATACAAAATTGTACGTTTGCGAGGTAGAAGCTTTAGTAGAGGATCTTGGCTTTGTGGGTTTGTATAATTAGCCTGAAGCAAGGGTTGTGGCATAACGTATTATCTTTTTTAAATGGTTCGTAAAACTGTTTTTTCTCCTCGAATACAGAAGTGATTTTGTTTTTTTATTTTACTCGTACCTTCTTACCTTGTAGGTGACATTGCACGCATGCAAAAATGATTGCTATTCTATTCTTTGAGTTAAAGTAAGAGCATTTGGACGCCACCGGCCGATTAATGGTGTCTTCTTTTATATAATATAATAGTACATTATTATGAACATAAGGATGGGTTAAATTTTTATCATACTATATGAAAAATTGATTGCTTGTGGATCAAAAAATATTCTGTAAACAAAATCCATACACATTGTACATTGTATGGGAACAAAGTGGACAAAAACTTTGGGAGTACATTACTTTCTAATTGTTGCATCTAAAAACATTGGTTAACATATTTAAATAAGAAATTTAGTTTTTTTTTAAATGTACTCAGAATTGCTGGACTGGCTCAGATTTTTGAGATATTATTTAAATTTTAAATTAACTGTACCAATAACATCTTCCCCACAAAAATCATTATGGCCTAATGAACTTCCCCTCTTACAAAAAAAAAATGGAAGCTTTCCAATACTTTCTTTATCTTTCGAAAAGTCATAAGTAAGCGTTTAAGTCTCCGTCTCTCCATAGTTAACTCCCAAATGAGCGATAATACAGTGTGATTCGCCTAAGGTGTGACAAAAAGCTTGAGATTGTAGGTTTAGTTGAGACAAGAGAAAAATCGTATGGGAGCGGGGATCTATTCTCGTTAAAGTGGGGGGCCAATTTTCTAATAAAAAACTTACATGAAACAGAAACAAATTATTAGAAAACAACAGCAACACTTACAATGCCCCGACATAATTTTTGGGAGCGGTTCAAAATTTTGTATGGACAAAGGTCTGTTTGATTTTTTTTTGGAAAGGTTGTATGACCAAAATTCGGTATTTCAAAATTCTGCATGCCCATTATTGTGCTGTCCAATATTTAGCTGTATGTGCAAAATTCTGTTTTTCAAAATTCTGTTAATGCCCAAATTCAGTAGATATTTCAAAGAAGAATTTGCATAGCAAAAACAACTTTGATTTTCTATTAATAAAAAAATAATTCCAAATAACCGCCGTAAAATAATATAAGGTGGCATTTAACTAAACGTATTTCCTTGAATAGGAAGGACTACAGACGTATGTATGTTGGTATTAAAGTAGTCATAAATATCCAACTTCACTGCCAACCTACCAAAAAAGGGAAATCTTACGGATTGCGGAAACTGGAGAGGGATCTGTGTCCTCCCGCGGTGGCAAAGATAATGGCGAAAATAATCTTGGAACGAATCAAAGAACATCTCGATTCTACTCTCGACAAAGAGCAAATGGGATTTCGTGCAGGCTCATCCTGCATTGATCACATCAACACCTTGAGGATCATAATAGAACAATGCGTGGAGTTTCGCTCCGCTCCCCTCTTCATTTGCTCTTCATCGACTTCGAAAAGGCTTTCGATAGTTTAAATCGAGATTTCATTTGGTCAGCTTTACGTAGGAGAGGAGTACCCGAGAAGATTATCGCCATTATAAAGGCTACCTACGAGGGTGCATCGTGTCAAGTCTTACACAACGGAAAGGTATCAGAGGACTTCGATATCCATAGCGGAGTTCGTCAAGGATGTTTGCTATCTCCACTACTTTTCCTTGTGGTTATAGGGGATGTCCTTCATGCAGCTCTAGCCGAGCAAACGCGTGGAATTCGATGGACGATGTTTTCGTTCCTGCAACATCTTGATTACGCTGACGATATTTGTTTGCTCTTGCACAACATTATGGATCTTCATCATATGGTGACTAATCTGGAATGCGAGGCAAACAAAGTCGGTTTGAGGATCACACCGGTTAAACAAAAATCCTCAACATTTCTGAATCTTCTTCTCAAGTTGTCGTTGCGGGACAGCAGGTTGAAGCGGTGGACAACTTCCTGTACCTCGGTAGTGTTGTCTCAAAAGACGGCGGTGGTACGGATGAAGATGTTAACTGCCGAATCGGCAAAGCTAAAGCTGCTTTCAGCATGCTGTCTAAAGTTTGGAGGAGCAACGTCTACAGTACGAAGACCAAGCTGCGACTGTTTCGGTCGAACGTAGAGTCAGTACTACTATATGGGTGTAGTACATGGAAAGTGACCACCTCTGTCACAAGGAAGCTACAAACTTTCGAAAATAGATGTCTCCGAAACATCCTAAGGATTTTTTGGCCGAACACCATCTCCAACCAAGAACTCCTTCGGAGAACGGGCCAAAGTCCTATTGACATCGTTATTAGGAAAAGAAAGTGGCAGTGGATTGGTCGCACCCTACGTCGTGGTGCAGACTCTATTGCAAGACATGCAATGGAGTGGGATCCACTCATCCAAGATGGCAGAAGACCTGGAGGCCAGAGAAAATCTTGGCGCAGAACAGTCGACAAGGAATCACAGAAGCTCGGTAAAAGTTGGGGAGAGCTAAAATACATTTCCAGAAACCGAACGAGATGGCGTGTAGCGGTAGTTGACGCCCTGTGCCCCTTAGAGGGGTCAAGGATCTAAGTAAGTCAGTAAGTAACTTCACTGCTACTGATATTGAGATACGCATAACGTCTCTTACGACTGTTCATATTTTATCATTATTCCGAATCTAGTAAAAATCCGAATCAAAGTCGTATTTGTAATGTTTATTCTTCGTGTGGAATTTTTTAAACGAGTTTTATACATTTTCGATAAAATTGCACGAAAACCTAATGTTTGCCATGTTGGTAACTTTTTTAATATTGCTTCTATTTTTTTAATCAACCTGAGGAGGGCAAGACCGCTCTTTTTCTTCCAACCAATACTGTCAACAACGCGCCGCCCCGCCCCACCGATGGCAATCCTCAACGTTGTTTTGAATCCTTTGAATACTTCCGTTATTTTCATTAAATTTTCAAAGACGGACCAAAACTCAACTTGATGTCTTCTCATTAGGCATATCATTTTGTTTAAACCAGTCTGCCAGTTTCAAAATATTCTAATCTTCAAATTTGCTATGCAGACAAGCGTAGTATTGACTGATCAACAGCAATAAAAGCCAAGCTTTTAATCATAAAAAACCTTGATTCATTCTCTATTTAAGTGCCCATTTTTTTACATTATCAAAACGATTTTTTTTTAAATAATGAATTTAAAAAAAAAAAAAATTTTGAAATACAGAATTTTGCTAATACGGAATTTTGGTCATACAGAATCTTAAAACACAGAATTCATACAGAATTTTAGGTAACCAGAATGTTGAAAAACAGTATTTTGAAATGCAGAATTTTGAAAAAACAATTTTGACCTTACAGAATTTCGAACCTCACCCATCTTGTCTCGACTAGACCTACACGCTCAAGCTATTCACAATAGGTGAATCACCCTGTATGTATAATGAAAATATCATACGTTTTATTTTACGATTTCTCGAAGAGGAATGAAAATTTTGGAAATATTCAAATTGACTTTTTGAAAAAAAGATTATTCGTTTCAGATTTCATAATGAACCTCAAAATTAATCTCAAAAATAGCGAAGAACTCGGTTTTTGCTACTTTAAGACTAGGATACCTCGAGAACGTCAGCAAATTCAACAAATTCAGCAATTCTGAGGATTTATTGGAATTCAAGTCACAGAAAACTCTCTGATTCTGTAACAAGTTTGCTGGATCAAAATTTATTTGTGGTGTGATATAACCTTAAAAATACGTTTTTTGTGCAATTGTAGACTAGTGTATTTTTAAAACTTGAGCCAATCAAATATTTCTTAGATCGGATTCGAATTTAAGACATTTAAAACATACGGAAAAGTATAATCTTGTTTTTGCTGCAGACATTATTTGCCTACATTTTGTTTCCCTGTGTAATAAGTACTTAAGTATAAATAATACAGATTTCGCTTAAAAATCGTCGTTTTTTAAAAATGCAGGGTGATACATTTTATATACATAACAAAAGATAGAGCGTGTACGTGGTTGAAGACAAGAAAAAAAGGTATTGTAGAAGAAGATCTCTATTTCCCCCCTATTAGGCAAGAGAAGAGAAGAATTATTAATGTTTGAATGGAAAACAACCAGATGCTTTTATGTCTTCTAGTTTTTAAAAAAATTGAAAATTTACTTTTAGCACAATATTTTAGGTGTTGCCGTTGCTTTTTAATAATGAATTTTCACTGTTTTGTAAATTAAAAACAAAAACTACTTTATTAGGCTATTGAATACATCTTTTAGTAAGGAACAATTGCGTTTGCAGATTTTTATTATTGAATATGTTTGTCTGGAACTTAAGCTCTGAGAGAATAGTCACACTGGTAATTTTGCAATATTTTTGGTATAACTCGGAAAGTAAACCGAATTTGAACATGTTACTTAAATAATTTTTTTTTTGGGAAATTAGATTTTCTATTGAAATTGATGGTCTTAAAAAAAAGTATGTACACAAATTTAAACAGACAAAAATAATGAAAACCGATCTAAAAAAAAAGTCGAAAAACCATTGATTTTAAAATTGTATACTAAACACCTTATATCTTTTTCTTGTGCCAAAAAAAAATGCAAGATATGTACTTGTACATATATGCAAATGAAAAGAAGAAGAGGCTCGAGCCTTTAATGTGATGAATCAAAAAAAAAATGTTTTGGTAAAACTTGGCGGAAATATACCCATTTTTTTTGATAGTTAAATATTTCCTTTTTTTCTCATTGACAGCTTGTTAATGGTACTCCTACTAGTTGATAACAGAGACATTTTCTTACACTGTTTTTTATAATTAAGTTATATCACTGATTGGGACAATCAACCTTTCTTTGCTCTTTTGAAGCCTTTAAAAAGACTTTGACTTACAAACGGTCTTTTTCCAATGTGGCTTTGTTGAGAAATTTGTACGGCTTTTAATTGTGATGCTTTCTACAGGATACTCTTTTCAGTTTTGATCTCTTCAAAATCAGCGTTGAAAAGCACCCTAAAATCATGTGTCATATGATTAGATTGTATTATAACAAATATTTCAGCTTGATGAACTCACACCTCTATCCCTCCCTAAATGCGTCCTTACAAAAAGCCAATGAGGACATTTTTGGGACTTTCTTTGTTCGACTAGAAGTATTTCTACAACGTTCTCAAACTACCAGGCCTTTTCACTCAGCTTCACGGTACTATTTTCGATTTAAATATTCAATGCTTTTTTAAACTTTATAACAAAAACTAAAAACAGATGGTTCTAGAACTTTTATTTTTCAAAATAATAGACAAATTCACCCAAAAACTTCCTCATAAAACCGTGGATCCCCCCTCCCAAACAATTGTTTTCTAATCTCCACCCAATCTATAAACTCTACCTCTTTGTCTGATTTTATGCGAATTGCCCGGCATGTTTCTTTTGATCTGTTATTGCTAATGAAAATTACTCATGATATAATGTTGACATTTTAACAAACAAATACCTTTATTTTATTATTCCAAAAATATATTGATGAGTTTTCGAGTAGACTGTATTTTTTGTCGTTGATCAAATACCTTTTTTCATAAAAATTAAATTATTTGGAATTAAGCATTATCAACTTGATTGACATTTTCCCGCATGAAAAAATAATAAAATCTTTCCCTATCCATGAAAGTTCTACAAAACTAATCGATGAAAGGTAAAGTAATTATTTTTCAAAATAGAAAGCAAACAAAAAAAAAACTTTAAGTAAAGGTTGATAATGTGTATCTATATATGTATCTCCGTATCACAAACATGACCTGCAATGGACAAAAAAAAATATTTTACGTTAGACCAGAGGTAGATAAAGAAAAAAAACTATAGGTATATAGAGTAAGGTTTTTCTCTTCTTAAAAGCATCGTAAATTAATCCTGTCAACCTCAATTATACTTATATTTTTTTTTTGTTATTCTGCTTATAGGCAATTGGAATTATATTTTTGTTTTGGAATCTTTTATCTACACGAGAGATTGAATGTTTTTCGTTTCCACTAAAAGCAATCTTTGTTTCGAGTCCGGAAAGGTATACTATATTAATATATTTACGGATGCAATTTTTTTTGCAAAGAAGGTCACGAAAATATTGGGCAAATATGTTGTGCCAAATAAGAAATGTAGGGCATATTCGTTTGCTTAGAGCAGGTGAGGTCCGTTTTTCCGTAAGGATAAAAAAAAGATCAATAGAATCTATTTTGAAAGCAAAATCTTATTTTTTTTTTTTTTATTCTTAAACTAGATCGTAAATGAAATTAATTAAATATTTAACATAGAAAAACTGTCTTATATCCTTTGTTCATATTTGTACTTTAATAAAATAATCACACAAGGTAAAATAAGACATACACGGACAAAATTCTTACACTCATGAAATTTGGGTGTGACGTTAAATTTACCATATGAATAAAGAATAAAAAAAGTACATAAAAACATCATTGTTCCAAGTGTGTTTTTGATGGGTAGGGGTGTAAAGGGGGGTGATATTTCATGATGTTGTAATAAATGTTTTGTGACACAATCTATATTCATATGACAGAATGATTTAAGACGATACAGCCATCCTACGAATAGTTGTAGTCATTTTTATATAAGGATGACTACATTTTTATAACAACAGGTAAACCACAACAGCCTTGAAATAAATAGTCTGTGAAATAAAATGTTTTATTTGCCATGAAAATTGAGAATTGAGATAGTCTATTAAAATATCTACGTTGAAATGGTGGTTTTTCTTTAAAGTGGGAAGAACTCTGTGACAAAAAAATATTAAATTTATTAAATTTGATTCAAATTTTTCAAATGTCATGACAACCAAGAACTATCAGCGTTCATACAAATATCTTTGTTCAAAAGGTGTTTCTTTGAGACGGTCGGTTTTTTACCCAAAATTTTATTTTTTTATAATTTGAGTACATAATGAAATATGTATGTTAAGGAATTGAAAGGTATTTATAACGCTAATTTTTAAATCAATTAAAAGTACCTACAACGATGCAAGCAATCCTTTAAAAAATTGAAGTCGTTTGAAGAAGATAACTTTTGAAGATAAAATTATTTTTTTGAGTTCATGTTAGACAATTATTTTAGTTAGCTAAGTTTTGGATTCTTAAACAAAATAGAACTTCAGATATTAATAAGACCTAACATCACGTTGATAGAGAAGGCAAAGAAGTGTCTATGTGTCTGTATGTATGTACCTGCAGGCTAAACCTAAACCATGCGATTTTATTCAATCTTTGGACTTAGAGGCAAAATTGAAACTTGTTCTTCGCTGCAAAACTAATGGTACCAGCTTTACAACTAATACACCCAAAATTATTTGTATCAAAAACGACTTACAATTTTGAGAAAATAATTTAAGCAAAAAACCGCTCCAACAATTTTTAATTACTAGTATATCGCTCGCTGGCCGAAATTCGACCAAAAACTCACTCACTCAAAAACTTATATTGACACTTGAAAGAAACTTCTCAAGAGTCAAACAATTAGATTGAAAATTAAATCACACAAATTAATTTTTTTTTTTAAATATGAACAGTGATCGGCAGTGCAAAATCAAAAAAGACCCACAGTGTGTAAATACGTGTCTCAGGTATATTCTGCACATCTACGAACCCATGGCTTTCCAACCATATAAAATGTATCGATATCAGTTGGATACTTTTTGAGCAAATGGTACCACTAATACTTCTCTTTGATCCAAGAATTTTTGGAGAATATGTTTTAAATCCTCCAAGAGTATCACTTGTCATGAATAGTGCTTCTCGTCTAGCCGTTCGGATTCGGCATAAAATTGTAGGTCCCTTCCATTTCTGTCGACAGGCACACACAGGAATGGTTGCGAGTTGTTAGTCACTAGGTCCTGGTTCTTCATGAGCTGTTGCGCCACCCAATTTTGTTTGTATTTATATCGTTTTATCCCATTTCCGGCTAGCGTAGCGTTTTCGCAACGTAATATTTGAAGGTTCTGGAACTTAACTGATTATAAATTTAAATAAACTAAAAATTGATTTTGAGAGATAGTTTAATTATCTAATCGACCTGTTCTTGGATTTTTTTCTAAAAAATGTTTTTGTGTTTTTTAAAGAATTTCAAAACACGAGTTTTTGTAAATTTTGAGGTAGGACTTTGGAACTTTTTAAAAATATCTAAAAATTATAATCTTTCAAAACAACTTCAACAACAGGTAAATAAAGGTTAAGATTATATTCTAAAATAATACTGACGTAAAAGTGTATTATTGATTGGAGATTTCAATGCGAGAATCGGGGTTTCTCAAATTACAACAACAAATCACATAACCAACCCAGTGTTTTCGTATGCAAATAGACAGTCAAAAGACAATATTTGCAACAAGAATGGACGCGATCTGTTACAACTGTTACAATTGTATGACCTATTCATACTTAATGGTTGCACAGAAGGTGATATGGGTGGGCATTACACATTCACTGGTGGACAAGGTAGATCTGTCATCGATCTTTGCACTGCCAATAATGACTGGATTGACCGCATTCAACATTTTGAAGTTCAGTGTAAGCCTTATTCTGATCACATGCCGATTGTAGTAGAAATAGCCGACTCTTCACAAACGAGAGAAACAAATCTCAACCTACTGCCGCGACTTTGCTGGAAAAATGAATCAACAGCCTTATATCAACGCTCTTTGGATACGCTTCTTGTAAACAGCAATGCATCATCAGAACTACCGGAAGTTCTCAACAATAAGTTGACCGAATGTATACGAACTGCAACATCTAATAAATCACTCTCTTTTAATTTAAAATTCAAGCAAAAATGGTTTGACCAAGACTGCTACAAAGCTCGGAGAAAATCTTTTGCACTTTTGAAAGCACTGCGGTCATCAAATAATCTCCAATTGAGAAGCTGGTATTTGGAAGCAAACGCAAGTTATAAAACTATATGTATGCAAAAAAAAATTGCTTATGATAATGAAAAAGCAATTGAACTAGGACTAACTAAAAACCCGAAGGACTTCTGGAAAATTGCGAAAGAAATTAACGGAGCCAACTACAAAATAGGTACTGGAATTTCCACTGAAACCCTTGCCATTCACTTTAAGCATCTTCTCTCCAATGATTATGGTTGTACAACTTTTACTGCGGATCCTTTAATCACTGACCAAATATTAGATGCAGACATCGAAAGCGAAGAAATTCAAGTAGTGTTAAACAAAGCAAAAAACAAAAAGGCACCTGGTGAAGATGGAATTCCTTACGAATTTTTCAAAAATGCAACTCCTATGTTTCTTAACCATTTAAAAATTCTTTTCAATAAAATCTTTATGAATGCCGACATACCTTTATCGTTCAAAAAATCCGTCATTTTCCCTATACATAAAAAAGGCTCGCTAGACTCTCCTGAAAATTACAGAGGAATTTCATTCATGAATGTAATTGCAAAAATATTCTGCAGTATACTTGTTGCAAGGCTTGAAAAATGGATCGAACAGAATAATATTTTATCTGATCTACAGGCCGGTTTCAGAAAAAACTTTTCAACGACCGATCACATTTTTACACTATCATCTATAGTCAAAGCATTTCAAGCACGGAACAAAAAGCTCTTCGCTTTTTTCGTTGACTTCAAAGCTGCTTTTGACCTAGTCAATAGGAATGCCCTTTTTTATAAGTTGACACAGCTTGGTATATCTACAAAGTTTCTAAAAGTAATTAGAGAAATGTACACTGACACGAAGGCGGCTGTCTGGGATGGAGTGAACTTCTCAGAATGGTTTAGAACCAGCACAGGAGTTAAGCAAGGATGCCCACTAAGCGCTCTTCTATTCTCGTTATTTATAAATGATATTGCTGATGAACTTCCTGGGGGAGTAAGAATAGATAGCTGCACTGTGAATGTATTATTATACGCTGATGACCTCGTCATACTTTCAGAATCACCCGAAGGTTTACAATTGATGATCAATCGGTTATCTACATACTGTAACAGATGGGGACTGTCTATCAACACAACAAAGTCAAAAATAATGATATTTGCACGTACGCAAAGCGCTAACAATGGAAGAAGCTGGAAATATAATGATTCGCAACTAGAAGTAACAAAAGAGATCAAATATCTAGGTTTGAAACTGAATCCAAAACTAAATTTCAAAAGTCATTTATCAGAGAAAGCCAAAAGCTCGCAAAGTTTGATAAATTTAACGTGGAAAAATATATTCTCTAAAAAACAAATTAATTTGTCTACAAAATACAAAATCTTTAATTCAGTAGTGAAATCAACTCTCTTGTATGCTGCTCAGGTTTGGGGATCAGAAGAATACGAAGAAATCGAAAAATTTTATAGGAGTCTCATAAAGAAACTTTTCAACCTACCCCTAAATACACCTAATTATGCCATATATTTGGAAACAGGACTTCCAAAACTTGTGACAAGCACCCTGAAGTCTCAAGCTGACTACATCATCAAAGTCTACAGCAATCATCAGAACACAAGACTTTCGAAAAAACTGCTTTTATACGAGTTGAGAAACAAGGACTGGTGGTTTGCAAGATGGCAAACTGTTGGAAATGAGTGTGGAGTGAGATTGGATGATGATTTCAGCAATATAAACCATCTGAAAGAACAAATGTACAGCATCATAGAGAAAAATGAGGACACAATGAGGCTTTTACTGATAGAAGAAGCACAAGAGTCATCCAGTAGAATAATCTACAGTCAGCTCAACTATAATCTTGGTACAAGAAACTATTTCCAGGATTCACTGAGCTATGCAGAGATATCCCTGATCTTTAAAGCAAGATGTGAAGTTCTCAACTTAAATGGAAATCCTTACAATAATAGTTTGAACCAATTCTGTACATTTTGCAACTTAAAGTCAAAAGAAGATACACTACACTTCATAAGTATATGTCCAATATTTAAAACTCAAAGACGCCTCTTTTTCGGGAAAAATACTCTTACTTTGCAAGAGACTATAAATATCCTAAACGAGCATGATTGGAAAACGTTAAGTAAATTTTTGAAAGATATTTACAAGTATAGAATGTTATTAATTTCAGAATTCGATTAAATTCAAAACATAAGTCTATATATTCTTATTTATTTTCGCCAACCTGGCTGACGGCATAGCCATAGCATTTAAATTCATAATATTGTATTAAATTGTTGTAAATTTATATAAATAAATGAATTACTTACTTACTTACTTACTTACTTACTACTGACGTAATTTATATGAGGGCAACTCAGGTTAATGCAAACATTTCATTTTTTTTTTTTTTAAGTTCTTAGCATTTTTTCTGTTCAATTTTTTTGCTCTAAGAAAACTGTCTTTTGAATTTCTTTTGCAAAAATTACCAGTTGATGGCTACGTCGTTAAGTGCAGAAAAAAAATAGACCGGGTTGGGAATCATTATTTGTTCTTGAAACGAAAATTATTTTTCAACTGCGTTTCTAAGTCTAAAAAAAAAGTGTTCGTTGAATTTTTGTTTAAATTTTTATCAATTCTTTTTTTGGTAGTTAAGTGTAGAATCAAACGTACCTACACATACAGTCTGTATGTATACAGATAATGGTCGAGTGTAATAAAGTTATGTACATAAGTTATTTTATTCCTAAACTTAAATAATTCCACCGTGATACTCGCAAATCGCAATTGCCCCTTAGTTTACCTTTGAGCTTCACCCCGGATGTACTGTTAAAGCGTTAAGTGGAAATATTCTTTCTTTAAATCCACTACACCATGAATGTGGTTTGGTTTCCCTAGCACAATGTCTCCTTCCCGGTAGTATTCAGGGTAAGTTGCATAAAAACTTGCGGTTGAGCCTCTGTTCAAGATTTAATAAATCGGTTTCGGTGAATAACCTGAGGTTCAACCGTGGTTCAAGTATATAATAATATCCAACTACGTGCTTGAACTCTGCTTAATCTTCAGTTAGTCTGCTGAAATCGCTGAGTAAAACATTTTGAACCGCAATTGAATCATGGTTAAAATATTATATATAGTTATACTTTTTAACTTCTATCCCTTTTTTCAAACCCTTTAAGTGCGCGCAAAACATATATAATGGGTTTGAATTTAAAAACCATCAAATATAAATCTTACTCAATTATATATAACAATTTTGGAAATTAGTCGATATAAAATATTTTAAAACTTTTTAAAAACTTAACTTTAACAATTTAATTTTCATTTAACTTTTTTAAAGATGGGGCGTTTCAACGGTTATGACACGAGAAAATATCATCCCACGACTAGATCAGCCCGAGGACGAAGACTCAACCCACGGATACGATACAATAGCCTCACTGATACCATTCTGGGACATGGCCAATCACAAAGACGGGACTATAACCTCTTTTTTCAATATGGAACAAATGCAATTAGAAAGCTCTGCACTGACAGATTTTAAAAAAGGAGAACAAATATTTATTTATTACGGTGATCGTTCAAATGGTGATTTACTTGTGCATAATGGGTAAGTACTTTACAAAAAATCACTTAATCTCAGCGTTAATAGATATATTTTTTTATTTGCAGTTTTGTTTATCCTGAGAATAAAAAAGACAGCGTCAGTATAAAACTTGGGCTTAGCAGCTCTGATGAGCTATTGGCCGAACGAACGAAACTCCTGGAAATGTTAGAAATACCAAAGAATGCGGAGCTTAAAGTCTACCAAGCTCCTCTTTTCATCTCACCGAAATTGCTAGCATTCGTTCGCATTTTTAATATGAACAAGGAGCAATTGGAACATTGGATAGAAAACCGTGCGGCGGATCTCTTTCACATCGACTGTGCATTAGAAACTAGTCTTGAGTCAAAAACATGGTTGTTCCTGCAGACCCGACTGAGCCTTCTACTAAGAGTCTTCCCAACAACACTGGAAGAAGATGAGCTGGCATTACAGAACCATGAAAAAGGCCAAGCGAAGGTGGGCTATTTAAAATACCTCATCTTGCAATATCGAATTCTGGAAAAACGAATTCTTAGAAACGCCCTAGACTATGCCAAACAAAGAACAAAAGCTTAGTTTTGTTTAACCTCATCATGTTGTGGGACTGCCGTCTCGAATCGAATAATTGAAAACGAATATATTTTTATAATTCTTTTTGTTTTAGCATTTTTAAGCCATATCAAAGAGTAGTATTCTTGTTTGAATTGAATTAATATTGTTGGTGCATTTTTATTTGGCGACGAAATAGTTTGAATAATTCTAGGTTCAAAATTAATGTTTCTAACTCGTTTTAAGTTTTATTAACGAACAATTTATCGTAGTTTGAGTGTTTTTTTTTTATTAATATTGTTTTGGTTTTATTTCGTATTTATTTTTTTTTTTATTTACTTACTCTAGATAATAAAGTACAAGTATTTTTGTTTATTATGAATTTATTTATTTTAATAAATATAAAGAAAAAGTGAAAGTGTTTTTTATATGTGCTCCGTTCTGGATTTGGATCAAGATAAATTCAACCTACTGTACTCTGGTTTCAATAACACATTGAGATTTTGGGTGAGGAAAACAAATAGGAAAAAGGGCTATGTATATGAAATCAAACTATAATTAAATAAAAAAAACAATCAAATACATATTGAACAACATTCAAATCAAAAAAAAAAAATCTCGAACATTTGTAACAGGTTGGATTTTCCAATTTATTATTCATCAACGTTTTGAGTGTACAAACAAAAACTAACAGTATTCCTACTCCCTAGGACCTAGGAGGGACTAGTTTTTTAATTGATTCATAGCTGGGCTGTACTTGGCTAGGGTGGTATATTTTATTTAAAATCGACATAATGCGGTAGGTAAGGTACGTATTAATTTGTATCTGTTCTTTATTATTAATTTTATGTTCGTATTGATTCCATTTATCCGCAAATGGATTCATTTTTTTTAGCCATAAGTATCAGTTGTTAAACTGTCAAAAACTACTTTTGTGTTTGTTGTTGACAAATATAAAAACCCCGCAAAATACAACTCTTCAACTACTAAATATTATTTTATGAAAAGGAAACGTTTTCTTTTATTACCAATTATTCTCAAATTAGCATCTTCTTTCATTTTCCCTGTAAGGGGTTTGAGAGCGCCAATTTTTCTTAAGTTTTATTGGGGTTAAATTGTTGACAAGTGGTCCTTTTGCGAAAGCATCAATTTTCAAATTAACTCAAAGACAAAACCTACTCGTAATAAGAAATGAAAGTAAAATATATAAAACAATTTTTTTTTTTGAAAATTTGTGTATGTAAAATTGTAAAATTGTTGGGATTGTAAAGATTGTTAAATTTGATCGAAATCGGTGCAGCAAATAAAGAGAAATAAACGTTATTGGTATTTTTTTTTTCTGTATCGAAATACTGATTGTGCCCTCTAAAGTGATCCATAGTTTTTTTTTTTTTGTATCAAATCCTTAGAGTGAGAGAATTACTAATATTGGTATCTCAAGGTCTAATCCAAAACTTGCCCTATAGTTTCTATATCGCGATTAAAAATCATAATGCTAAAGTCACACCCCGGGCGGCAAGAACCAAATGATACCCCAATCAGGCAAAAAGTATTTCGCTTAAAATTTTGAATATTTTTGTAGTTTTTTTTTTTCTTTTGCGAGTTCACAAAAAGATTTACGGTAGCAAAGTTTCCAAAAACCATTTTTGTTGATAAAACAAGCGAAAAAAGAACTAAATTCTTTTTTTTTTTAACTTTTCAGTAACAAGTTCCAAAGCGCGGTGGCCTTTCCTAGCAAAAAATTGTTGACCTAGAAAAATCATTTTTGTTTGTGTAAACAAAATAAAAATTACAAAATTAAGAGAAAAGGCAGTTCATGAAGTTAATAGCTGTGGAGAAAAAATAAATCAACATAACAGAAATAATTAAGCCGAATTCACACCTGTCTCGCGTGTTGTGGAGTCATGTGTCGCTGTCATTCCATATATTTATACAAATCCGGATTGTAAAACGGAAGCAAAAATAGGGACGGATTGATTTTGACAGCTCGTGGCGGCCATATTCTTTCTTTTACTTTTTGTCAAAATATAGTCTTTTAATCAGTTACTAAAGACAAATTATCATGGTAAGTTACAGCGTCGAGCGACACGTGCTAATTGGGTTTTGGAGCCGTTTGAAGTTGATCCCAATTTTGGTCCAAAAATCATCTTTAGCGATGATGCCCATTTTTGGATGATAGGGTACGTGAATAAGCCAAATTGCCGGATTTGGGACGACACCAATCCACGCGAGATTCACGATTCAAATAAAGTTACTGTTTGGTGTGGATTTTGGGCTGGAGGAGTCATCGGTCCGTAGTTTTTCGAAAATGATAATGGCCAGGCCATCACCGTGAACGGCGATCGCTATATAGGTCGATGATCACAAACTTCTTGTGGCCTGAATTCGATGATATGGACACCGAAAGCATATGGTTTCAACAGGATGGCGCTACGTGCCACACACCTCAAGACACAATCGATATTCTGCACGTGGGGTTTCATGGCATGGTTATCTCGCGCCGAGGCGACGTGAATTGGCCACCAAGATCGTGTGATTTGACCCATTTGGACTTTTTCTTGTAGGGGTTTCTTAAGTCGCAGGTCTATGCGAATAAGCCGCAAACCACCGCGGCCCTCAAAGACAACATAATCGATGCCATCGGTCAAATTCAGCCTGATTTATGCGCCAAAGTCATCGAAAACTGGATATTTCGAGTCCGCGCCACCCAGCGAAGCCGCGGCGGCCATTTGAACGATGTTATATTTCACTCATAACGTCATTGATAGGGCTAGGGTTGTCAGATTGTGCGATTTATCGCCAAATGTGCGATTTGAAATTTCATTTGGCAACACGAAAATCGGTTTGGCGATGAACCCCAAAAAAGGTGATATTTTTAGTTTTTTGCGATTTACATTCTTTTAATCGGAATTCTAATATTTTTTTCTCAAATGTTCACTTTAACCTTACTTCTTTTTCATCGCTATTTGCGCTGAACGCACCCCAAAATTGAAATTCGATTTTTCTCCTATCCCTTAAATAAATGACGTATGTATATGTATGTCAAAACAAACAACTTTGTTAGTTAACCAAATCAAAGAAAGATGGATTCGCACATTGCAAATTTTGCGACTGCGATATACGTTCGCTCAAAACTGACTGGCATGCTGTAAGATCTAGTCAAGTTGCAAAGGCTATAAAAAGGATCCCATTGATAAAATACTATGGATACATTACATGGTTGCCACTCGACTGGAAAGTCAGGGAACGAAAATTTGGTCAGGGAATTTTGAAAGCGGTCAGGGAAAATTTTGTTCAGCACTGATTTTTTTCACATTGAGATAATTAAATCTTTCGTTGAACTCTGCTCACATTTTTGCGCCAAAAGAATGTGATACAGTTTTTCTATAAACTATTTTTTGGCAAATCATCATTTCTAGAACTGAAAAATGCTTCCAACTTAGAACTACAGATCACTTTTGAAAAGCTAATAATTTGTCATTCGAGTAATAAATAAGATTTTGTTTCTCTCTTAAGTTTAACCAACTGAACAATTTCAAAGGGATAGGGGTAAGGGAAAACATAAAAAATGGTCAGGGAAAGTCAGGGAAATTTATTTTTAAAAATAGTGGCAACTATGCATTATGTATGTACATCCAATATATTGAAGAGGACTAAGGGCCAGTTTGTTCACAGTGGGTTAAATTTAATATGTGACTTTTATAAGCTTTAATTAACTAACGCTAATCAACCAAAATTGGCTGATTAGTGAAATCCATGATTAGCAACTCACACTTTGAATTTTTTAAACAAAATTTGATCAACAAAAACATTTGAAGATTTCCTAGCTCCACTAATCATGGATTAAAGATAATCAGCTGTGGACAAACTGGCCCTAAGTACAAGTTTTTTTTTTTTAATTTTAAATTTTTATGTAGAATTTTTATTTGGTTTTGTTTTGTTTTGTTTATTTATTTTTTTTTTTAATATGATTTGTTTTGATATTAAAACTACAAATTGCGGAATTTTTTTTAATTTTAAAATTTGGTGATTTTTTATGTTGAAAATTTTGAAATTTGGCGATGTTTTTGCGATTTAAATTTTAATTTTGGCGATTTCGCTTTTTCAATCCTGACAACCCTGGCATAGGGCTCTCAAATAAAGATAAAACCTTATTGATATCTCAGGGGCTTATTGTGCGAGTCTATTCGACTTTTTTCGATTCTACTAAACTTGTAGAGTAGACTCGCCTTGCTCAGTAGACTCATTGAAATAGAATCGATTTTTCGAAAATAAAATAATAACAGCTCTCGACTAGAGCTTTAGACTGAAATGTCAAATCTCCCCTAGAGTTTTAGAAAATAAATATACATAGTTTGACGAAACTTTGACGTTTTTTTGATGAAGTACCTAAATAGTGTTTCTTCAAAAAAAATAATATCCAATAGCGCGACTAATTGCAAAAATGAACTCCGATCCTTTAGATTTTAGACATTGGATGAAAACATGCAGACATACATTTGTATAATATTATGGGACATGCATATTTATGATAATGTGGTAGCTTCGCAGACCCCTTTTGAGGTACAGTGGTGATTTGTGCATCTTAAAAATGCACTTTCTCTAAAAGCCTTGATAATAGTTATAACAACTTGAAAAGTCATTTCGCAGTTGAATGTAAAGCTGCTCCTTTGTACCAAATATGGCATTGCAGCTTTTGAAAACGTAAGGACATTGACAAAATTGTTCGACATCCATATAAATATCAATACATACATCAGCATCAACTATTAAGACATGTTAATATGCTTCAGAATTTTGAAGGAAGGACACCAAACATGGACATCGATATGAAAGTTCACATTGTATCAAAAGAAATTCTTTTCCACTAAAAAAACATTCTTATTATACGAGTAGATTGAAGTCTATTATGAACAGACTCTCGCAATAAGCCCCTCATATACAACTTGTTTTATTTAATTTTAAAATCGACCCGCCCTTAATGGAAAACCGTTTAGTTAATACTTTTTTTCCACATCTTAATACTGTAGCTAGATAATGTTTAAAATTACAAATACCCTTCTATTGATTCCCCTAAAAACCTTAAGTCTAAAGTTAGAAAAAAACCACCCATTTTTTTTTTTTTTATTTATTCTTCAAATTAATTATTTTGGTGAGCCCAAAGAATCCAATTCAAAATTTCCCCAGTGGTAAAAATGCTTCATATTTAATTTATTTAAGAATATATTTATTTAATTTTATTTATTTATTTAACTCACAGAAACAGTAATGAAATTAACCATGTATTAATTTATATGCAATATAATGGAAACTGTTATATTATGCTGGCAACGTCTAGCCAAAAAGTTGTCTTTGTCAATCTATAAATCGAATAGTCATTAAAAATAAATGCTCAACTATAAGTGCGTTTTATTTCATATACTTCTGTGAGACCTCACACTTGGGATTTCAGAAACAATTATTAAAAAAAAATGAATTAGAAAAAATGTCGTATCCTGTTTCTTTTTACAATTTCAATTTAAATATTATTCAATTTATTATACTGGTTCACTGATTTATTAAAGTGATTGGAAATTCGCTAGATTTGTCGAATAAGAATGGGTCGTTTATCCGGATGGAGATTAAACAATAGGAAATCTTATCAATAAATGTGTATGTGCCAAATAACTTACATGTTCTCAAAAATGCAGGGTACAAATTTCTCGCTCTCGAAAATTTAATTTTTAAAGGAGATGGCCCATTTTTCTATTGAGTCTGGGCCCAGTTCACTAATGAAATGCATATCAAATAGGTAGGAGAAAATACCGATCACTCGGAATTCAGCCTACATGGTTATAGCTTAGTGCCTTTATTTTTGTCTCATCATGGTCACGCCGTGTATGTTCGAAACGATGTTGCTTATCAGCTTCAACCACAATATGGTTCTTGTTTGAATACAAACTTTAATTTCATGTGGTTTAAATTCACCATCCATAAGCGCATCATCCGTTTATCCGTACTTGTTTTGTTTATCGTAGTCCTAGTTTGGATGGTAATTCGACTTCCAATGAACTCGATGCACTATCCGACTCCAGCCAGAGAATTATTTCCCATTTTCCGCACAGTGAAATCGTTGTTACGGGCGATTTCAATTTACATAATTCTTCGTGGCTACGCTATTCGGGTCAGACAACACCCGAAGGAAGGAACGCCGAGATTTTTGCTGAGTTAAACAACTTAACTCAGCTTGTTGACGAGCCTACTCGGATTCCTGACGTTGCAGGTCAATCCGCTAACACTCTAGACTTGTTCCTTACCTCTGACCCTGATAAATACACTATTAGTATATTATCGCCTCTAGGCACATCAGACCATTGTGTCATATCTGCAAATTTCTCATGCCAACAAAATCCAGTTAGAGAAAAAACTTCCAAGAGAACCGTTTGGCAATATGAGAAGGCCAACTGGGACGGTCTCAATGATTTTTTTCAGGAGCTTTAACTGGTCACTATGCTTCCTCGATAGTGACGTAGATGCCAGTACAGATATGATCACAAATTTTATTCATTGTGTAATGAGAAATTTTATCCCGAATAGGGTAAAATCTATCAAACCCAAAGAAAACTCATGGTTTGAATCGAGCTGTAAAGAGGTTATCAGGATCAGAGAAGTAAGCTTCCATTGTTATAAAGCCAACCCTACTGAGGAAAACCGGAAAAAGTTTCAACAAGCTAGAAAGACCTGTAACGTTCATATTCGACGAATCAAATTTTTACATGATCAAAAGTTACGGCAAAAAATACTACAATGTCCCAAAGGTAGTAAAAATGTTTGGTCATTTTTAAAAAACATACGAAACATCACCTCGTCCTCGGTTCCAACGCTCGTCTTCAATGATAGTCCTTTTGTCAGCTCGCAAGATAAAACCAATTTGCTTGCAGCACAGTTTGCTGTTAATTCGATGCTGCCAGAAAGTGTTCTGACTCCTCCTGTACTTGAGAGCGTAAATGATTTTATGGGACAAATCTTCTTTCGCACTCGTGCAGTTGCTAGAGTTCTAAAAGATCTCGACGTTCACAAATCCGCTGGCCCGGATTGTATCCCTCCCATTGTTCTGAAGAGGTGTTCTTCAACGCTGGCAAAACCACTGCGTAAGCTTTTCCATCTGTCCTACTCTACTGGTCTCTTTCCGAGTGGATGGAAAACAGCATTTTTCCAGCCTGTCCCTAAAAGAGGCGTGTCTTCTTCCCCCTCCAACTATCGACCAATTGCGCTTACGTCCCTTCTTTCCAAGGTCATGGGAACGCTGATTAATTTTCAGCTACAGAAATATCTCGAAGAACGAAAGCTTCTTAATGACCGGCAGTACGGCTTTCGTAGCAATAGGTCCACTGGTGATCTGATGGTATATCTCACCGAACAGTGGCACAAATCTTTACAACGTTTTGGAGAAAGTAAGATTATTGCGCTTGATATTTCAAAAGCATTTGATAGAGTTTGGCATCAAGCTCTCTTATCGAAAACGCGTGCATTTGGTATTGATGAATCTCTTCTTCGTTGGATTAGAAATTACCTTTCGGACCGCTCAAATTGTATTGGACGGTTTCAAGTCTGAAATCCACAAAATAAATGCTGGTGTGCCCCAGGGCTCCGTTTTGTCTCCGACCCTCTTCCTAGTATTCATAAACGATCTCCTATCTGAAACTTCTAATCCATTAAACTGTTTTGCTGACGACAGTATCCTCAGCTTTTCATATTCGTTTCTTGATTCACATCCATGTCCTTCGGATGTGGGACTTGAACGGCAGCGTATGATAAGCTCATTAAATTCTGATCTGGACAGTATTGTCCAGTGGGGAATAAAAAACCGTGTAGAATTTAATGCTTCTAAAACTCAATGCTGTCTACTGTCGTTAAAGCGGAACCCACCCCCAATGCTGCTATCCATGAGCGGCACTTGCATAGAGGAAACTGAACAGCTTTCAGTCTTCGGTATGTGCGTCACAGACCACCTTTTGTGGAATTACCACATATTTGACATCGCCAAAAATGCTGCTAGGTGTTTAGGTTTTCTCCGTCGATGCAAGACATTTTTCTCCCCCTCTGATCTGGCTGTGATCTACAAAGCTTTTATTCGTCCAAAACTTGAGTACAACTCCTATATTTGGGCAGGTGCTCCAATAACCCAATTGAGTATATTGGATAGAATTCAAAAGAGGGCTCTTAAAATGATAGGTGAAAGAACTATAACGGAAACGTTTACATCTCTGGAGCACCGTCGAAATGTTTCATGCCTTTCGTTGTTTTACCGTTATTTTAACAAACATTGCTCTAGTTAAATAGCCAGTTGCATTCCTCCCCTTAAACAATTCAACCGTAATACTCGCGCTTTTAGGAATGCCCATCAGTTTATCCTTGAGCCCAACTTCGGACGTACTGTTAAGTACAGAGATTCTTTCTTTAGTCGCACTACACGAATGTGGAATGCTCTACCCAGCTCTATCCCTCCCATTGTGATCTACAGACATTCAAAACCAATGTACATCGGTTTCTCCTTTCAAATCCCCTCCAACCTTCCTAACCGCTCGTGCTGTGTTTTTCACTTTAAGGGTATTCACAACCCCTTTAGCGCGCGCTAAATATCAGAAAAAAAAAAAATATCAAATTAAAGGTGTGGTTGGGCACATGACATTATGTTGGTCAAATATTTCCAAAATCGTAGGTGGGGTTTTCAAAATATTTGAGTTTGAAGTTGGTTAATTAAGAAGATAAAATTCTCTTCTTCTTTTGAAAAAACTGCTTATACCGTGTGATATAAGGCTCGTAGGAAAATGTTTATATCAAATGAAAGGTATTTTCTTTACCTTTCAAATATATTCAAAATTATTTTCCTACCATTAATATATTTTCAAATATTTAGCATTAAGTTCTTGGAAAACAATTTTTTTACTTACCTTTTGAACACCGGTATCTGAAAAAAATCAGCGATGACATTTATATTTTAAAGATTAATTTCTTACCTTTAATTTAATAATTATAAGTAGCAAGCTGCAAAAATTGGGTCTGCCCCAGGCGGCAAAAAACCCACTCTACGCCACTTGGTCGAAGTACAGACAGACAGTATAATCAATCGACTTCTCTCTAATATTAGGTACTATAAAAAATTAGGTAAAATTAATATCACGAACTCGATTTTTTTTACGAATCAAAACTTGCCCTGCTATAGTACCAACAAACACCACAAGTACAAACGCAGTATATATGTATACTAGTATTATACTATGTACATATACTTACATATAGTTCCTATTGTAAAATATACATAATTACTCACATCTTGTGGCAGTTAATTTGCCTGCAATTCAGTATCTTTGTGACAGTTATGCGATAACTAAAGCTGAAAATTAAAGTTTTCTAAGAAAGTCTATAACAATGAATTTTGTTTTCTTTGTAAAAGTGACTATACAAGAGCAAGGATTTAACGCTTTTAAGTTGTGTTGGCACTCATCCAACCTTCAGCCATGTTCTTGAATTGAAGGTCCTGAGAGAATTTTCAATACCTCCTTACAATTTTGTCTTATAGAAGAATGGGGATATTGAAAAGCAAAGAACAAACAATCTTCAAATGCGTCACATCAAGAGACAATATAATAATTATAAGCTTTTAAAGGCGACGTTTTTGAAAGACAATGTTTGAAAATGATAATGATTAACGAATGCAACGTACAATTGATTTTTTTCATAAGAGAAGCACAGTTTGTTCTATTACATGTATAAGGGTTGAACTCTGTGGGTGCTATGAAGTGTATTCAAATAGATTTACTACAAAAAATAGGTTATATCGCACTCTTGAGTAAATAAAATACACGAATTAAGTAACAAATTTACTTGTTTAACTGCTAATACAAAAAATCAATTTTCCAAACAAAACAGAATTGTTAATTTTTCATAATTTAAAAATTAGAATTCGAAATGTTGTATGAAATGTTTTCCTTTGAACACCGAGTTGGTTTTGTTTCCTAATTTGATAGCGGAGCCTACGCAGTTAGAAAAAATTCCCAACTACCTCAAACTGTACGTGGTGCACAAAGTTCTGTCCAAGATTTCGGTGTTTAATGTCCTTTGTTGCTGACCTGCCACCTGCATATCATATTAATCATATCATACCTACTTAGTCATTGATATTTTAACCCATCTTCTTCGCTTCGGTCTCTGTTCTCAAAAAATCGCCACTGAGATCACGGTTAATTCTTCTAATTATGTCAATGCCTATATCTGGCGAACGGAGGTAATTGTACGTAATGAGTTTTTTGAACTATTCTTTCAAGAACGATATTAAAGAAGTTTCATGAGTGTGTCACCTTCTAAGGCCTTAAATTTTATTAGTTTCTTGTCAGTTTAAAATGATGATGGGAGATAATATGTTAGTAAAATAGATAACAATGGTTTCCTTAACAAAATCTTTTGTACGTCACTGAATCCGCTTATCAGTAGGTCAAGTCAAGTAGACAGTTGTACGTAGTTATTCAAATCATGGAGCAATGTGGTGAAAACGATGAATCAATTTGCTTAAAAAGAGTGTTGCCCTGGTAGTTTTGAACCCTCAGTCCAAACCATCTCTATAATAATGTATATTATGTAGGTACCTATCAGATGAAAAAGTTTTATTTTTAAATCTCAAAATTAAAATAAATTTTCTTCTGGTGTTTTGCACAAACCACTTTAAACACGTTCAGTTAATGGCCCACATGTAGACATGTACATTATTCTCCGTCTGGAAGCTCGTCGGCATCACCCTACTGACACAATAAACATTCACAACGACAACGATGAAACGAACATCCCTGAAATCCTAATGAGATTACCATTGAAATATAACTGCACTTCAGAGCCCCCAATCCAGATTCAACCACCTTGCCGTTGCCTGCCACCCAGTTTCACTCTGGCTGATGTTAAATCCTCATGGAATTTAAATTTATGTCGTGCAGTCAGTCAGGTGTATACGTTGTCGTCATGCTTCTTTTGCAAGATTTTCACTTTTTTTTGTCTTTTGGTTTCAAACAGGAACTGGGTCGTTGGCGTTGTTGCCGAGCGATGTCAAAAAACACAACACAATTTGTAGACTGTTGGCCAACAATGCAATAAAATTCAATTTTCTAAATTAACAAAGCTGACAGACCGAGCTTTTGGGTTTCGCCCGGCAGGATATGATGCACACTAATAGGATATAGGTGATCCCATAGTGTTTGTGGTAAGAGTATCAACTCCAGAAACTTTGTCGTTTATTGCCCAAATTGTGGCTTATGGTGGTGTGTTAATTTTATGTTGCTTTATCCTTTACGGGTTTAGTGATAAAAACACACAATGTTAACGGAAATATAAACTCTATCCGTCCCCGTCACTTCTTGTTTGATGCCACTCTTTCGCAATATTCTCTTGCGATATGAAAGAGGCGAAAGACTTTTTTCCCAGAAAATTTTAGTACACCTCAGTAAATATTTTAATAAGCAATGACTTCATGAACAAAAATCTATAGAAGCTTTGCAGCCTTACCTATATTATATTTTGAGGTGTTGTTTCCGAAGTTTCACTTACCTTTGCCACTACTTTCGCTTATATCTCATTTCTGACATGATAAACTGTCGCGAAAATCTAATGCATTTTATGTCTTATTTATTTGCTATTGTTATTGCGCATTGCTCAACCATAATTCCTTACATATAAACATTTTAGTTCAGCCACCTCAAACAGATCCAGTGTTATTACTCAACGTTTCATTTCGTGCATGAAGGTGTCATACGTGCTAAATATGTTTTCATTTATTCATTAATTGTAATTCAACTTATTTTGAAGTTCGCGATGGTGCCATCACATAAGACCAAGTGTCATAAAGCCAAATTTCGGTGTTTAAGGCCAACATATGGCAACATAAGGCCAATTTTTTAGAGTTGGCCTTATGTTGCTTAGCAAAGCGTCATAAGGCCAATTTTATTTTAGACATAAGGCCAAATGTAATATTTAATTTTTTTCCAAAACCGGTTTTAAACACACCGTACATAATTTTCAAAATAAATTGTCTACTTATTTCAATCAAAGGTTTAGTTTGGTAAAATGCGAAGACAGCTCATGAGCATCGTAACGGATCATTTCCATTCCTGCGAAAGAGGTTTCGGACACGTTTAAAACCAAAACTGTAATGCAAACATTTGGGATGTCGCGATATATAAACGAGCTGTTTTATAGGAGTAAGGTTTTAGAAAAAGACTTTAGCTACTCAGTTTTTATATCTCACACCATTGCTTCTGAAATTGCGAAACTCCTCAGTGAATATTTTAAGGGTAGTAAGAACCCCTATAGCCAGCGCTTAATTAAAAAAAATCATCACGTAATTTTCTTTTGGCCAGAACTTTCAGTGTTGTACTATCAAGTGGCTTGAAACAGCTCATGATTATACATTTTTCGCACGACAATCATGTAAGTTCACTTTAATTGTAATAACATTTTTTATATTTAAAGACTTACTATTACTTGGTTCAATCCTAACATTCATACATAAGAAATTAACTTTTACATAACAGTTTTTCTTATAGTTCTGGTTTTTATTTAAATTCATCTTTACATAAACCTTTAATTCACTAAATCGTAAAATTTTAGAAATTAAAAAAATAATACCCAAAATTCGCGCGAATCCCCTTGTAACGAACATTTTTAAATAGAAAATTTTCAAATCTATCTAAATAAGTAGGTGTTGCTAATTTCATGCATTTGAAATGAAAATTTTTTGGGATTTCTGTTTTTTTTTTGTATACAGTATTTTACGGATATAAGAAACACTAACATAGAAAAACTCGCTTATAAGAAATGCAGCCTGTTTTCTTCAAATTCACTTTGAAATTGACCGTATAAGATAAACTCGCATATAAGAACAATACTTACTTACTTACTTTTGATGGCGCTCACATCCGAGGATGGGCTTCGGCCTCAACTAACAAGCTCCACCAGCCAGCTCTGTCCCTAGCTAGCCGCTTCCAGTTGCGCACACCGAGTGCTTTGATGTCGTCATCCACTTGTTTGCGCCACCTGTTACGGGTTCTTTTTCTGCTGCGTACCCCATCGGGGTTAATTTCGAAGACTCGTCGGACAGGTGCGTTGCTGTCCATACGCTCCACGTGCCCCAGCCATCTCAGCTGCTGAATTTTCAGCTTTTTGACCAGGTCAACGTCGCTGTATAGTCCGTATAGCTCGTCGTTGAATCTTCTCCTCCATACTCCTTCGATACACACCGGACCGAAAGTCACTCGAAGAATCTTCTTCTCAAAGCACCCTAGCAGATTTTTATCCGAATCTTTCAGTGTCCATGCTTTTGACCGTGATGATTAGGGTCTTGTATAAAGTCTCCTTGGTTCTCTGAGAGAGGACCTTACTACTTAAATGCCTTCTTAGACCGAAGAAACAGCGGTTGGCAAGAGTAATTCTTCGCTTGATCTCTGCACTGATGTCATTCTGCGATGTAATAGTGGAGCCCAGGTAGACAAAGTCCTTGACAACTTCGAAGTTATATCTGTCCATCGTGATATTTTGCCCGAGTCGACAATGTTGAGATTCCTCTCTCGATGACAGCATATACTTCGTCTTGTCCTCATTAACCGCCAATCCCATTTTAGCCGCCTCCGATTCAATGCTCGCAAATACCCCTGCCACAGCTCGCTTCGTTCTGCCGACAATGGCTATGTCATCCGCATACGCAAGCAATTGAACGGACTTTTGATAGATTGTACCGCTGGTGTTGACATGTGCGTTGCGTACAATGGCTTCAAGAACGATGTTGAATAGGTTGCATGATAACGCGTCGCCTTGTCTCAATCCTTTCTCAACATCAAAGAAATCGGTGGTGTTCTTACCAATTTCAACGGAGCAGCGAGATTTCTCCATCGTCATCCTACCCAGGCGGACGAGTTTGGCAGGGATGCCGAGGCTCGACATGGCTCTGTATAACTCGTCTTCTCACGCTATCATACGCGACTTTAAAATCGATAAAAAGGTGGTGTGTATCGATCTGGAATTCCCGGGATTTTTCTAAAATCTGTCGGAGTGTGAACATTTGATCGACGGTTGACTTGTCTGGCCTAAGACCGCACTGTTAGGGGCCGATCAGATCGTTGACAAAAGGTTTTAAGCGGTCACACAGGATAGCCGACAAGATTTTATAAGCGACGTTTAGGAGACTTATTTCTCTGTAGGTGGTACATTTCAGAACATCTCCCTTTTTATGGATAGGGCACACTATACCGAAGTTCTTTTCATCGGGCATACTTTCATTCGAAATTTTGCAGATGAGCTGGTGTATGCTCCTAACCAATTCATCTCCCGCTGATTTAAATAGTTCGGCTTGTAAGCCATCTGCACCAGCAGCCTTGTACGACTTAAGTTTGGATATCGCCAGCCGCACTTCGGTTAGGTCGGGTGGACGGAACTCTTGGCCATCATCGTCCAATTTGAATGGAGCGTTCTGCCTATTAGCGGCATCTTGGCTGTCTTTGCCATTAAGCAGTCTAGAGAAGTGTTCTTTCCAGGTCCTCAGCACAGACTGTGTGTCAACTACCATATTCCCACTCTCATCTCGGCAGGCTTCGGTTGTATCATTGGGTGGATCACTTCACCCTCTGATACAATTTTCGATCATCTCCCCCTACCGCTACAACCCTCAATAGACTCTACCGCCCGCTTCTCGTGCTCTCTCTTTTTTCTCCTGAGAAGTCGGCGTTCCTTTTTTCGTTTCAGCCCGTAGAGCTCCCGGGCTACTCTCTCAGCAGCTCTTGTTCGAGTCTGCAGCATTGCCTGGTAGGTCTCGTCCTTAGCTGCATGCGCTAGCCGGCACTCTTCATCGAACCAGGGGTTTCGTTGTATTCGCCTAGTGAAACCCAGCACATCTGAGGCGGCACTTCTGATGGCTTGTTGATAGTGTTTACACTGGTCCTCTGCACTTGATGCTGGTGGCGGACCTCCTGAAAGATTAAGAGTTACGTGGTCTGCAAAAGTTTTGGCGGTCTCTTGCGATTTAAGCTTCTCGACATCGAATCTTTTCACAGCATCTGATCTGCGTTGTCGCGTCATGGATATCCGCATGCGTAGTCTAGCTACCACCAGGTAGTGTTCCGAGTCAATGTTGGCCCCTCGGAACGTTCGGACGTCCAAGATACTGGAAGCATGTCTCGCGTCTATCGTAACGTGGTCGATTTGGTTGACGGTTAGTTGATCACGCGACCGCCAAGTCCCCTTGTGTATATTGAGGTGTGGGAAGTAGGTGCTTGAGATGATGACATTTCGCCCTGCCGCAAAGTCTGCCAGCCTGTGCCTGTTGCCGGAAGTTTCATCGTGTAGGCTGTGCCCTCCGACTATCGAACCAAAGATGCCCTCCTTTCCGAATCTTGCGTTGAAGTCACCAAGAATGATCTTCACGTCGTACTTCGGGCACATATCATACGTTGTCTCCAGGAGATCGTAGAATGCTTCTTTGGCTGAGTCCTCTCTCCTTTCATGGGGGGCGTGAACACAGATCAGCGAAATGTTCTTAAATTTGCCTTTGATGCGGATTGTGACCAGGCGCTCGCTTACCCTTCGGAAGCCCAAGATTTCTTGCCTAAGTCTTCCCCTTATCACAAAACCACAACCAAAGAGCCGCTGACCCTGTTCCTTCAAGCACCCGCCGTAGTAGATGTCACACGTTTTCAGTCTCCGTATGCCCTCTCCATCCCATCGCACTTCCTGGATGGCTGTTACGTCAGCCTTTAGCCTATCCAGGTTCTCCACTAATTGTTCGGCTGCACGTGTTTTGTATAAGGACAGGACGTTCCACGTGCAGATCCGAAATTCATTGTCCTTGTTTCGTTTGCTGGGGTCGTCAATCTTAAAATCATCTATTGAGGCTTGTTGTTGTTTCGGAACAACTTTTTTTTACGTGGTAGGGAAGTTACCCCGACGCACAACCCCCGACCCGGAGGACCTGACCCTTCGTATAACTCCATGGGTAGGGAGCCGGATAATCCGCTCCTTATAGGCCTGAGCTACAAATATGTTATAGTAGCCCATATAAGGTGTTCACTAAGTAGTTCAACCTAACTGGAACTGTAGACGCCACCGTTGATTCCAACTAGAGAATTCGTCCGCTGCCGCCTCGATGAAAGGAGAAGTGCCTTATTGGGAACACTCCTCCCCCCTCTCTCGTTGGCTGTCCCCAACAGCTTTCCACGGGGATTCAAACCCCGTCTCCAGCTGAGGTACTAGACACCCGATGTTCACCACTAGGAGGTGAGAGTAGAAGTTGGTAGACATGGGTGGGTTTTGAGAAAAACTTGTGGACGCTTGTGTCCTCTTGAATGCACATACCTATCCTTTTGAACATCTAAGAAACTCTATTCTTTGTACATCACATATTATTTTCAAGAACAAAAAAGTACGCATATAAGAAATTTACTCAAGTATTTTTAATTGGCATTCGCCAACATAATGTTTGTGCCCATAAATATGTTTTCTTATAAAATTGCAGAAACTGATTTAAAAGCGCTAGAATACTCTGTGATTATAAGTTATTGCTTGGTTTTATGTCTTTATAAGAAATTTTCTTTCTAATATCCGTTGTTTGCATCCAAGACAAACTCAGATGTGAGAAAGAAATTTCTGGAGTTTTCAGAATTTTTAGTTTGTTCTGCCTTCCAGCAACTACGCGAATTTTTTAACGTTTTAATGTCAATGAACTTCAAACAAAAAAAAAATTAAAAAAAGTTCGTTCAAGAAGGTGATAGGTTGGTGCCCAAAACAGCAATTACTTCTTAAACAGCTATTAATAAACTAAAACGTTTCTATTTGTAAAACACTTTGCCGAATTATAGCTCTGAAATAAAAGAGTAAGTTCGTAAACGCAGTAACCCATTTCATTTATTTTTAAATCGCTTGGCATTGTTACATTGTTTGCGAAGGGAATTTCTTCAAAATCGGAGCTGACAAATTTGCCTTAGAACGAAACCTACTTTTTTGTGTCAAAAAGTTAACCGATATTTTTGTAAACCTGTTATTAACTAATTTAAATTCTTTGTGTGGTACCAGTGAAATCTAGCCAGAAAGTTCGTTTTTCACTATGAGACTGTGAGAAACGTGGCTGAGGAGCAAGAAAACTGATGCCAGGCTTAACGGATTAGCTTGTTCAGATATTCAAAAACAAATCGATGTTATCCCTGAAGATTTGGTGAATTAATTTGCAAATTAAAAAAAAAGAATGACTGAATGTTTACTCAATTCTATTACCTAAATTTATTGTTTTTTCTAATTCAAAATATCAAAAAATGTTTAAAGAAGTCTATTTACAAAGACAAAAACATGCACGACTGGATCGCACGAACTTGCTCTCGTAGCTAACAACTAGAATGTAGCAAGACATTCAATATGTAATGTAATGTAATGGTTTAATAATTTTGTGAATATTAACATGTTGAAATAGCAATTTTGAATTTTTTGATTTAGGTAGTAAAAAATAAAAACAAAATCCTTTGATTTTATTTTTTGTAAACGACATTATTTATACTAATTTCAAATGCAATATTGTTATATAACTTAAATGTACTGAATCTTAAAATAATGATAAAATCAACCAAGTCAATGACGAGATATGAGAGAATATACCTAAATAAGTTTAAAATAAATGTCCATTATTCGTAGTTTTAAGTAAGGGCTCAGTTATAGCTATCATTGGAAACTATCATTGAAAAAGTTAGCTGTTTATTTTGAGACCCTTGGAAAGTTTAATCATTAAATGTTTTAATGCAGAAATATAGCTTAAGACTTCAAAATTATTGCTCCTCAAAAAAAATCATTTTGACCCATATCTTCCCCATAACGTTTTAATTTTTTCAATGATCATTGGTAAGGTAGTTCATCATTGAAAAAGTCATTTTATGAGAAAAGTTGTGCAAAATTGAATTTTGTTTTCCCTAGAAATAATTATTAGGTCAATTAGCTTTAATTTGGCATCAAAATAATCATATATTTTTTCTTCAAAATCTCAACAAATTGACAATTAATATTTTCAATGATGGTTTCCAATGATAGCTATAACTGGGCCCTAAGAACGTGGTATGCACAGACAAGTAGTAGGCCAACGGACGTCCTAACGAATTCACTTTTTTGGACTTCTCTATCATCGTAATATTAGTTTTGAAACTAATCATTTCAATAATTTCAAAACAGAGCAAAATCCAAAAAAAATGGGCACGACTGGATCGGACATACTTGCTCTCGTGGCTTACAACTTGAACGTAGCTTAAAATTGACAATGTACATATATAGTGGTTCTATAACATTATGATATCATTTAAAAAAGTTTTAAAAACAACTTAAAATATTAATTATCATTATAAATTAATATTTTTTTTTTAATAGCTTAAACAGCCAGAGCTAAAAAAAAGTATGCCATATGATTTGTATGATTAATATGAATTTATGAAAAAAAAATCCAAAAATCGTTAGAGAGATATACAGGGTGTTCCATTAACAATGGTCCAAACCAAAACTGGTGAAAGACCAGGTCATGTCCTATCAGAATTTAGTAACTTTTCCATACCAAAATTCGTATGGCTCAATACAGGTTTTATATTTAAAATATTTCCTATTTTTGTGTAGTTTTAAAATAGGTATAAAACTTGCCAAAGCTATGTTTAAATAGACAGTTATAACCGTTTAAAACCAATCAAACAGTTTGAACCAAGAACAGTTTGAAACAAAAATAAAACATTTTTGTTCAAAAATTTCGATAAAATTAGAATTTCACTTCTGAAAGAGCTGAACTTCGATTTGATGTCTTACGCATTTCTTAAATAAATACCTTAAATTTAGACAAGGACTTTCGATTTTCTGTGGTGAAGGCGTATAAATTCTGTGTTTTTGAAAATTTTTCGAGAACCATCAGGTTTTTTAAGAAGTGTCTTTGGATGGGTGATGACAATGAAAAATATTTTACTCAGTAAAGTTAGTAAAACTATAAGTCAATGTTTTAATGCAAAATTTGTAAAAAAAAAAAACAGGTTCAAAGTAAGATTTTTTTCAAAATTCAAAAAATGGCCGTTCCTCGAGAACCGCTATGATTCGGTATGGAAAAGTTACCAAATTCTGATGGGCCATGACCTGGCATTTCACCAGTATTGGCTTGGACCATTGTTAATGGGACACCCTGTATAAAAATTCTTGAAAATTAAAAAAAGATTAAATTTGTTATGCCAGCTTTTAGTATTAAAAAAAACACAATTTTTCACAAAATTTAAAAAAAATTCATTTACCCGTTTTCAAGATATTGAATTTTCAAAAAAAATATTTTTTTGAAAGATTTTGTATGCAAAATTGTTATAATTGTAAGGGACCTCTTACATAAAAAACTTGGTTGAAATCAGTTTAGCCGTTAACGAGAAATTTGAAAACCAAAAAATCGGTTCTGACAGGTACCGTTAATAACCGTTATAAAACATTTTTTTCTACCAAAATATTAACTTTTTTTTCAAAATCGTTAGACCGTTTTCGAAATAAATCAATTTTTGTTTATTGGTTGTATGGTAGGTACTTTTATTTTTTTAGCTAAAAAAAATTTCAATTTCCCTCCAGGGAATTACATAAGAATTTTAAGTCCAAAGTTTGAAGAAAATCGGTCATCCGTTTAGGCTGCAGGTCGAGGTACAGACAGACGGACAGACAGACAGAATTGCGGGACCCACTTTTTCGCGTTCTCTATCATCGTAATGTTAGAGAAAATTATTATCTATTATCTCGATCTCCTAAATTTGCCCTATACTACGTATATCGCAAGTAAAAATAAATCAGGGTTTACTTTAAAAAGAATTGCATGGTTGCGAGGAATATAAAAAGCCAAGTTTAATGTAAGATGCCAAAAATGGATTTTGAAACGATTTTGAGTGTAAGAATTTTTCGAATAGATACATTTTTGAAAAGTCGTTTTTGGCAACATTTTGATTTTAATCTTTTCTAAGGTGGGTTTTAAAGATCTCAAAATTACACAACATATTGATGGCATGTTTTTAATACAAATTTGAAGTCGACACCGTTTTTTGTTCTCAAGATATTTGAGTAGAAAAACATTGTTTAAGAGTTTTAAGTAGTTTTTTTTTTTGTTTTAAAATAAAATGTCTATTGAATTTTTTTGAAAAAAAAAAAAAACTGTCAGTTGTTAAATACGTCATTATGTGTAGAAAAAAAATAGACTGTGTTCGGAATCATTATTCGTTCTTGAAATATTTGAGACCAATTTAACCAATTCTTTATTACGTAATTATGTGTAGAATAAAATTAATTTGAATTCGAGATTTTTCTCCGAAGTCGAGATTTTCGAGACGAATAACAATTTACAGCTCTTTTTTAAATGGCTGTAGTAAAAAACGGTTAATTGGGTTTTGTTAGTACGTTATGACGTTATTATCTGTAAAATAACTCATCCGAAGTCGATATCTATAATCGTTCTCAAGTTATGGTGGACAATAAAAGTATCGCGAACGAGGGGAGACTGGGTACGGTTGAAACACAGGACGGTTGAAACAATGCAAATATCTTGCAAAACGTGGGTGGTCTCAGAGGCGCACGAAGCGGCAACAAATTAAAAGACGAACTTCAATCTTGCTTCGGTCGTAGCATGCTTCAGTTGTCTACGGGAGGCCTTTTTGTTTTTTGACATCCAAAAGTAAGTTTTTTTGTTCGAATGTTTTTTCTATTACCGTGTTTTCTATTCGTTGGAGAGTATTGAGTATATTTTTGTGAAGAAGAGTGTAGAATACAATATGGTGACTATTTTCAGTGTGTTAGTATTATTACCGATACTATATATATTTTTTAGCTACAGGAGGGGTTGGGGACGTTTTAAACAATGTATCTGGGTACGACAGTTGTCACCTGGAATATTCCGAAATAGTAATTTTATTGGTTTCTGACCAATCAAATTTTAAGAAAACTTTTCTTTAAGTTTCTTTTAAATTATTCAATGAAGTAACGTTTTTTTTTTAATTATTTAATTCTTATTGGGCCATCACACACAGGCTCAATTTTGAACTAGACTAAGCTGGGGAAATGAAAGTTTGTCGGCAAGGGAGGTGAAGTATGAGGAAAGAAACGACTGAAACGTTCATCCTTGTTTCGAGCGGACTAACAAAGTATAATTACTAATACATACACTGTTGTTCGTTTCTAGGCAAAATAAACAAATCTGTTGTCATGCCAAACTGAAAACTTTAAAGGAAATTATTTGTTTTTTTTTCGATTCTCAAACTGAGAGTACTAATACAATCAAGGCCGGCTCATGTACACAGAATTGTCAGCCAGCTCGGCTCGTGTGTGATTGAAGGAAAAGTTAGTCTGGCTTTAGTTCAGATCAAAATTGAGCCAGTGTGTGATGGCCCATTGTTTATTCCTTATTAAAAAACTTCGTAGTCGTTTCAACTTTTCTTTATTCGCTACAAGACTTATCTCGTCATATTTAAGTGAGAGGAAACAAGCAGTGACTATTGGGAATGTTTCATCAGATTTTGTTTGCCTGACCCGAGGTGTTCCTCAAGGGTCTATACTGGGACCACTGTTGTTTTCAATATACGTAAATGACATTGTATCGAGTATACTTTATTCTTCAAAACGCCTCTATGCAGACGATATTCAAATCTATCACAGTTGTCCACTTGGTCTTATAGAAAATTGTGCTTATGAAGTTAATAAAGACTTAAAACAAATTTCGTACTGGGCTGTCGAAAACGGATTATCATTGAATCCAAGTAAATGCAAATGTTTACTTATTTCAAAAAATAAAATTGATTCATTATATTTCCCACCTATACTACTTAACAACTCTCCCATCAACTTTGTTGAATCTGCAAAAAACCTTGGTGTTATGTTCAACCAAACACTTTCGTGGAGTAACCACATCAATTGGATTGTAGGGAAAGCGTGCGGAATTCTCCGAACATTATGGATAGCTCAACAATTCACACCAATAAAGACTCGATTAATTCTAGCTAAATCCTTGGTTATTCCTGTGCTAATTTATGGATGTGAAATTTATCACAACTGCGATAGCAACAGCAAGAGAAAACTTAAAACCGCGTTCAACAGTACTTTACGCTATGTATATAACCTCAGGAGGTATGACCATATATCTCACCTGTCAAAGAATTTGTTGAACATGACTTTTGAGAATTTTCTTAAGTTTAGGACACTTATTCTTCTTCAAAGCATAATACGAACAAAACAACCTGCTTGTCTTTATAATAAAATTAGATTTCCGGCATCTAACCGATCTTCAGTTCTAATTTTACCTCGATTCAATTATTTAATATCAGAACGGCAGTTTTTCATTGCTGCTACCTGCATTTGGAATACACTTCCGCGGTATCTTCGAGAAGTGAGTGACACGCATCGATTTAAGAGGGAATTGGGGTCATTTCTGGCAAATTAGAGCAACAATCATGTATCATCTTTTAAATTTCTTTTTATTAAATATTTTTTTTTTAATTTTATTTTTCAGTAATCTCAGTAGGTCTATCTTATATTTTTCTACATTTATTAAAAATTAAATTAAAATTTATAATACTATATAAAGTTAAAATTAAAAATTAAATCTAAATTCAAACTTAAAATCAATATAGAGTCAAATCTAAAAACAAATAATTAAGTTCAAGTTGTAACTTGTTCATTTTATCTAAATATATTTTAAATTTAAGCAATATAATTATAAAATGTTTATTTCACTATTATCTATCACAGAATTATAAGTTATTTCTTATTGTGTTAGAGTATAATCAATAAAGATTAAAGATTAAAGATTGTTTTTTTTTTTTTTTTTTTTGATAAACATTGAAATATTGAAGACTAATAAAACTTGCCAAACAATATCATAATCTACGTTATAGTTAAAAAAAAAAAAAAAAAACATGTTTAACTATGTAATATTAAGCACTATTTACATTTGTTTAAACTGTTGTTTTTGTTTGTAATTTGATGTATACTTAAAATAATGAACATGGTTCTAAAATAACACTGTCCATATGTGGATAAAATCATGATCTTTCATTTAACATACCATTAACATTGCTCGGGGTTCAAATGGCAATACTATGGACGATATAAGCAAAATTGTTTCAACCGTACCCAGTCTCCCCTACAAACATACAGGCATCTTCCCAAAAACCACGGATTCTGATTAGAGACATCAAAACGTGAAGACATGTTAAAATTTTTCAATTCCACAAATCAACCCAATTACAATAACTTCCAATGGGAAGTTAAAAATCCAAACCATACCCCCCCCAGAAAAAACATTCATACGCTACTACAAATTTGTTTTTAATGATTGTTTCATTAAACTCCCATTTATATATGCTGCAAAATTTTAACCTGGATTTAGGTACGCAAAAAAAAAAAGACATACAAAACACGCAATTGCTGTCGATTAAGCATAACAAAAAATTAAGAACCATCTGAAAATAATATTTCCTTTCGTTTCAGATTATTCCTACGAAGTATGTTAAATTTATTCGTTCAGTCCAAACAATTTCATGTGAATAGATGTACGTTTTATACTTAATATGACGCACAGTAAATGCCGAATATTATTTTGAAATTTTTCAATATTCTTTTCGCACGAGAAGTAAGCTTAAAACGAAAAAAGTATTTTCTGAAACGAGAGAAATTTACAACCGTTTTCGAAGTTTTGTTTTATTTTTTTACTTTCCTCTTTTGTACGAACTAAACAGAAACAACGAAACGAAAAAAGTACCTACCCCATAAATTAAATTTCAACTTTTTGTTTAACCCTCCTATAGTTATAGGTAGCATAGCAAGATAATGTATATTCATAGTTCACACTCATGTTCACTCTTATTCGCACATAAATGAACCCACCTGCGACTGCAATCGATTTTCTTTGGAGTGTAAATCCTTTTGTAACGGCACTGTCACCGCATGTAATTGATGCTGCTGCAGCTGGAGTGGCAGGTGATGCTGTTGGAAATTCTGCATCTGTATCTGCTGCTGCTGCTGCGGTGGATATCTCTGACAATTTGCACAAAAAAATCGCAGACCAAATACAATCACGAACAGCATTAGACCACAAAAAACTTTCGCTTTTGCACCCATTTTTATTTGTTATTTTATATTTTTATTTCTGATGTAATTAAAAAAAATAATAATAATAAAAAGAGATCGATAGAGATGTGTCTAATTTATATATATCTTTCACTTTTCACTGTTATTGCATTTCTTGTAATGCATCTGTTAACCTTGGATGAGCATTATTTGTATAACTACTATTAATAATATTTTACCTACTATGCGTGTTAGTTTTTCAAAATTAATTAAAACAATTTTCACCTAACTTCGCATGTAGACCATCGGAGGCGGCTGACGGATGAGTGAACTTGTTCAACATCATATTGTTGGTTCTTAATTTTATTGCTTTTGCTGAGATATATCGCCAACGAAGGTGATATTCCGGTTGCACTTGGTTGCACCGCAATATTGCGTGATAATCATATTAGTTTTCACTTTTTAAAACAGAAGATTAGTTAAGTACATTTTTATTTGATGCTTTTGATCTAAAACATGCAACGATTATTTTTTTTTTTAAATATTTTCAATTTTCTCAAAACACTTTTTAAGTGCAAAATTAAATATTAAACAAAAAACAGTTTAAGGTCATTTGTTTGTTTGTTTTTTTTTTTTCAAGGAAAAATAACCCAACTTCAAACCGTGATTTCACAGATAAACAGAAAAAAAAAAAACACTTTCCACAAACATCTGATTCCTCGTTAATCTTCGAGGTTTTCATCCCCTTTTGCACATCACATCAAAAGGATTAATCGACAAACATCCGTAAAAAAATCACATCCATCTGTAAACAGAGCACTCTCATGAATATTTTAGTCGGAGTATCCTCTTTTCATTGCGAGATTTAAAAAAAATATCAAACGAAAAACGTATCTATGCGTGTGATATCTATGATGCTTTTATACGCGTTCATTCATCTATTGAGTTCGTATAGAAGACCATTTTTGGCGGGAAAACGTTACCTTACTCAACAAACTATCAATGACAAACTAGAGAGATAGCACAGAAAAGTAAACAATTCATGATTTAGTGTTTAAATTTATCGGACAAGTCTTTTTATTGATGTTGGGTACTGCGACTGGAACTGGACCGAACCGTGTGAAATCTGCGATGTATCTGATTTAACTGATGAGACGGTGGAGATGATGCACTCTGTTGGATGGTTGGGTTTGTTCAGTTATGGTTGGGGCTTTACTCCTACCAAACAGAATGTGTGGCTTTTCATTCATAAAGTTTTGCAAGGTTGCTGGTATTGCGATGGGTATGGGGGATGTTGAAGAAATTGTGCGGGTGAGGAAAAAGGATAAAGCTCTGGGAAAGTTCGAGTTGGTTGGTATAAATTGTGTGCTGCTGGACCAGCGACAGGAGTTGTTTTGGTATTGATACATGTTGCTGTAACATGTTAATTTGAAATCTTACAAATAAAGGAATATTTTGTTTTGAGGTTTTCCAGTTATTAAAATGACGGTTGACTTTCTGCCCATGATGTGCCTAATAAGTAGTGGTTAAATTTGAAGTGATACAATATTGGTTTTGATATACAAGAATATTGACTTCATTTTTTTTATTTGTAGCCTTTTTCTTAAGTAAGTTAAAGCTAAACGCTATTTCTAAGGTTTAAGAAGATGGAATTCTAAGGGAAGAATGGAAGAGTTGTGTTCACAGGTTTTTATTATTGAATATTCTTGTGTGGAACTAGAGTTTACTTAAAATACAAAATTCACTTAAATTCGCGTTTCTGAGAGAATGGTCACTTTGGTCATTTTGCAGTATTTTTGGTATAACTCGAAAATGAAACCGAACTTGAGAATTCCACTTTGAATCATTTTGTAGGAAATAAGATTGGCTATCAATATTGGTGGTTAGACAAAAAATTTATAAACAATTTAAGCAGGACAATTTAACAAAAACTGACCTAAGAAAAATCACTGAATTATGTTTTTTTTTACTAAATTGCTCATAACTTTTTTTGAGCAAAGGTTTGCGCAAGACATATCAAAATGCAGCACAGAAGACACTGAAGCGTTTAATATGAGGGATCGATTTGTAGTCCAGGAAAATTAGTCAAAATAAGGTACACACTTCGGAAAAAATCGGAGAAAGCTGAATTTTAGTACACACGTTCTGTGAACCGTATTTAATAAGCCCGGAAAATTCCGGCAAGATATGTTGGGTGCTAGCTTTTTTGTAACGATCAAAAGACAAAAACATTCGATTTTTTTTTTCCAAAAAATCAGTATATCTTTATTTCTTACGGTTTTTCGTCCAAAAAACTTAAGTTTAAAATTAAAGAGCATACAATTTACAATAAAAAAGTCCGTGCAACTTTACTTACAGGTATAACCGTTTCTGAGTTATTAAGCGTTAAAAAATTAATTTTTTTTTTTCTATTCCTCGATAGTGTGAACTGCCAAAAAAAAAAACAGTTTTTTTCATATATCTTTAAAACTGTAAGCTTAATCGAAAAATTATAATGACAAAACGTGTACATTATGAACCTTTATAGAAGCATGCATTAACAGTTTTTTCTATAAGCCATAATTTTTACGATATCATTATTTTAAAAAAATCACCAGAAGTCGAAAATACTGGTTTGTGGCTCTTTTCGCTTAAATGACGAATTTTTCGGAAAACATTTTATACTTATCTTGTAGATTTTAATATTCCCTAGACAAAATTTTATATCACTTTTTTGCGTCACATCAGTTGCAAGATATTACACTTAAAATCGCTTCAAAATCGAAATTTGGCATATTATTACACTTAATTTGCCTTTTTATATTCTTTGAAACCATGTTTTTTTTTTTAAATACACCCCTGATTTTTGGTAGCTTTTTAGCCAATGGTCTGTTTTGAAATAATTGGCTTAAATAATTAATACCTCCAAACTGAGAGGAGTTGAGAAAAAAAGTTAGATAAATACCTATGATTCTTAGAATTTTATAAGCTATTAAAAAATCAAAACTGTACAATTATAAAAGCTAAAATGGTTGTCAAGGGTACCAATGGGAAGTTACTAGTGTGGGTCGCACCCAGCCCCTTTTTTAGATATGCTTTATAAGGATTACTTTAGAACCCAATACGAGTATGAGAGACATTATGTATGGCGTAAAGAATAAAGAAATCGGGTGGCACAACGGCTCATGAAGAACCAGGGCCTAGTGACTAACAACTCGCAACCATTCCTGTGTGCGCCGTTCGACAGGAATGGAAGGGACCTACAATTTTATGCCGAATCCAAACGGCTAGACGAGAAGCACTTATTCGTGACAAGTGATACTCTTGGAGGATTTGTCAATTCCTCGTAAGAGGCAGTAGCCCTGAAAAAAAACTTTTTAGTTTTTAGGTGGACGAGGCTGGGAAGCGAACCCAGACCTCCAGCGTGACAGTTGAACGCAGTAACCATTACGCTACGGGCTACTACTTATGTATGGCGTATGGGCCATTTAATATCCAGAAGAGAGTTTTCTGTGATTGCGAGACTGAGGCATATTTCCTACTGCTATTTGTTTTAATTTTTCGCTAGAGGTAAAACAAATTACTGCCTTAAAATGTTCTCAATATTCCTTTTTAAAAAATCTAGTTTCTTAGGGCTGGCCACGAGACGAGACTCTGTGAGACTTTTGTAAGTCTCGTCTCGGTCTCGTTAAAATCGAAAATTTTTATTCTCGTCTCGGTCTCGTGTCGTTCTTTCATAATTTAGTCTCGTCTCTGTCTCGTCTCTGGTCTCTTCTCTGTCTCGTCTCCGAAAAATACGATTTCCGGACAACCTGTTGATTTCGGAACGCAATATTTTCCATTATAGTTTGAATACGTGCAAAAGAAAACTATTATTTAACTGTAATTGGATTTTTTTTTTTAATTTATTAGACTCTCTGTAAATTTCAATCCAAATATATAGTCTCGTCCCGGTCCCGTCTCCGTTGCTTAAAAGCCAATCTCGTCTCACCGAGACTTTTCTCGTCTCGTAGCCAGCCCTAATGTTTCTATGTGCTGCTGATGACTCTTGTGTAAAATTTTAAACTGTTCATCAGTTGTTATAAAATTTATAAAAATTCAAAGTTTAGCTCACATTTGGTATTCCTGGGTAAGACTTCCATCACGGATTGGGGTAAACATTTTTAAAAAGATCTAGGTACATATTATTTTACGTTATTGTTTTTTGTTTATTTAAAGAAAAATCAGCGGACCACCTTCAAATTGCGTTACGCCATTGTATATGAAAACTAAAGTATTATCATGGAGTCGTTTTTATTTTCGCTGGATTTGTGCGGCTGGTGACGCCTGTGTTTGTTGCAACATGTTCTATGATTTTGACAGCGTAGACATTAATTTTTAGAAAGAGTAAGTCTTGTTATATTGAGTTAGATCTCGACTTTCAAATTTGTTTCCTCAACAAAAAGTGTTAAGAGAAGTTGGTGGATTTCGACACTACGTGACTCAGTAGTCGGCGCTTCTGATGATATTACTATAGTTTTCATATACAATGGTTACGCATAACTAACTTAATTCTTTTCAAATCAGATGAAAATAGTTTTACACACTTGAATTCCTACCAAAGTGGGGTAGTAATCAGAGTTTTCAATCATGTCGTGTGCTATTTAATAATTTTTTGTTTATGACAAGGATCAATCTGCTGCATACAATTTCGGTCCGAGGTTTGTTTAAAAATCATCAAAAAGAGAAACAAACTATAAACTATATCTTTGTAGTTGTGTATGGCTTAAATAATATATAGCCTTGGTTATATCTGCTTAAAACAAGAAGGTACTCTTCCATCACATATTCCACCAGTCAATGTTTTTCTTCTTTCCCTTCAGAACAAATTAATATAGATGTATCATGCATGCATATGCATATGTACAACACGTCAGTAAATTCTGTCAAAACAAGAATTTGTTGGATGAAAATGAACTCTGACAGGTAACCTACTGAACTTTGCTACCCTAGAGAATAACTTGGCAATGATGTTCAACAGTAGCTCGCAATTCATCCCCTTTCGTCTTGATGTGTGGTCCAATTTCATTGAAGTAAAACATGATGCAAAACACAATGTGAAACACTTTTAAAGCGTATACGCTTAGTGCAATGATGTTAACAACTACTACGAGCATGCGAGTAAGTTCAACATTATGCAGTAGAAGGTAGATAAGTTTGTGGAACTTGCAACACGACATTCTGATACTTAACTAGGTATTTATAAGAGGTTTCAGAAAAAGTACCTACTACAGACAGTAACCAAAGTGGAATGATGAAGAAGTACAAGCAACCAACAAAACTCTTAATATAAGAAGACCAACGACGACGCTACAAAAAATACTTTCATAATACCAAACGAAGCCTTTTACGTTGAAACTAGATTTTTTTTTTTTAATGTAAATATTTAATTGACATCCTTGTTGGATTTTATTTCGAAAGACATTTTCACTTTAAGGGCAAACAAACTTCAAGGCACACAACATTTGATTTCAGTAGTTTATGGCAAAAAGTGGAAAAAGAATCTAAATATGACCTTGCGTGTAATTTAATAAGCCGAAAGCAATTTTTTTTGTATACAAATTATTTTTGGTTTATGAGTATTGTGTGTTTTTCTTTTAAGATAAAAACTTTTATTTTATAAAACGTACAAAATTTTATCAAGTTACCACAGTTTTGTTCGCTCACAAATTTTGTGGCACTTATTTTTTGAGAATTATATCAAACACATGGGTTAACGACTGGGTCTTCAAGAACTTTTTGTTAAGACTGGAAAGATTGATTGTGGACTGCTGAGTATGAGTATACATTTGGTATGAGTAAGCCGAAGCACGTGTTCCATTGGTAGGTGAAGCTTGTTGTATCTTTTTTTGAACTAGCTCAGTCTGCAAAAACTATAGTCTTTTCACATTAAATTCACCATATTGCTTATTAATTAGTTCTTGGAAAATTGATTGCAAACGAAATTATACTATGAGCGTATCAATACTTTTTCTTAAAAATGTTTGAAAATTGTCTATAACCACAGATAGGTGACGCCAAGTTACGTGCGCCAGTTGTGCATTTTATTACAAGAACTTAAAGTTACCACAAATATAAAACACGTTAGGGGTGTTCGATAACTTTTTTGTCAGATATTCAAAATGGGTATCGTGGATCTTGTAGACGATACCCGGACAAGAATATTTTTAGTTTCGGGGGCATTTTTTAAAATGGCCCGCGGCCTTTTTTATGATCAAAATGATCAAGAAATTCGCTTATCAAACATCGTTGCACCGACCTGAAATGATTCGTGTTGGCTCTCTTGCGATGCCAATAATAAAACAGCACAAGTGACTGCCCCTTAAATTTTCAAAATATGCCCTTTTACTCGATAAATTGGTTAAAATACAAGCAAAATCGGTTAATTTTTAAGCTGTTTTCGATTAGAAAGGCGTACGTGGGTTTTAAACGAGCAAGTAAGAACTCAAGAACTTTTAGTGCTGAACTCAAATCTATCATCCATTTTCACCATCGGCCTTGGATTTCGAAATATTCACGTTGGAATACTTAAAAAAAAGATTTCTTTTCACTATTTTTGAGGTTATGTTGTTACATAACTCGAAAAGTAAAAGAGATATTTGAAAGATTAAAGCTGGACTTTGAAGATGAAAACAAATACTTTGATGAATCGGTGCTTTTTTGAAGAAATGCACTTAAAATTTTCTTATTATGTCAAAACTAGGGGAAAAGACGGTTTTATTCCATTTTTAGACCGGAAAATCTCAAAAACCGCAGCTGATGGCAGAAAATAGATGACGGATTTGAGTTCTGCACTCAAAGTTACTTTAAAAATGGGTCTTACTCGCTCGTTCCCAAACCCATGTAGGCCTTTCTACCTTTCAACCGATTTTTCTGGTACTTTTACCAATTTATCGAGTAAAAGGGCACATTTTGAAATTTTAAGGGGTAGTAACTTCAGCTGTTACATTATTGATATCGCAAGAGAGGCAAAACGAATCATTTTAAGTCGGTGCAATGACGTTTTTTGATTTAAAAACAAAATGTTTTTATTTTTACAAAAAAAATGGCCGCAGGGTCTGAAAGTACAATTTTGAAAAATGTCCTTTGGAACCCTTAACAACTTCGGAACCCCAACTCTTAACCATAGTAAAAAAAATGAAAAACAACACATCACATTAAAAAGAAAAATTTAAACGTCAAACATATTTTTATTTGTAATTACCGGGTAGCGGGGTAAAAACTGGCCTCGTGGGCGGGGTGAATTTGGCCACAGAATGGGCATTTTTTCTATTTTATTTTTTTTTAAATATAAAGGACTTTTCTAATCTTTTGAACTTTCTTTCTTAAAATGTATAATTTAATACATTTAAAATGATTGTAATAGCTGCATTAGAATAAATTAAGAACAAAAGTTATAAACTAAATAATTTTTATTAAAAAATCTTAAAAACAACCAAAAATCGTTGAAAGGTTTCAATATTTTGTGGAAATACTACAGCAAAATAATTTTTACTCAGTTATGTGGAATTTTATGCAAATCGAATTTGATTTTATTTATAAATGTAACAATAATAGAGTAAGAGCCCAGGGCCGCCAGACATACGTCATTTTATCAAAGCTAAGATTTTTTCTGCGAACAGATACTACGGTACCTAAGAACAAATGGATACTAAGAATCTTCAATCCGGGTGCGATTAAGAGGTGGCGAGTGTTAAAGTTGCATACAAATGATGCAACATTCCGTTATTTTATCAAAGCTGAATTTTTGATATGTATTAGGGGATGGTGTAATTTACTCTATTGGACACTTGCCAGACATCTACAGTGGGGCCTTACGTGAGCCAGACACTTAAAATATGTCAAACTAATCGTGCCATTTACGTTGTAGTTTAAAAGCTAATATTTATATGGTTTACGGGCAACTATTTACAAATGATTCCCCATCAGCTATACATCTACAGTGGGGCTTATTCATCAGCCAGACATTTAAAAACAGCTAAAATAAGCGAAAAATCACGTTTAAGTAACAAAGAATTATTATTTTGACAGTTTTAAGGTGATGTAAGGCCCCACTGTAGGTGTCTTGCTGATTAGAAAATATTGTAGAATATTTGCCCAAAGAAAGCATAAAATCTTGATTGTAAATGTAAATGGCACGAACACTTTGACAGATTTTAAGAGTCTGGCTCACATTAGGTCCCACTGTAGATGCCTGGCAAGTGTCAAATAAATTAATTGACACCATCCCCGAACACATATCTAAAATTCAGCTTTGATAAAATAATGCAATGTTGCAACATTTGTATGCAACTTTAACACTGGCTTCCTCCTAATTGCACCCGGATTGAATATTCTTAATATCCATTTGTTCTTAGCTACCATAGTTTCTGTTCGCAGAAAAAATTTCAGCTTTGATAAAATGACGTGTGTCTAGCGGCCCTGGGCTCTTAGTCTATAAAACAAAACAATATATTTACTTTTTATCAAAAATGTCATATAATGGGCAGACAATAGCTTGTATGTTGAGTGAATTCGGCCACGACATATTATGAAAAAATGCATCAAAATTATAGGAAAAGTTTGTCATAAAAAGACCTACGAAGCTTGCCAGGACAAGTCTCCTTATAAGCCTGCAAAAGAGCAGAGAAAGATTGATCCTCCTAATATTGTTCCAATGATATGAAAACTTAAATTAATAATTCATGTATTTAAAAAGCAAAAAAAAAAAAAAAAAGATAAACGAAACCCTAATAAAAAAATAAACAAAAAATCCTCAGTATTTGAAAATGTCTCTGTAATCAATTGGACCAAAGTCTCCCAAAACTGCAGGATGACTTTGGCAACCAAATTTTTGATTTTTAATAATTAAACTAGCCAACTGATTTGTCTAAAAATGACGATACTTGAGCAAAAAATCTTTACTCTGTAAAAAAAATGTTGCAATTGCTAATTCTTAAGCTGTCTTGTCTTTTTAAGATTCAAAAAGTTCTTGTATTAGTTTTGTTATTCTTAGATTTACCTTCTTCACGACAATACAAACTTATTTAACATGAAAAAACTTTCCTGATGTGCAATTTCTTTATTCAACAACAGGATACAACCAAGCTTAAGCTTCTTGCATACTTTCCTACAATAAACAGCATCATAAAATTTAAACGCTCAATTTAGAAAAAATATATATATATTTGTTAGTTATTGCGTAACTTCTGAAAGTTTGTTTTTGAACTTGAGCGGATGCTATGAACATATCTCTAGAAATATATTCCAACAAAGTTATAGGGAAACATTCTTTTGCTTAAAAACTTAATTTCCTGTAAAAATAACTTTGGTTTTCAAAGATGTCTATTGGAATTATTTATTTGAATGCAAAGTAATTTAATGTGAGGTAAATACTTAAAAGTTATTTTTTACTTTTAAGGCTCTCCCAAACTAATGCGGAACATTCGTTGCGGCGAAGAAACATTCGCATGTCAACATTTATTTACATGGTGATATATGAGAGTGCCCACACCAACGCGGCGGAGATCGGAGAAACATATGAATTAATTTTGACTGACGAGTGTTTCTTCACCTCAACGAATTTTTCGCATTGGTTTGGGAGAGCCTTTACAATTACTTGCCCTATATGCTATATAGTACGGTTAAGATAGTACACAAAATCGTCCGAAATGAAAAAAAAAGTTTCCATTAATGAAAATTGGAGGGAACTATGCAGTGGCGGACTAAGCTTGTATGATCAGATATTTTTGTAGTCTTAATAACGTCGCTTTTACTACAGAGAAAACATAAACCATAGTAATTATAATACACTCTTTATTTTAATCTTTATTCGCTATTTATATTGCATACTATAGATATCTACTTAACAAATTTTGTTTCAAAATAAATTTACTAGTTGTGGGTACATACATATTTTACAAAAATAAAGATGCAAAACTAAAGACTAACTTGGAATATTTAAAGAAATATCACGGATTTTGTTAATGAACTATAAAAAGTTGATTCACGGTCTCGATTATTTAAAAAAAAATCTGAATCATTCAATTAAGCCTTCTAATAAGAGATTTTGTCACAAAATGTTGGCCATACTCAAATATTCAACAAATATCTTGTTTTTTTGAAAGATTTCTGAAGTGGCCTCAATCAAGGGTGGCAAATTTGTATGCCTTATTTTTGCAGTTCTTTTACAGAACCCGGTCAGATTTCGATGGGGTTTTCTGGTTTGCCGTGGGGCAAAAATAATGCCGTGGGGCAAAAATAATGCCGTGGGGCAAAAATAGTGCCGCGGGGCAAATATAAAGCCGCAGGGCAAAAAAAAATGTCGCGTGTGGCAAAAATAATACCGCGGGGCAAAAATATTGCTACGGGGCAAAAATAATGCGCGGGACAAAAAAAAATGCCGCGTGGCAAAATTAATGTCGCGGGGCAAAAAAAAAGCCGCGGGGAAAAAAAATGCCACGGGGCAAACAAATAATGCCGCGGAGCAAAAAATATGCCGCGGGGCAAGAAAATAAATGCCGCGGGGCAAAAAAAATGCAAGGGGGCAAAAAAATGCCACGGGGCAAAAAAAAATGCCGCGAGGCAAACAAAAATATTTGGTTTTTGATTTTTTTTTTGTTGATTTTCTTTTCGGTTGTTAATGTTTCAATATACATTTTTAATTTCGAGTCCATACCTGCCCCCTCTCCAACTCAAAAAAAAACACCAACGGAACACAGATCTCTTCTTATGAGCTCTTTTGATTCTGTATTATTATGGTAAATCCAACGCTACCACCAGGCGCGAACGCAGGAAAAAAATTCGGGGGGGAGGGGGGTTTTAAATTGAAAACTCAAAAATTAAGAGTGAAAGAGTGAAATTGTATGGCGAGGAAGTAAAAATTCATAAATTTCGGGGGGTTTAAACCCCCCAAAACTCCCCCCCCCTGCGTTCGCGCCTGGCTACCACCAAGTTTCATAGATGTAAGAATTTTGTCCGCATGTATATCCTTTTTTGTGTTTCGTGTAAAAGAAAAAAATCAACGTTTTTAGTGAATCCATTATTCAATATGATTTTTGTCGGTCTATGTCTGTGTTCCTGTTCGTCTACTGGACATTAAGATGGAGCCTAAAAGCATTTACAAATTTAGTCATAGGATTTGCTTGTGATAGCTAAGCACCCAATAATTAAATACTACTTGTACTTAAAAAAGTTAGTTCAAAAGTTACAAACCGTAAAAATCTCTGCAGAAAATATCGTTAAATAATTTTTAGATAATTTTTGGCTAATCTATTACAAAGATCAACAGAAAATCTGCAGAATCTGCAGAAAATATCGCTAAATAATTTTTAGATAAGGAAAAGATCAACAAATGTCGCGAAATGTTAAAAAATTTTCACATCAACTTGGGGACCAAACAAAGTTACCTGTGAAGATCTTAGGACATTGAATTTTTAAAATAAGAAAAAAAATCAAATTTTTTGGTTGAAAATTGGTTAGTTTCGAAAGCTTTAATTTTTTTGGATTAAAAAAAAATGTAGGTATTCAAATTCAATATTCTAAGTGAGGTGAGATATTTAATTTAATTAAATTCAAATAATTTTTATTTTTTTTCATAATTTTTTAGGTTTTGGATGGTTTTAAGTAAGATATCTACAAAATAAATGTTGGGGTGCCCCAGGGCTCCGTTTTGTCTCCGACCCTCTTTCTTATATTCATTAACGATCTTTTATATGAAACTTTTAATCCATTAAACTGTTTGGCTCATGACAGTACCCTCAGCTTTCCATATTCGTTTCTAGATTCACATTCATGTCCTTCTGATGTGGAACTTGAACGGCACCGTATGATAAGCTCATTAAATTCTCATTTCGACAGCGTTGTCATAATCATAAAAGACAGATATACAAAAATCCAAGAAACTATGAAGGTACTCTACAAAACACAATAAATTATTATTTGTTCTCTCTGATAAAGATAAATACTCAATATGAATTTTAAATCCTCCTAAGATTTTTCTCTATTGGCTCCCCTATGCCTATCGAATAAAACTAGTTTTTAAGTTTAAGCTCAAGTTTTCATGTTCAATTTTCAAAATATAAAATGCAGAATCCGTATATAGGCGTCAATAACTCAATACCATCTGGACTGTATACGTCAGTATATTCAGAATTTATTTCCATATTATTCTTTAGTGCAGGAAAGTTTTCTACACATTTTTTTAGTTGTTATATGAAACTCAAAATAGTTTTGGTGATATCACTACCCAACGCTCGATTTTCGTGTTTAATACTCTGGCTAGGTTTGGGCTAGGTATAGCCTAACCCATGGTCAGGTGGACCATTGGAGAGAATCTGTTTTAAAGTCAAACCTAAATTCGTTTTATTTTTTATCCTTCATCCTATACACATGACTGCACTGTTCAATTTCTGGAAAAGTGTTAAAACACGATAGGTATATGCAATATGCACGAACTAGAGGAAGAGTTTTTTTATTTAATTTTTGCAATGAACTTAGTTTTGAATGTGGGTGCTGAATATTGAACACATGGCATGGCGATACATTCAACAAGGTAAAATAAACCATTTTTATTTGTTGTCAATACGAATGCATAATATTGGAGGTTTTGTCTGAGTTTCAATTTAAATTTAAATAAAGAAAGTAAACCAAAACTCATAATAAATATATAAATTAACCACAAAAATATGTAGGAACATACAAAATTACACATTTATTTTAATTAACTTTATAATATTTCCATCAATTACAGTGAAATAACTACATAACGCAGAATTCGATGGTTTTCACGAAAAATCTATATCCATCCATTATACAGACATAAAAGTCACAGACAATTATATATCACATAGTGTTCGATTGGAATAAATATTCGGGGAGCCTGACCTACCTACCCTCATCTCTTTACCAGATGAGAGGAACATATATTCAGTTTTTAAAACAGTGTCCAAAAAAAATAATTTGCGTATGGATTGCCTAGTAGCCCGTAGCGTAGTGGTTAGTGCGTTCGACTGTCACGCTGGAGGTCTGGGTTCACTTCCCAGCCTCGCCCACCTAAAAACTAAAAAGTTTTTTTTTCAGGACTTACTCCCTCTTGCGAGGAATTGACAAATCCTGCAAGAGTATCACTTGTCATGAATAAGTGCTTCTCGTCAAGCCGTTCGGATTCGGCATAAAATTGTAGGCCCCTTCCATTCCTGTCGATAGGCACACACAGGAATGGTTGCGAGTTGTTAGTCACTAGGCCCTAGTTCTTCACGAGCTGTTGCGCCACCCAATTTATTTATTTTTATTGCCTAGATTAAAAGTGGGAATAACATAGGGTTGCCACGCTTTAAAAGTCAACTTTTGCGATTTAATTATCTCATTGAGCTTATGTGGTAAGCCATAACGATATAAGAAAAATTTAGTATGAAAGGAAATTTATTTAAATTTTTTTCAAATAGTGCATTTTTTGAAATTTTAAATTTCAGTAGGGTAAATTCGGAAAGGAGGGCATCTTTGGTTCGATAGTCACAGGACACAGCCTTCACGACGAAACTTCTGGCAACGGATACAGGCTGTCAGGCTTTGTGGCGGGGCGAAATGTCATCATCTCAAGCACCTGTTTCCCACACCTCAATATACACAAGGGGACTTGGCGGTCGCGTGATCAACGAACCGTCAACCAAATCGACCACGTTGCGAAAGACGCGAGACATGCTTCCAATATCTTAGACGTCCGAACGTTCCGAGGGCCCAATATTGACTCGGATCACTACCTGGTGGTAGCTAGACTACGTATGCGGATATCCATGATGCCGCAACGCAGAGCAGATGTTGTGAAAAAGTACGATGTTGAGAAGCTTAAATTGCAAGAGACCGCCTGAACTTTTGCGGACAACAATAACTCTTAATCTCTCAGTAGGTCCGCCACCAGCAACAAGTGCAGAGGACCAGTGGAAACACTGTCAACAAGCCATCAGAAGTGCCTCCTCTGATGTGCTGGGTTTCACTAGGCGACCACAACGGAACCCCGGAACCCCCCTTACCAGGCAGTGCTGCAGACTCGAACAAGAGCTGCTGAGAGAGTATCCCGGGATCTCTTCGGGATGAAACAAAAAGAGGAACGCCAACAGAAAGAGAGAGCACGAGAAGTGGGTGGTCGAGTCGATTAAGGGTTGTAGCGGCAGGGGAGATGTTCGAAAAATTTTTCAGAGGGTGAAACGATCCACCCAAGGTAAGGATACAAAGCTAGAACGGAAGCCTGCCGAGACGAGAGTGGGAATATGGTAGTAGACACACAGTCAGTTCTGATAATCTGGAAAGAACACTTCTCAGACTGCTTAACGGCGAAGACAGTTAAGATTCCGCTAGTAGGCAGAACGCTCCACTCAACTTGGACGATGATGACCAAGAGTTCCGTCCACCCGACCTAACTGAAGCGCGGCTGGCGATATCCAAACTTAAGTCGTACAAGGCTGCTGGTGCGGATGGCTTTCAAGCCGAACTATTTAAATCAGCGGGAGATGAATTGGTTAAGAGCATACACCAGCTCATCTGCAAAATTTTGTATGCCCGATGAATGGAACCTCGGTATAGTGTGCCCCATCTATAAAAAGGGAGATGTTCTGAAATGCACCAACTACAGAGGAATTGGTCTCCTAAACATCGCTTATAAAATATTGTTGGCTATCCTTTGTGACCGCTTAAAACCTTTTGTCAACGATCTGATCGGCCCCTATCAGTGTGGTTTAAGGCCAGGCAAGTTAACCGTCGATCAAATGTTCAGACTCCGACAGATTTTAGAAAAATCCCGGGAATTCCAGATCGATACACACCACCTCTTTATCTATTTTAAAGTCGCGTATAATAGCGTGAAAAGGGACAAATTATATATCAAAAGTTCGATCAATTCTTGCGTATGCAGATGGCACAGACATTGTCGGCAGAACGAAGCGAGCTGAAGCAGACGCATTTGCGAGCATTGAATCGGAGGTGGCTAAAATGGAATGGGCGGTTAATGAGGACAAGACTAAGTATATGCTGTCGTCTAGAGAGGAATCTCAACATCGTCGACTCAGACAAAATATCACGATGGACAGATATAACTTCGAAATTGTCAAGGACTTTGTCTACCTGGGATCCACTATTACCGCGCAAAATGACATCAGTGCAGAGATCAAGCGAAGAATTACTCTTGCAAACCGCTGTTTCTTCGGTCTTAGAAGGCATTTAAGTAGTAAGGCCCTCACTCAAACAACCAAGGAGACTTTATATAAGACCCTAATCATCCCGGTCCTGCTCTATGGGGCAGAAGCATGGACACTGTACATCTGCTAGGGTTCTTTGAGAGGAAGATTCTTCGTATGATTTTCGGTCCGGTGTGTATTGAAGCAGTGTGGAAGAGAAGATTCAACGAAGAGCTATACGGGCTTTACAGCGTAGTTGACCTGGTCAAAAAGTTGAAAATACAGCGGCTGAGATAGCAGGGGCACGTGGAGCGTATGGACACGGACAGCAACGCACCTGCCCGATGAGTCTTCGTATCCAACCCCGATGGTGTACGCAACAGAAGAAGGACCCGTAATAGGTGGCGCACACAAGTGCAGGACGACATCAACCAACTCAAAAGCCAAAGCCCATCCTGAGCCCATCCCCAGCTGTGAGCGCCATGTAAAGTAAAGTAAGTAAGTAAAAAGTAAATTAGGGTGAACGTATTAAAAGGTCGAGAACTTATTTTCTTAACGGAAAGTGAAATTTTTTTCTTGCAATCGATAGATTTTATTAAACACATAAGAGTTATTATACATCACACACAACAATTTCAAAAATCTAGAAGACTCGAGAGTAAATGTTTGAGAAAAATTTTACTTTATATTAGTGCAACGTTCTATTGAAATATATAGTATGTTGTTATAAAGCTGATTATCAACAAATTTGTAGGTATCTGCCAAATTTTTGATCTATGTTTTGGTTTTGGCTTGGTGAATTTTTGAAAATTATTTTTTTCTCAAATTTAAGTTTTTTTTGTATTCTTATTTTTATTTTTGTTCTTATTTCTTATATAGGATTGAAATTACCTCTAAGAAATATAGAAAGTTTCACTTCTCATACTTCTTCATGAAAATAATAGATTTCGAATGCTACAAATATTAAGCTTAATTCAAATCGATGGCTTTTTGATTACTTCTGCAACTCATAATAAAGACATGTTGGTTCTTTTTTAGAAGTTGAAGTGACGAACAAATTATTTGGTACTAATTCGATTTTGATAGTTCGTCGTATTTTTTTGATGCTTTTGAGAATTTAGAGTTAAAAAATTACCTTTCTCCTTGACCAAAACTGTCAAATTGAAAAAAAAAAATTATCTGCAATTAAATTTGCGCGTATGTGTTAGATAGACTACAGAAAAGTTAACTTATCGCCTACTTAAATCAAAAAACTTAGTTTTGATGACAGGTAAAAAGTCCTAAGTCTACTTTAAAGCTTTCTTCCTGTATTATTATAGTATATTGTATTTTTTTCTATGACTCAACAAGTCAACTTAGTGCATTTTAACAGTATTATAAATTATTCAACTGACTTAGTTCCAAACATAACCTCAAATAATTCATGTTTAACGTTGAATAATCATTTAGAAAGTGTTTGGAGTACATAGATATCATAATTCTTGATCACTTTGCATTAAAATGTAAAAATCATAAAAAATTGACTTAGTGCCTTTTGCTTGTCAACGTTATGTCAAATGAATGTTGGGTATTTTTCCATATAGGATGATGAGCAAATTGGTCGTTGATCAAACATAATTAAAGTATATCTCAAATAACAGGTCTTGTCAAGTACTTTATTTCATTATATGGCGGCAAGAACCAAAACTACAAGAGAACAGAGATATGGCCACTTGAATATGAGTATTGCAAACACCATAACTCAGTTTTTTTTTTCGAAGTAATTGTACATAACTTTTCATATATAGGACTGCTTTTATTTAAAAGACGAGAAAACTACGTTTTTTTTGGCACTAAAATCATTTTCCTACGTCTTTTATATGAAAAGTTATGAACAGTTATTTGAAAAAAAAAAATTGGCATAATGGTGTTTGCAATCGCCAACTTCTAGCTCAAATATCTCGGATTTCCCAATTACGATTTTGAAAATGTTGCACTTATGTTACATAAGTGCAACATTTTCAAAATCGTAATTGGGAAATCCGAGATATTTGAGCTAGAAGCTCAACATCACTTTTCTTTTGATACCAATTTCATTAGTGTTGGTCTAACGACCAGATTGCATACAAATTTGCCCATCATCCTTTATACAGGGTGTCCCAATAGTCAACGTGCGTCGAAAAGATCGAAAGACCGTCACAAAGTGACCATTTTTTCGATTTTTTTTTCGAATGCCTATAACTCACAAAATGCATAGCTACGATTTTTTTTTTATTATTTTTCTGAGAACTGTCACACACACACCCTATCACCCGTTTTCGTTTCGACGTTGACTTTTGGGACACCCTGTATACGTATGCCAAACGAATCAAATGGCTATTTAATACACACTATAAAAACAAACATAAAACATATTTGTGATATGCAATTTTGCATCTTTCAGTCTCAACAAAGTAAATTACCACTCTTGACATTTTTCGAAAAAGCAGTGTTTCTTTGATTCAAAAACCATTCCATTTATATGCATTTTAATGAGTGGGAAAAAAGATGGATTTAATTCGAGTAATCGCAACAGAAGAGGCGGTAGGGGCACTTTATTCAATTTTGATTCTATAAGTAGACAAAACAAATGTATTTGGCATTATGCCAACAAAAACTCAGTTTCTGTTGATGAGTTAAGCGTAAACGCATATGGATTCTGGTATCGACCACGTTTCTTTTTTTTTATTTTGAAGCACTATTATTTTAACCACACACATTTTTGCAAACAGCTAAAAACTATACTTTGAAGGTTTATTATTTGCGCAAAACAAAGTCGAAAGGTGGAAGTTTTGTGCATGGACAAACTGCATCAATGAGCTAAATTTTAGGTAGCGATAGTTAAACTCTGCACAACTACAAAAGCTTGTGGTGAGTTGTCCTAAAAATCGTTTATGGTTATAGTGGTCGTTTTGTCTGCTTTTTTTTTTTCCTTTTTACCGCTGCAAATATTTTCTTTTTTAATTAATTTGATCAAACCGGAAAGAGAAAACTAAAAAAAAAAATAAAACAGGAATCATTCAAAAGGCTTCTTTTGATTTCAAATGGAACATAGAGAGATTCCAGATTAGATATTGTATAAACTAAACTAAACAGGTCAGAGCTTTAAAAATATATAGGAAGTTGACAGGGGGTTACGATTATGATTAGGGTTGAAATATTATCTTATTTCCAGTAGCACAAGGCACAAACAATATTTTTTTTTTGTTGGTAATAATTCAATATCTAATTATACTAAAAGTTGATTTTGTATAGAGCATCCCAAACATTATAAAAACATGAAAGTAACCTGAATTCCTTCTTTTATGGGCTTTATCACTTTATCGTGAATGTTTAATGTCGGTATTTTAAGACATTAGTGTGTTTATTGCTTAATAAATTAATCAGATAGCATTTTTTGGGTAAATTTTGAATTATATTTTTTGTATTACGGTAGTAGTACGGGGGGCGACCGTAGGTTTACCTTTCTCATCGCGGCTTCAGAAAAGAATGATGTCAAGTCATAGCTTTAGTCTTAACATTAACAAAACCGATGGTCGGACAAGGTTTTTTCAGGTGGCAATGGGTAGAAAACGCACTTTTTCGGTTGCATATTTGATTTAGGATACTTAAACCATGATGGCTTTTTATAAATGGGGTAGCAATGATAGCTTAGACTGCGCTCTTTACAAAACCAGTGGTCGGACAAACTTTTGTTGGTTGTTGCGGCGAGTCCGACCACTTTTGTAAAAAGTGTTTTTTTTTTAACATTTGCATTTAAAATGCATTTATGTGGTAAAAGCTTTTTTCTGGGCTATATGAAATAGTGTTGCATAGTTGTCCACGAGTTAAACGCAATGGATACAAAAATAGCTGTTTTTACAAAAGTGGTCCGACCACTGGTTTTGTAAAGAGGGCAGTCTAAGCTTTCATATGATACCCCATTTATAGAAATCCATTATGGTTAAGGTATCCTTAGTCAGAAATGCAACCGAAAAAGTGCGTTTTCTACCCATTGCCACATGAAAAACCTTGTCCGACCACCGGTTTTGTTAATGTTAAGACTAAAGCTATGAATTGGCATCATTCTTTTCTGAAGCCGCGAAGAGATAGGTACGGTCGCCTCCCGTCCTATAAGGTTTTCTGGCTTCCATCAGAGATAAAGTTAACATTTTGTTGATAAGTTTTTATTCCACATAATTATTTTTCGAGTTTAGCAAAATTGTGTGTACAAAAAAATACGTATACGCCGTAGTGTACCATTTCACTTGCTCTAATAGGCAAGTATTGGTTTCGTGTACAAAAAAATGGAGGTTTTAATCAAAGCTAACATTACGATGAAGGAGAAGGCGAAAAATGTGATTTTCATCAAGACGTCCGTGGGTCCCTTTGTCTGTGCGTATGTGTGTCTGTGCCTCCTAATGTATTATTTTTTGTTTTAGCTCATCTAGAACGGGTAGCTGCCAAACAATGATTTCGGTTTCATCAAGTGTTCTCGAAAGCGACTCTAACGATTTTGATTAAACTTTGTACATGTTATCTCTAGAACAGTTTTTATAATACTGCATACCCAGTTTTTACCGGAAAATTCGAATAATGGAAATAAAGTCATGTTTTTTTTATTTAAACAAAAATGGCTTTTTATATAAGTACTTGTCTATATTACCAAATATCGCGACGCTGGTTTGATGGATTTTACTATTTTTTTGCAGTTCGGTTCTTCTTATTCAGTCAATGAATATTGCATTTAAAATTTGTTTGAATAATTTTGTTTACAAACAAAATAAAATAAAAGATAAAAATAATTTCTTTTTAAAACTTTTCTTTTTTCCTTATTTGTTAAAATAAAAAAAAAATAAAAATAATTTTTTTAACATATTGTTATTAATTTCTCGTAAGAGATATAAAAATATTATCTAGACACCGTCAATGTCTAGCTAGATTCTTGTTGTTAGCTACGAGAGCAAAGTTCGTGCGATCCAGTGGTGCAAACTTTGTTTCTGTTTTGAGTCAACTGTTTAAAAAAAAATCTCCCTCCAACCTACACGGGAAGAATTGACCCCAGCGGCCCAGCCCTCTCACAACATTATTTATTGTCTTGTCCCATCCTTTACGATCTAGCTTTTTCACACACATTATGCGAATCACACTCATGCTTTCAATTTTATTGTCAAATGCGCTTTTTGATATATCCACATATCAGTGTTACCACAGGTTTAATTTGTAATGAGTCCTGGAGGATGAAAACATGAGTCATTTGGAAAATAAATGAGTCGCAATAAAAAATATGTTCAAGGTGTATGATAAGACTTTTGTTCATTTTTTAATAATAAAAAGAAATACTTTGAAATCATAAAAAAAGTGTTTAATTCATAAATATTATTAAACTAACTAATTTTACATACATTTTTTTTTCAGCAAAATTAAATAAAAGCGCTTGAACCGTATTATAAAAAGGGTTTTTTTGTGCTCTTAAAAAAATGAGTCAAATCTAAAAAAGAAAAGATGAGTCCCTGAGCCATGTTTAAAAAAATGAGTCCCTTTCGACTCAAATGAGTCCCAGTGGTAACACAGCTACATATGTTAGTTCTCAAGACAATAACTAAATGTTTTGTCTTATGTGCAAGTGCAAGGCACCGTCTTTATTTTTGCATATATGTATGTCATAAGAAAATGTAAGAACCAAGGAGCTAAACATTATTAGTCGCATCTAGGATTTTATTTCATTCAGTTCAGATGGGTAAGCTGCGCTAGAATTACTGACGGAACTTTTTGAGTTTGCTTAAACATTTTGGAAAGATTCATCATAGTACCTATGTAGATTTTTTTTTTCAAAATTGTTCCAGCTTTTAAGTATGCGGAAATAATCGAAAATAAGGAAATTTTCTCAACAACAAAAAAAGTTAAAACCCTATTTCAGTTTAGTGATTTTTTTGGCTAAAACATGAATTACAATCACATGACAAACGAATTACATAGCAAAACAAAAAATAAGCTTTAGACAGATTGTAACATAACAACATCATCAGATGCAAATTAGAAAGTCGTCCAAGCACAGATTTGTATGTGAAAGTCCAGCACATAATCCCTCTATTCAAACTAAATAAAAAAAATGTCGCCTTCGAACAATTCGACAGTGCATCAGTGTGATGAAGATGGTCAAAAAAACTACTACTACACGGATGTAGGCTGAATTATTTAAACATCATCACACATCACACATGTTGCCCTCTTTAAATTTTCTCGCTTTTAATGGAAATTCAATTGTCCATTAAGTGTTATTTTATTTTGCACTGAGTGAGAAATGCGTTTACTTGCACTTGCTACACATCAATTAGCGATGTACATATAAATATACACAGATGCATATACATATTTAGGTACGAGAGATTTAGAAAAGATGATTATTTACTTTTTCCATACTCGTTTTCATACCAACACGCCAAAGGCGGCTTACACGCGAAGCAAAAAATCAATTAGCTGAGACGCTGAGAGATTCTCGTTAAAATCATCTAAGCATCAGCAGTTGCAAGGTTACTTGTTTGTTGTGCTGTTTGCAAATGCAATCTTGTAAGCGAAGTGTGCGCTCATCTGTTTGGTTTAATAGCCTGGTAACTTTCCCTGGCTCGGGCAATCCGCTTTAAAATGCTCACAATGAGCGTCATGTCAATTTTCTTTTGATGAATCTGAGTTGCTGGCTTGGCTGGTATTGGTTTCTATTGCCATAATCGAGATCGAGAGTAACTGGTTGAAGTGATGACTTTGCCATGCAGACGGACTGATACCTTTTTTGGTTGAACTGTTTGTAAGTCAGATACAAGTAAATTGTGTAAGTAAGCAAGCTGAATGGGCGATAGTTGGCGACGCACCGATACCGCAGCAAAAAAAGATTTTCTATAAATCGAATAATAAATAAGAACATGTGACACAGTGCTGTGCTGAAAACTGTTGCCAAATATATATTAATCTTAGAGCCAATATTTCAATCATCAATTAAAGTATCATATGAATAAATACTACAGCAACAGGAACAAATTTTGGTTTTATTCGAAGAATAAATACTGTCTGAGGTATAACTGACTATTGAAAAACTGGGCCTAAATGTAAACTTTTAGAACTGTGGAATATCAGCTAGAACCTTGTTTCTTTTAAAATCATTACCTTAACATGTTTATTCATTGAGCTATTGAAACCATTTCGAAACTTCATTTTATAGAGAATTCATTTTGCAACAACAAACGGATACAAAAACCAAGTAGTTTATAACATTTTACGTCAAAAATCCCATCGTTACGCCATACAGTCTGCATTCCCTATATCTAAGGAGATATTTGATACAAATTGGAGAAAAATTTCTTATATTCCCGAGGTATCTGAAAAGTTAATACCCTTTCTCTCAGCAGCCAAAATCAAACCAGCCTTTTTCAGCGATAACACCCTACAAACAAAGATCATGATGTAATAATAATATTAAACGCAAAACTAATAATTTGAAAAAAAGTGGCGTATACAAAATTAAATGCCAGGGATGCGACGGTGTATATATTGGTAAAACATCCAGGACCATACAGACGCGATTTATTGAACACCAACGATCATCTATGCTCTCGGATCCATCTTCAGGCCTTTCGCAACATCTCAAAAATTCTGGACATTTTTGTTCTATAGACGATATAGAACTCCTACATTGTTTACCTTCCGGAAGTGTACTTGATAAGTACGAGATTCTTCATATAAATAGACACAAAACACAAAATATTCTAAATTGCCAAATAGATCTTTGTAATAATAGTCCACTTTTAAAGTAATCATTGCTTTGCTAATGTTTCATGTATAATTTATTTTATTTGTCATTCTTTTGTAATGTAACATGTTACTTAATATCCAACTGTTAAACTTTCTTGGTTTCTTTTTATAATTTACCTTTATGTTTAACTTGAGCTTTGTACATTCAAAATTTATAATGTATAATTAGTGCCCTGAGGATGTACTAACTAGACGAAACAAGTCGGTTTAATTATAATTTTTTTTTAACTAAAATTAAAGCTTGCAATCATTGTGGAAAAAATATACAAGTGTTTTTATTTATATCTTTATATATTCTAAAATGTCATTGTTCCACCAAGTGCCTAAAAAATGCTCCGTAGAGCTTATTAAAAAAAAATATAATTGAGTTGATTTTGCAATGGAATGATTGTCCAACCTCTAAAAGTCATGGTAGATTAAAATCGAATAGATTTCCTAAGCCATGTCGTCAAAATAAAGGGTTTTCCATTAAGGGCGGGTCGATTGTAAAATTGAATAAAACAAAGTTGTATATGAGATATCTTTATTTGAGAGCCCTATCAATGACATTATGTGTGAAATATAACATCGTTCAAATGGCCGCCGCGGCTTCGCTGGGTGGCGTGGATTCGAAAGATCCAGTTTTCGATCAGGCTTAATTTGACCGATGGCATCGATTATGTTGTCTTTGAGGGCAGTGGTGGTTTGCGGCTTATTCACATAGACCTGAGACTTAAGAAAGCCCCATAAGAAAAATTTCAAAGGGGTCAATCCACACGATAAAAAATAAATAAATTGGGTGGCACAACGGCTCGTGAAGCACCAGGGCCTAGTGACTAACAACTCGCAACCATATAAACCTGTGTGCGCCTGTCGACAGGAGTGGAAATCACACGACCTTGGTGGCCAATTCACGTCGCCTCGTTGCGAGATAACTATGCCATGAAACCTCTCGTGCAGAATATCAATTGTGTCTTGAGCTGTGTGGCACGTAGCGCCATCCTGTTGAAATCATATGTCTTCGGTGTCCATATCATCCAATTCAGGCCGCAAAAAGTTGGTGGTCATCGACCTATAGCGATCGCCGTTAACGGTGATGGCCTGGCCAGCATCATTTTCTAAGAAGTACGGACCGATGACGCCTCCAGCCCAAAATCCACACCAAACAGTAACTTTATTTGGATGCATTGGCACCTGTGAATTTCGCGTGGATTGGTGTCATCCCAAATCCGGCAATTTTGCTAAGTCTCGTACCCATTCATTCAAAAATGATGATTTATCTTTGGGATCATGACTTTATCTAGAATGACAAATATCTCGAATGGCAAAAATCTCGAAAAAAAAACGAAAAAAATCTCGAATGCAAAAATCCCGATTGTACACAAATCTAGAACGTACAAAAATCACGAAAGACTATATCTAGAAAAAATCTGGAAAACAAAAATGTATTCGAGATTTTTTTACCTTTTTCAATAGTTTAAACGAAAATAAAACGCATAATATGTTCAATTTATGAAACAATTTATTTTGCTGGTCAAAAAAGAACAACAAATGAAAATGTTTTTAACAAGAATTAAATATTTTATAGGACATGTTGTAAAAAAATATCAAAAAAGTACAATACAATACGAGGAAAAAGTGTCAAAATATAAGAAAATAAACAAATAACTCTAAAACAGGCACAGCGGGAACGTTGTTATCACGACATTCATGTACTTCTTCTTGCAATTTAATGAAAATACCCTGAAAGAATTGTAGCTAGTTCTTCATATATCCTTTTGTTGGTATGGAAAGGTAAGGTGGTGTAGTATTTCTCAATGATGACTTTAGCCGCCTGCTAAAACTAAATAACTTCTATAAACTGCAGTTTTATGCAAAACTCTTAAGGTATCTTACATGTCTCTTTTTTTCTTTTTCATTCAGTAGTTTTATGATTTGCTTTTTTGTTTTTAAAAACTTCCTTTTTACCTTAGTTTCTTGACCAATTTGAATTCTTTGAACCACACTACTAACCTGAATTGACTCACTAGCCAAAACTTCAATTAATTAATAAACTCCAACATGTGGCCTTCCAACTAAGACCTTGAGCCTCCTATGCGAGGACTGCACTCTGTTTTGTGTTCTGGGTAAGCTCTGTTTTATTTGGTCATCACATGACGAGAAAACTTATGTTGTTATAAGAGACCGTCCCTAGCAACACTAAATTTAGTCACCTACTTGTATAGTTGAATGGGTGATGGGTGCATGTGCAGTGTACTAATTCTCTTAAGGAGACTTTTCTAATCTAGAATTAATACTAATTGTTGAGACAATGAATGGTAACAATTTGCGCGCGCCAATTGTAACCATTCATTGTCTCAACAATTAATATCTATTCTAGATTTTTGCATTCTAGATTTTTTTTTCTAGATTTTTGGAGTTCGAGATTATGCTTTCTAGATTTTTGTTTTCGAGATTTTTTCAATTCTAGATTTTTTTTTTCGAGATTTTTACTTTCGCCACGAGCTGTCAGAATCAAATTATTATTCCATGGTGTAAAGTTTTCCTTAACATCACGGGAGCTTAAATAACTATTTTTTCTTTATAAATACGGTTGATAGTGTTTTATTTTTAAATTGTTTTGATCGCCTAGCTTTTTGCTTTGACCGCCATCTTAGATTTAATAAACATTGGTTTTGTTTAAATAACTCTTTTGTTATCCACTTTTGGTTAAGAACGTCCTTAACAAAAGTTGTTCAAAAAGTAATAATCTACAACATTGATCTTAATAATGTTTTTTCTTAGATTAATATTTGTCATTATAATTCGGAAAATATGATTTATTATCCGCGTTACTATCTATACTCTGTCCAACAGAAATAGTCAGTTAAGGCCTAATTGAAGATGTTTTTGAAATATAGTTGTGCCTGTTGCTAATCGCATATGGAACTAAACTTAATTCACTGAAATACAAAAAACCTCTGATTTACACACAATATTGTTTTTGTAATCTTGGTCAAACCCATGTATATCCCAGGTAGGTAGGTCATACTGCAACATCAAACTGCAAACTGTTGTTCTTTGCCTTCTCATGCAATCAACCCTCTTTGTGTGTAAGCACAATTAATGAGAGTTGCCATTGCCAAGTTGACGCATATTATTGATGCTTTGAGATTTTACATTCAATGGGCGTCGCATCCACCCATTTTCGTAGAATTAATATGAAATTCTGATCGTTGCAGAATTATGAAATTTGGTAGTTATTCTTTTTGAGGAGTATACAAAGTATGAGATTTTTCATGCAGGAGCGTGGCATCCACCAACTTCTTATAACAATTATTATCATTTAAATGGAACACTTCTGACTGATGAAAATTGATACAAGTAGGACTTGTAGTGCATTGAAAAGGCACACATTAAAAACTTAATATTCCTTATGGTTTCAGTGAGCGTTTTTTCAACCCACTTTTATCTGATAAAAATAATCTTTGCAAAAAGAAGTGAAATTATACAAAAAATACAAATTAAAAACAAAAAGAAGCCAAGTACTCCTATACACAAAAACCTTTGAGTAGCAAGTCTGGTGTAAAAAGTGTTGAGATCTAAAAGTACGCCAAGTTTTTAGTTTATTACTCTTAAATAGCAAATGTTTTAAGTAGAGTAATGTCGAAGAAGCACAAAATTATTAAAGAACAACTAACAATCGTAGGCTTTCCGAGTTCCATAAAGATTGCTGTTCTAGTTCATTTAAGGACTGGTCAAACAGAGTGCGGTCTGGGGGTGTGGTCAATGATTTACTGGTAAGGAAATGTTCTTATGAGTTGGTTTCTTTTATCAAATATTTTGAAATTCCTAACAGCATATGATTTTTAGTGATTGACTGAAAGTTGATATCAGAATTGAATATTGGAAGTAGTAGCCCGTACCATAATGGTTAGTGCGTTGGACTGTAATGCTGGCGGTCTGGGTTCAATTCTCAGCCTCGTCCGTCTAAAAACTTAAAACAAACTTTTTCAAGGTTACTGACAAACATTTTTGACAAATCCTCCAAAAATATTACTTGTCATGAATAAGTGCTTCTCGTCTATCCGTAAGGACTCAGCATAAAATTGAAGATCTCCTCCATTCCAGTTTGAACATTTTTATTTTCATTTTTGTTTCCAAAATGTTTAGTTTCAATATTATTGGCGCTTATTGTGAGTGTCGTTTGCTTATCGATGAACGACTTTGTCGAAAGTGGATCGTCGGAAATTCGAAATATCTTAATCTATGGTTGCATCAAATCTCAGCAGCTTAGTTTTTACAAAGGACCACAATAACATAAATCTATCCCAATAGCTTTTTGCAGCAGTTTTAACTCACTAAACTTTTTTGTACTCTCGACTTTTGTCGCCTCGAACGTTGAACGATGGAGGGAAATAGACGATATCTTTTACGGCTTATTTCCTTAGCATATCTAAAGTTAACCATTTCTGAACTGCCTAATAGACTGAGTGCACACACCTACTTTTGCGTGTGAACGATAGCAAAAATTCCTTCCGTTTAAGATAGGTACACACTATTCATATGCAAATATGAAAGTCGTGCATGTCGGGGTTGGGGCCATTGTACGTAATGCTGCATTGAAAATGCATTTTCTCTAAAGCCCAGGTACCAAGTGAAGGAACTTCAAAATTGTATTTAATCAAAGAGCTGAGGGCCCTTGATATGATTATGGGGTTTTAGACCTTTTCTGTTGGTCCAAATGTCTCCAAGACGCACTCAAAGATTGAAGCTTTGAGTGAGTCTTGAAGCCATTTGGCTCTACGGAAAATATGTTGGACCCCATAGCCATGCCTAGGGCACTCAGCTCTTTTATTAAATATGAATTTGTAGTTCCTACACTGCATTTTCAATGCACTGCATTTTTAATGCAGTATTGCATGCAAATGCAATCTATCCCAACACCGACATGCAAGACTTTCATATTTGCATATGAATAGTATGTACCTATATCAAAACGGAATGAATTTTTACTATCGTTCACACGCAAAAGTAGGTGTGTGCTCTCAGTCTATTAGGCAGTTCAGAAATGGTTAACTTCTGATATGCTAAAGAAATAAGCCGTAAAAGAAATCGTCTATTTCCCTCCATCGTTTAACGTTCGATGCGACAAAAGTCGAGAGTACAAAAAAGTTTAGTGAGTTAAAACTGCTGCCAAAATCTATTGGGATAGATTTATGTTATTGTGGTCCTTTTCATAATTTTGCAACAATCGGAATTTCATATTTATTCTGCGATAATGGGTGGATGCGACGCCCATTGGATGTAAAATCTCAAAGCATCAATAATATGCGTCAACGTGGCAATGGCAACTCTCATTCATTGTGCTTACACACAAAGAGGGTTGATTGCATGAGAAGGCAAAAAACAACAGTTTGCAGTTTGATGTTGCAGTATGACCTACCTACCTGGGATATACGTGGGTTTAACCAAGATTACAAAAACAATATTGTGTGTAAATCAGAGGTTTTTTTGTATTTCAGTTAATTAAGTTTAGTTCCAAATGCGATCAGCAACAGGCACAACTATATTTCAAAAACATCTTCAATTAGGCCTTAACTGACTATTTCTGTTGGGCAGTGTATAGTAATGCGGATAATAAATCATATTTTCCGAATTAAAATGACAAATATTAATCTAAGAAAAAACATTATTAAGATCAATGTTGTAGATAATTACTTTTTGAACAACTTTTGTAACGGACGTTCTTAACCAAAAGTGGATAACAAAAGAGTTATTTAAACAAAACCAATGTTTATTAAATCTAAGATGGCGTTCAAAGCAAAGAGCTAGGCGATCAAAACAATTTAAAAATAAAACACTATCAACCGTATTTATAAAGAAAAAATAGTTATTTTAGCTCCCGGGATGTTAAGGAAAACTATACACCATGGAATAATAATTTTCTAGGCTCAAAGTAAAGGCAATTGCTTACTGCTCCGATTTGAGCCCGGAACATTCTTATTTCATGTTGTAGTTTTCCTAAACACGGGAGCTAAAATAACTATTTTTTTCTTTATGAATACGGGTGTATCTAAACATTTGACTGGCAAATGTGATTTCAAACTTATCTACAATGTAACCGCAAAAGCTAGCACTCTACTCAGACATCAGACATAAATCGTTGGGTATAAACTGTTGCCAAATTTAAAATATAGTACCGAAAATCTTTTTGAGGAATAAAACGCCGAGATTCAGATAAAGAATTGTACACACTTGTGCTTTCACCGATACTTATATCAAGATTGAATACTCACAAACCTTTATACGAACTATTATAAAGGTATATGTATGTATGTCTACAATAATCTGATCTTACCTATGTCCTTTGAAATATTATTAAAGATAACAAACAAAAGATAGATTAATCTTTAACAAAATCTCAATCAAAAAACAGGTTGTGCATGTGCATCCATTTATAATCTGTTAAGCATCATCATTATTCAACAACAAATGAATCATTATATTTTAAAAAGCTTCTTTCCCAACGCAAATCATTAAAAGATACAAATCACTATATACGAAAAATGTGAACTAAATAAAAAATTAATCTTAAGCAAGGTAAATATGCTTTGTAAGCAACATAAAATATTTGAATAAAAAAAAAAATTATACTTAAAAACAGATGTTCAGATGTGAATGAAAATCTGCACTTCTTGAAGTGTGTGTCAATATGAAAAATAAAAAATGAACACAAAATCTAGGTTGGTTTCACGTTTCTTTTAAAGCATCTTTATTTTTACTTGTTTGTCTTAAGACTGATAGAATTCTTAGAGTAATAAAACTTCTGATTCTGGACAAAAACCAAAGGGAACTGATAGTTTATTATAAAAAATTGCAATTTGCGGAAAACCCGTTTATATAGAAACGGTCTAGTGCGACTAAAATGCGTTATACTCAATTTAATTTACTATTTTTCCGTATTTTTTTTTTTATAAAGTCGTGGATTTAATAATAATAGTTTCGCCTTTGCTTATGAACTTTTCTAACATTAGATTAGATAAACGTTTTATTTATTGTCAACATGCTACTTTCACATTGATTTTAAACTTCAATAAATATTGAAGTAGTTTCCAACTCGAAATGCGAATAAAATTAACACCCCCAACTCAAGTTAAATTAGCGCAACACGCCCTAAGCTAATTGTCAGCAAATTAGGAGGGAACTCAAATTAAGATAAATTTATTGCATTCTGTTTCGCCTTTGTTTTGTAAGCCAAGGGTCAAACTCTTAAGTAAGGGGCTGCTCAGTCATTAAAGAATAAAGAGGAACGAACGTTAAAGCGTTGCAAAAAAAAAAAAAACAAGAAGGAAACTCAGTAATGCTCTCCCTTTGAGATTCATTTTCATGCCTCCAACTTTCGCTATTCTATAAGAAGTATAAGTGGAGCACTCCGCACCGATTCTTGCCGTTGGGTGGGTGGTGACTGGGTGGAGTGTGCAGATGGAAAGCAGGAAGATCGTTGGTTTACAACATGAGCTAAATATCTTCCCTTTGGGTTTAAGGTGGTTTCAGTTTCATCCTTTTATTCCAAATATTTGCAAATACATGCATAATACAAACAATATAGAGGAGATGGAGATTTAGGTTAAGAGTTGCAGTATTTCTTGGAAGCAGAACCGGGACGCAATGGATTTTTAACAAGTAAATACCTAAAGGATGAAGTAGATATAGTATTTAGATGCCAGCCCGTAGATAAAGGAGTAGTTAGCTTCAGCCATGCATTTATCTGCTTGTTTCACTTAAAACTTAAGAAACCCAAGTTTATGAGTTAGATAGCTTCTTTGCAATGTTGGAATTGTTGTTACAAAATTAATAAACTGAATTTCTTTAATTTTGAAAAACAGACAAATATTTATCTACTTCTTCGGATGGCTATTTTTGAATAGACTCTGTAAAGTTTTGGTGTTTAAAGTCGAAAAGCTGTAGAAAGCATAATTTATTTTTTTATATATACAGGTTGTCCCAACGTCAACAGCTCAGAGAGAAACTATGGGTTCCTGAGTTCATTTTAAGTCGGAAATCTTAAGAGGTAATTATTTCCTCGTTTTCGCTTCCTTTTCGACTTATAACAGTTTTATGATTTTTGATCTTATTTCTTTTAACCAGCTCTTACTTTATCAAACTGCATCCGATTCTTGATCTAGTTGTTCACACAAGGAGAGTAAGCAGCATTCTTGAAATACAATTTTTGTCTATGCGGATAAGGGTTTTCCCGCAATTAAATATCGAACCCATTTGTTTGGCATTTTTATGTCGTTTGATGTAATTTTTTTTTCACAAAAACAACTTATTAAGTGGCATCTTTTCTATTTTATTATGAAAGCCCATTTTATTTTCTTAAATTACTTAACACTTTTTTGACAAAATACAACACTAAAATTTATTAAAGAAATAAAAACAGAAACAGACTACTAGATTTAAATGAAGAATTGGATTTTGAGCCACACTGGAGTATTGGGTTTATACACGATGGTGCCCCAATGAGAACTTCTCGAAGCGGTGCGGTGGATCGGTCGAGGAGGTCCTATTTGTTGGACGCCGAGGTCACCAGATCTTAACACACTGGACTATTTCTTGTGGGGGTATTTGGAAAACGTCGTCCATGAGCGCCAAATAAATACATCGGAGGACTTAATTTATTAAGGAATTAATTAAGGAATTGGCGTATTAAGCCGTGACACCGGATTAGATCAAAAGGGCCACTAAAAGAATTTTGAGTCAAGCACAGTTGTGTATCGAGCAGCAGGGTGAGATTTTTGAACACCTTTTGTAGGTTAATCGCCACAAACAAAGAATTAATTTTAATTTTGTATTATTTCTTTAACTTTCTTTTTTTCTGTTTTTATTTTTTTTAATAAATTTTAATGTTGGATTTTGTTAAAAAGATGTAAAGTGTTTTTAAGAAAATAAAATGGGCTTTCATAATAAAAAAAAGATACCACTTAATAAGGTGTTTTTGTGAAAAGAATTACATCAAAGTAAAAAAACGACTTAAAATAAACTCATGAACCCATAGTTTTTCTCTGGGCCGATGACGTTAGGAAACCCTGTACTGTATAATATATATATATGATTGATCACATTGGGAACAAATTTTAATGCTCAACGCTCAAACGTTTGCAACGTTTTCTATTTTGTTTGAGGCTATGCTACATCACGAAAAAATTTTTTTTTCTCCGAAAATCAGTTTCAGGATCTGACAAATATTATTTCGTTTTAAAGTTAATTTTTAGTTAATAATTTTAAATAATTTAGTAACGCATCATAGTTTTGTTTAGATATCTTTGATGACAAAATTGTTTTGTAGACATTATACCTGTTGACAAAAATTTTGTGTAAAATGATAAGAGAACATACAATTTTGCATGAACGACCTTTTTATTCATTCAGTTGAATGAGCTGTTCGTTGAACGTCAAATATTAAACGTCAAAAATTAAACGTGTTCAGATTTCGAAGTTATTTTTAAATGGAGAACCTCTCCCGAACCAACGTGGAAACGGAGCCAAATGTCTGGGAATGATACAAAATGTAAGATACACGACAATAGTCGTTTATTTAGCGTAAGTCGCACATTAAAGTGGGACTATAACAGTCGCAAGCTCACGGCAGTGTTCGGACGGAAATGAGGGAATGCAAAAACTCATATTTTGTGTTTACTTTTGCTTTCGGAAATAAAGAACACCCCCAAGTGAAGGAACGGAAAAAATAGAAAGAATGAACTATGGCTCAATTCTAATTTTGATTGTTCAGAAACAGAAAGCTAATTTTCATAGGTTTAAGACATTTGCTTTCAACAGCTTTCGACTATAAAGGATCTCGCAAAGTAATGCAAATCATTCGTTGACGACGAAGAAAAGAACAATAACTACACGTTGTTGATGTAGTTTCGTCGTCGACAACGAATGATTCTCATTGGTTAGGGAGAGCCTTTTTAGTTCTATCTTAACACTTTACGAAAAGAAGCTTTTCTAATCGTTGAGTAAATGTAGATATCCGTTTTTTTTCACAATCTTTTATCACCATCTAATCGCGATTGGATAGTTACAGAGGCACTTTTAGTTCTCTGAGACACCATATATGTATGTATATGGTGTCTCATGTCATGTTTCTGAACACGCCTAATGTCATATTGATATTTCTGAACACGCCTTATCCTAAAATTCACAATGACGTTTGGTTAATTTAACCAATCTACATATTTTCCCAACCTAATTCATTAGGGAGTTTTATCCAATTTGGGTAAATCATTTCTCATACAAGTTTTGACAGTTCATTAACCAAATGGTTAACTTACGCAAATGGTAAACTTATCTAATGTTTTACATCGTTACATGAATACCCCTTATGTATTAAGTTTTGTTGAAGTTCAACTGATTATAATTATATATTACAGATACTTTAACAGAACCAAAATAATTTCATAATGATTATGTAGGGGTATAGACTTCAACAATATTTTAGATTGAAAGATTTTATTGAACCAAGCTGTTTTAACACCTAAAGAAGCAGTTGCAGAAAAAGGTTGAATCCATTAAATTTAACGATTCTTCTCGTTTCATCTCAAATTAAAAATAAAGATTTTTTTATGTAACATGATACGTATTCTTGCTTAAGCCCTCAATCCTTTTAAAGAATAAAAACATAACAAACACAAACAGAAACAAAAAAAAAACTTGATTTCCAAATGATAAGAGCTTGATAGTGTTATGAATTTTAATATCCAAAGAATACTCTAGTTTTGTGTAAACCTAAAAACCCTTTTTTCCATATTTGCATATTCATTGGAGGAAAATATTTGGCACGAGGTGTTTGGCTCATTTATTATCCAAGATGTTTGCAGTGGAGGGTTTGGTATTTGGTTTGGTTGGGTATTTATATTGATCCGTCTTTTGAATAAATCTTACATTGCCAAAAGAGTAGATACTGTTTGGGTGGAGTTTTTTTTTATAGTGTTTCCTCAAGTAGGTATTTGATATTGTTTGTTTATTTTTTCTTTACCTACCCTAAATGCTTTATAAAAGTCATAAATTATGACTGTAAATTATTATTCAGTTTTTTTTTGTTGTGTTTTTATTTATATAATAATTATTTTTCATATCTATTCATAAATTATACAAAATGATTATGATAGGTAGGTACTTTTGGCAAAACTTTTATTCGGGCTTTTATTTCGTTGCTTTGAATAAAAAGATTGATAGAAAATTGTTTTAAGGAGGGTAACTTTAACCCATTTCCGGCTAGCGTTGCGTTTTTGCAACGTCATATTTGAAGACTTCTGGAACTTAACTGATTATAAATTTAAATAAACTAAAAAGTGACTTTGAGAGACAGCTGAATTATATGATCGACCTGTTTTTGGATTTTTTCCTAAACAAGTTTTTTTCTTGTTTTTTTAGGACTTTTAAACTACGAGTTTTTGTAAATTTTGAAGGAGGATTTTTAAAAAATATCGTCAAAACTATAATTTTAAATAAAGGTTCAAATTACAAAAGGTTTTTCAAAAGGGACGGGTTGATTTTGACCGTTCGTGGCGGCAATATTGTTAATGTTAGTTTCTGTCAAAATATCGTCTTTTAATCAGTTAGGTACTAAGAAAACTCATAATGGTAATTTAGTTACCAGCGTCGAGCAACACGTGCAAATTTTAAAACTTTATTATCAAAATTCAGTTGGAAGTTGATCCCAATTTTTGTCGAAAAACCATCTTTATCGATGAGGCCCATTTTTGGATGAATAAGCAAAATTTCCGGATTTGGGACGACACCAATCCACGCAAGATTCACGAGGTGCCAATGCATCCAAATAAAGTTACTGTTTGGTGTGGATTTTGGGCTGGAGGCGTCATCGGTCCGTACTGCTTCGAAAGTAAGCTGGCCAGGCCATCACCGTCAACGGCGATCGCTATAGGTCGATGATCACCAACTTCTTGTGGCCTGAATTGGATGATATGGATACCAGAGACATATGGTTTCAACAGGATGGCGCTACGTGCCACACAGCTCAAGACACAATCGATATTCGGTACGAGCGGTTTCATGGCATGGTTATCTCGCGCCGAGGCGACGTGAATTGGCCACCAAGATCGTGTGATTTGACCCCTTTGGACTTTTTCTTGTGGGACTTTCTTAAGTCGCAAGTCTATGCAAATAAGCCGCCAATCACCGCTGCAACATAATCGATGCCCTCGGTCAAATTCAGCCTGATTTATGCGCCAAAGTCATCGAAAACTGGACCTTTCGAATCCACGCCACCCAGCGAAGCCGTGGCGGCCATTGGAAGGATGTTATATTTCACAAATAATGTCAATAGGGCTCTCAAATAAACATAAAACCTTTTTGATATCCCATATACAACTTTTTTTATTCAATTAAAATCGCCCCGCCCTTAATGGAAAACCCTTTATTTTCAAATAATTCTGACGTTATTTATATGAGGTGCTTGCTTGTCAGATTGGATGAAAGCATTACGTTGCGTTTTCGCAACGCTCGCCTAAAGCAGTAGCATATAAACCTAAAATCAATTTGTGTGTTTGCTGCGTTTTTAAATGAGAATTAAGGGTTTTTTCTCTGAATATTGTGTGTTTATGTTTATAATGCAAACATTTTTGAAAAAGAATAATAATTTTTAATTGAATCCTGTCCAACAAAAGGATGCATATTTTAGTTCTAACAAAAAAAAAAACAAAATAATTGAAAATATTGAAAAACACTTTATCGACTATGATCACAGAAATAGTAAGACAGTGCATTTTGCATATGAGCGTGGTCCCTATAAGACAACAACTGTGCTATACTCAGGTACTATGAATCGAGTGCATATTCTGATTCCGAGAAATAAAAAGAAACCAATTTATTGATAAATGCGCGCTATATTCGTAAAACAGATCACGAATATACATTTTTATGCATTCGACTTATTTTGTACTTATAAGCTTTGAGAAGTATTTTAAAAATTATCTGTGTTTAATAAAAGAAGCTTATAATATTTAAATCATTCATGGACAATTTCATAAATATTTAACTGGCTTTTAAATTTTTAAATGACGTATTTTGTATGGAATAAACGTCATTTTATGACTTAAAAGCCTGTTAAATTTTTGAAAGGGCTTTATGAAATCAAGGTTTAGAATCTTTTCTTTTCTTGAAAGAGTAGGTATGGGAGATGACCCTTTCTATTTTTCTTACAGGTAATTTTAATCTTCTGCAAATGTTAGAATTAGTATTTGACAGTGTTATAGTCAATTTTATTTTTGAAAGCACAAATGTCTATGTTAATGTAGATAAAATAGACCGTGAAATTCATAAATTCATCGGAATAATGTATTTGTCTGTAACGCATACAGTGCCCCAGTTGGATCTATATTGCTAATCAACTAGTATTTCGAAGTGATATAGTAAAAAATACCATGAGGCGAGATCGTTTCAAAAGAATCAAGTCCTATTTATATGTTTGTGATAACAGTAAAATCCACCCAAAAACTAAAAAGTTTTTTTTTTATGGGCTACTGCCTCTTGCGAGGAATTGACAAATCCTCCAAGAGTATCACTTGTCATGAATAAGTGCTTCTCGTCTAGCCGTTCGGATTCGGCATAAAATTGTAGATCCCTTCCATTCTTGTATCAAGCGCACACAGGAATGGTTGCGAGTTTTTAGTCACTAGGCCCTAGTTATTCACGAGCTGTTGCGCCACCCAATTTATTTATTTTAAATTTTATTTTGATAACTGTAAAATCGATACTAGATAAAAGTTTGCTAAAGTAACAGTACTCAACAATATGCTCAATGAAATATTTATGCAGTTTGGAATATTTTCGCATCACTTTTCAATAATTGAACAAATGATAGGGTTCATTCGGCTAAAATGTTCATTAGAAGAAAACTCATTTGTTTCATTTGATTCCGTAAGGTGGTTGCAGGTAGTGAAAACTTCTCTGAATTCAGGTTTGGGAGAAACTGTTGTACTCAGATTGCTTTCGAAAATCGATATACCAAGTCAGCACACGGTTACTTTCGACAATTATTATACATATATTGCATTTGCAAAAAATTTGCGAAGGAAACACCAATGCCGCAAATATGTAGAAATTAGAAAGTTTGTTGTAGATTCCCTCTTGCGATCGGAAACAAACACTGAACCTGTGATTCAATGGGAAGGAAACCCCAATGAAGTGGTCTGTTTCGACATCATCAAAACAGGAAAGCGTCTCCGATGTCACAAGAGTTTCAACCAAACTGTTTTTTTTCCTGCAAGAAATGTAATAAACCGCTTCATATAAAATGCTTCGATGAATACCACACAAAACCACATTCTTTGTTAACATACTAAATATATTGTATAACTTTTTACGAATTTGAATTTCTTCATTTTTTATTTTTAACAATCTTTTCTTTACCCCGTGTATCTATATTTTATTCCTTTCTTCATCAAAATGAACGTGAATTTTCCAGAGAAACAGAAGTTTTTCCCATTTTTTTTTTTCAGATTACCTCTAATTAGACCAAAAACAGATAGTGTGTAAAATGACATGTTTCTAAGTCAACTTGAACTGGCCGCCGGAAATGTGTTAAGGATGCCATTTTATCAAATTTGAGAATTTTTCCTTAGAATTTACACACTTAGGCCGTGTGTCAATTGCGTTAAAAGTGCGTTAAATTTGATCCCATGGCTAAATTTGCATTAACTGAGATGAATCCAGTCGTCAAAATTTTGCCTGCTCAGGAGCTCGTTTAAATTTTAACTAGTGGATACATTTTAACTATTGTATTATGCTTCTTACACATTACTTAATTACTTACACCATCGACTGCTAGGAGGCAACATCACGATGGTTCCCTCTATTAAAAAAAAATCGATACACTAGCGGTAATTTAAAAACCACTAAGGCTTAATTTATTCACTCAAAGTTGAACATTTAGGATTTTACAGTCAAATAGTTTTTATTCACTCGAAGTTAACGTTTTCAACTTTTGATTTTCAACTCTAGAGTTGACCAATGCAATAGTAGAAGTAAGCGAGTAATCTTGAGAATTTTCATCATTTCTGTTTATTAAGAAAGGAAAACAATCTTAAAATAAATAATAATTAAACAAAAATGGAGCTCTGTTTTAATTGAAATAATAAAATAAGAAATGTTTCGTGCTACCTACTTCTGGGAGAATTGGGCGTCATCTTTTTGGAGCAGCGGCAATATAAAATGCTTCCCCGTGTTGGTGTCGATCTCGATCTCGCCTCTCAAAAGCAATGATAATTATGGTTTTTTTTATTCAATAAAGGATTCATTGCCTTTTGACGAAAGACGTTACGGAAAATATCGGTTTAAAAAATAAACAAAAAACTGGTTCTCGTCCGATCACCGAAATCAAGTAAAATTCATTCCAATTATTCGGAATAAATAAAAAATCGACAATAATGGTTTATCCCGAGTATTTTATTAAATATAGAAACATATTCACACTCAAATGCAAAATTATTCTGATGCAAACCAAAAGTTGAAAATGACGTCTTGTGTCTCATGCTTAACAAATGAGAATGACGATCGACTAGCAGTCCAGTTATACTAGGTTCATGACTGCTACTATCAAAATGCAGTTTCCGCGTTCAAGATCGTATCCAAACCGATTTGGACAGATTTGTGTTGTAATTCCTCTGAAAAAGCTATTGCAACAACAAATTAAGGTATCTGAACATTTTTGGATAGGTTGACACCGTGTCGGATAGGTTTCTTAACGCAAGGAACGTCAATGGGAAATGTATGTTTTAAAAAATCCCATTTAATGCAATTGACACAGCAAAACTCTTCAATTTTATTCACCCCTATCTATATAAACGGATAGGAGAATGGGCAAATTTGTATGGAAATTGGGTGCGAGCGGCCAAGAATGGTTTTATTATTTTCGGATGTGGTTTGGTCCTACAAGTACGGTGTAGAAGTTTTTTCGTTGTGGTAAACTTCAAACTGGTATAAAATGCATTTTTATGTTTAACACTTTAATAGAGTTTTAGCTAGTATTGTGGCTAACGTGAATGGAAAAATAGAAAATGAAAGTGAAATAACAGCTAAAGACATGAGTTTAGGAGATATGTGTTAGACAAAGCACATACATCATTAAATATTAGTACAATTACCATACTTTGTATACCTAATAATCTAGGTATATTAAAAACATGTTTTTTTAAGTATAGTGCCTACTCATACTCTATAAATCGGACTTAATTCCGCTGCTGGTAATCAAATATCATCGGTTTGGTTTCTTGAGCAGCCTAAATACCAAACCACGCACATAATATGCGCGCATCATCCGAATTTGCGCCTTCCACTCAGACAGTAACAGTAATAGTGTGCAATAGCTGCTCTCACATTCCTTTTGTCGGCCAATCCAAACGACGAATAATAATTCCTAGAAAATAGAGCTTTACATGTCTAGGCTGCATTCGGATGCGCAGCAACCAAATTCCTTGCTCTTGGATATACTGCGTAAGACCTCTTACTCGTTGTTCTAACATGTGACTTAAAGCTCTATTCAAATAGTCTTGCAGAACTTTCTTAGGTTCCGAAGCCATTGAGAACCGTTCTGACCTGCGTCATCAACCAAAAAAGCATGTTTTAGCCTTACATTCGTGTAAAGAGGGCAATCTTAGATATGTCATTTGATACTCCATTCTTAGAAATCCCTAGTGAACTAGGTATATTAATACCAAAATGCAATAGGAAAAGTGCATTTTCTCACCGAAACAGCCTAAATAAGCTTGTCCTACCTACGCCACCGGTTTCCTTAACGATTTGACTAAAAGTATCGGTTGGTTTCCTCTTTTTAAAAACCTGCGATGAAATAAGTTATCCCTTATTGTTGCCTGCTGAACTTGTATAATGGGCCTAGTAAAATAACCGCGGGCTATCTTGACCTGGTTCGTATTGCGTCACTCGTCATTTTGAAATAAGTATAACGCATAAGATAGTTTTTGAAAATGTCATCTCCCCAAAATATGCATTTGAAAAATGCATTTTCAAATGTCTTCATATCTCTTTTCCTTAATGCACTGCAACGAAATGCCGCAAGGAACGTCAATGGGAAATGTATGTTTTAAAAAATCCCATTTAATGCAATTGACACAGCAAAACTCTTCAATTTTATTCACCCCTATCTATATAAACGGATAGGAGAATGGGCAAATTTGTATGGAAATTGGGTGCGAGCGGCCAAGAATGGTTTTATTATTTTCGGATGTGGTTTGGTCCTACAAGTACGGTGTAGAAGTTTTTTCGTTGTGGTAAACTTCAAACTGGTATAAAATGCATTTTTATGTTTAACACTTTAATAGAGTTTTAGCTAGTATTGTGGCTAACGTGAATGGAAAAATAGAAAATGAAAGTGAAATAACAGCTAAAGACATGAGTTTAGGAGATATGTGTTAGACAAAGCACATACATCATTAAATATTAGTACAATTACCATACTTTGTATACCTAATAATCTAGGTATATTAAAAACATGTTTTTTTAAGTATAGTGCCTACTCATACTCTATAAATCGGACTTAATTCCGCTGCTGGTAATCAAATATCATCGGTTTGGTTTCTTGAGCAGCCTAAATACCAAACCACGCACATAATATGCGCGCATCATCCGAATTTGCGCCTTCCACTCAGACAGTAACAGTAATAGTGTGCAATAGCTGCTCTCACATTCCTTTTGTCGGCCAATCCAAACGACGAATAATAATTCCTAGAAAATAGAGCTTTACATGTCTAGGCTGCATTCGGATGCGCAGCAACCAAATTCCTTGCTCTTGGATATACTGCGTAAGACCTCTTACTCGTTGTTCTAACATGTGACTTAAAGCTCTATTCAAATAGTCTTGCAGAACTTTCTTAGGTTCCGAAGCCATTGAGAACCGTTCTGACCTGCGTCATCAACCAAAAAAGCATGTTTTAGCCTTACATTCGTGTAAAGAGGGCAATCTTAGATATGTCATTTGATACTCCATTCTTAGAAATCCCTAGTGAACTAGGTATATTAATACCAAAATGCAATAGGAAAAGTGCATTTTCTCACCGAAACAGCCTAAATAAGCTTGTCCTACCTACGCCACCGGTTTCCTTAACGATTTGACTAAAAGTATCGGTTGGTTTCCTCTTTTTAAAAACCTGCGATGAAATAAGTTATCCCTTATTGTTGCCTGCTGAACTTGTATAATGGGCCTAGTAAAATAACCGCGGGCTATCTTGACCTGGTTCGTATTGCGTCACTCGACATTTTGAAATAAGTATAACGCATAAGATAGTTTTTGAAAATGTCATCTCCCCAAAATATGCATTTGAAAAATGCATTTTCAAATGTCTTCATATCTCTTTTCCTTAATGCACTGCAACGAAATGCCGCAAGGAACGTCAATGGGAAATGTATGTTTTAAAAAATCCCATTTAATGCAATTGACACAGCAAAACTCTTCAATTTTATTCACCCCTATCTATATAAACGGATAGGAGAATGGGCAAATTTGTATGGAAATTGGGTGCGAGCGGCCAAGAATGGTTTTATTATTTTCGGATGTGGTTTGGTCCTACAAGTACGGTGTAGAAGTTTTTTCGTTGTGGTAAACTTCAAACTGGTATAAAATGCATTTTTATGTTTAACACTTTAATAGAGTTTTAGCTAGTATTGTGGCTAACGTGAATGGAAAAATAGAAAATGAAAGTGAAATAACAGCTAAAGACATGAGTTTAGGAGATATGTGTTAGACAAAGCACATACATCATTAAATATTAGTACAATTACCATACTTTGTATACCTAATAATCTAGGTATATTAAAAACATATTTTTTTAAGTATAGTGCCTACTCATACTCTATAAATCGGACTTAATTCCGCTGCTGGTAATCAAATATCATCGGTTTGGTTTCTTGAGCAGCCTAAATACCAAACCACGCACATAATATGCGCGCATCATCCGAATTTGCGCCTTCCACTCAGACAGTAACAGTAATAGTGTGCAATAGCTGCTCTCACATTCCTTTTGTCGGCCAATCCAAACGACGAATAATAATTCCTAGAAAATAGAGCTTTACATGTCTAGGCTGCATTCGGATGCGCAGCAACCAAATTCCTTGCTCTTGGATATACTGCGTAAGACCTCTTACTCGTTGTTCTAACATGTGACTTAAAGCTCTATTCAAATAGTCTTGCAGAACTTTCTTAGGTTCCGAAGCCATTGAGAACCGTTCTGACCTGCGTCATCAACCAAAAAAGCATGTTTTAGCCTTACATTCGTGTAAAGAGGGCAATCTTAGATATGTCATTTGATACTCCATTCTTAGAAATCCCTAGTGAACTAGGTATATTAATACCAAAATGCAATAGGAAAAGTGCATTTTCTCACCGAAACAGCCTAAATAAGCTTGTCCTACCTACGCCACCGGTTTCCTTAACGATTTGACTAAAAGTATCGGTTGGTTTCCTCTTTTTAAAAACCTGCGATGAAATAAGTTATCCCTTATTGTTGCCTGCTGAACTTGTATAATGGGCCTAGTAAAATAACCGCGGGCTATCTTGACCTGGTTCGTATTGCGTCACTCGTCATTTTGAAATAAGTATAACGCATAAGATAGTTTTTGAAAATGTCATCTCCCCAAAATATGCATTTGAAAAATGCATTTTCAAATGTCTTCATATCTCTTTTCCTTAATGCACTGCAACGAAATGCCGCAAGGAACGTCAATGGGAAATGTATGTTTTAAAAAATCCCATTTAATGCAATTGACACAGCAAAACTCTTCAATTTTATTCACCCCTATCTATATAAACGGATAGGAGAATGGGCAAATTTGTATGGAAATTGGGTGCGAGCGGCCAAGAATGGTTTTATTATTTTCGGATGTGGTTTGGTCCTACAAGTACGGTGTAGAAGTTTTTTCGTTGTGGTAAACTTCAAACTGGTATAAAATGCATTTTTATGTTTAACACTTTAATAGAGTTTTAGCTAGTATTGTGGCTAACGTGAATGGAAAAATAGAAAATGAAAGTGAAATAACAGCTAAAGACATGAGTTTAGGAGATATGTGTTAGACAAAGCACATACATCATTAAATATTAGTACAATTACCATACTTTGTATACCTAATAATCTAGGTATATTAAAAACATGTTTTTTTAAGTATAGTGCCTACTCATACTCTATAAATCGGACTTAATTCCGCTGCTGGTAATCAAATATCATCGGTTTGGTTTCTTGAGCAGCCTAAATACCAAACCACGCACATAATATGCGCGCATCATCCGAATTTGCGCCTTCCACTCAGACAGTAACAGTAATAGTGTGCAATAGCTGCTCTCACATTCCTTTTGTCGGCCAATCCAAACGACGAATAATAATTCCTAGAAAATAGAGCTTTACATGTCTAGGCTGCATTCGGATGCGCAGCAACCAAATTCCTTGCTCTTGGATATACTGCGTAAGACCTCTTACTCGTTGTTCTAACATGTGACTTAAAGCTCTATTCAAATAGTCTTGCAGAACTTTCTTAGGTTCCGAAGCCATTGAGAACCGTTCTGACCTGCGTCATCAACCAAAAAAGCATGTTTTAGCCTTACATTCGTGTAAAGAGGGCAATCTTAGATATGTCATTTGATACTCCATTCTTAGAAATCCCTAGTGAACTAGGTATATTAATACCAAAATGCAATAGGAAAAGTGCATTTTCTCACCGAAACAGCCTAAATAAGCTTGTCCTACCTACGCCACCGGTTTCCTTAACGATTTGACTAAAAGTATCGGTTGGTTTCCTCTTTTTAAAAACCTGCGATGAAATAAGTTATCCCTTATTGTTGCCTGCTGAACTTGTATAATGGGCCTAGTAAAATAACCGCGGGCTATCTTGACCTGGTTCGTATTGCGTCACTCGACATTTTGAAATAAGTATAACGCATAAGATAGTTTTTGAAAATGTCATCTCCCCAAAATATGCATTTGAAAAATGCATTTTCAAATGTCTTCATATCTCTTTTCCTTAATGCACTGCAACGAAATGCCGCAAGGAACGTCAATGGGAAATGTATGTTTTAAAAAATCCCATTTAATGCAATTGACACAGCAAAACTCTTCAATTTTATTCACCCCTATCTATATAAACGGATAGGAGAATGGGCAAATTTGTATGGAAATTGGGTGCGAGCGGCCAAGAATGGTTTTATTATTTTCGGATGTGGTTTGGTCCTACAAGTACGGTGTAGAAGTTTTTTCGTTGTGGTAAACTTCAAACTGGTATAAAATGCATTTTTATGTTTAACACTTTAATAGAGTTTTAGCTAGTATTGTGGCTAACGTGAATGGAAAAATAGAAAATGAAAGTGAAATAACAGCTAAAGACATGAGTTTAGGAGATATGTGTTAGACAAAGCACATACATCATTAAATATTAGTACAATTACCATACTTTGTATACCTAATAATCTAGGTATATTAAAAACATATTTTTTTAAGTATAGTGCCTACTCATACTCTATAAATCGGACTTAATTCCGCTGCTGGTAATCAAATATCATCGGTTTGGTTTCTTGAGCAGCCTAAATACCAAACCACGCACATAATATGCGCGCATCATCCGAATTTGCGCCTTCCACTCAGACAGTAACAGTAATAGTGTGCAATAGCTGCTCTCACATTCCTTTTGTCGGCCAATCCAAACGACGAATAATAATTCCTAGAAAATAGAGCTTTACATGTCTAGGCTGCATTCGGATGCGCAGCAACCAAATTCCTTGCTCTTGGATATACTGCGTAAGACCTCTTACTCGTTGTTCTAACATGTGACTTAAAGCTCTATTCAAATAGTCTTGCAGAACTTTCTTAGGTTCCGAAGCCATTGAGAACCGTTCTGACCTGCGTCATCAACCAAAAAAGCATGTTTTAGCCTTACATTCGTGTAAAGAGGGCAATCTTAGATATGTCATTTGATACTCCATTCTTAGAAATCCCTAGTGAACTAGGTATATTAATACCAAAATGCAATAGGAAAAGTGCATTTTCTCACCGAAACAGCCTAAATAAGCTTGTCCTACCTACGCCACCGGTTTCCTTAACGATTTGACTAAAAGTATCGGTTGGTTTCCTCTTTTTAAAAACCTGCGATGAAATAAGTTATCCCTTATTGTTGCCTGCTGAACTTGTATAATGGGCCTAGTAAAATAACCGCGGGCTATCTTGACCTGGTTCGTATTGCGTCACTCGACATTTTGAAATAAGTATAACGCATAAGATAGTTTTTGAAAATGTCATCTCCCCAAAATATGCATTTGAAAAATGCATTTTCAAATGTCTTCATATCTCTTTTCCTTAATGCACTGCAACGAAATGCCGCAAGGAACGTCAATGGGAAATGTATGTTTTAAAAAATCCCATTTAATGCAATTGACACAGCAAAACTCTTCAATTTTATTCACCCCTATCTATATAAACGGATAGGAGAATGGGCAAATTTGTATGGAAATTGGGTGCGAGCGGCCAAGAATGGTTTTATTATTTTCGGATGTGGTTTGGTCCTACAAGTACGGTGTAGAAGTTTTTTCGTTGTGGTAAACTTCAAACTGGTATAAAATGCATTTTTATGTTTAACACTTTAATAGAGTTTTAGCTAGTATTGTGGCTAACGTGAATGGAAAAATAGAAAATGAAAGTGAAATAACAGCTAAAGACATGAGTTTAGGAGATATGTGTTAGACAAAGCACATACATCATTAAATATTAGTACAATTACCATACTTTGTATACCTAATAATCTAGGTATATTAAAAACATGTTTTTTTAAGTATAGTGCCTACTCATACTCTATAAATCGGACTTAATTCCGCTGCTGGTAATCAAATATCATCGGTTTGGTTTCTTGAGCAGCCTAAATACCAAACCACGCACATAATATGCGCGCATCATCCGAATTTGCGCCTTCCACTCAGACAGTAACAGTAATAGTGTGCAATAGCTGCTCTCACATTCCTTTTGTCGGCCAATCCAAACGACGAATAATAATTCCTAGAAAATAGAGCTTTACATGTCTAGGCTGCATTCGGATGCGCAGCAACCAAATTCCTAGCTCTTGGATATACTGCGTAAGACCTCTTACTCGTTGTTCTAACATGTGACTTAAAGCTCTATTCAAATAGTCTTGCAGAACTTTCTTAGGTTCCGAAGCCATTGAGAACCGTTCTGACCTGCGTCATCAACCAAAAAAGCATGTTTTAGCCTTACATTCGTGTAAAGAGGGCAATCTTAGATATGTCATTTGATACTCCATTCTTAGAAATCCCTAGTGAACTAGGTATATTAATACCAAAATGCAATAGGAAAAGTGCATTTTCTCACCGAAACAGCCTAAATAAGCTTGTCCTACCTACGCCACCGGTTTCCTTAACGATTTGACTAAAAGTATCGGTTGGTTTCCTCTTTTTAAAAACCTGCGATGAAATAAGTTATCCCTTATTGTTGCCTGCTGAACTTGTATAATGGGCCTAGTAAAATAACCGCGGGCTATCTTGACCTGGTTCGTATTGCGTCACTCGACATTTTGAAATAAGTATAACGCATAAGATAGTTTTTGAAAATGTCATCTCCCCAAAATATGCATTTGAAAAATGCATTTTCAAATGTCTTCATATCTCTTTTCCTTAATGCACTGCAACGAAATGCCGCAAGGAACGTCAATGGGAAATGTATGTTTTAAAAAATCCCATTTAATGCAATTGACACAGCAAAACTCTTCAATTTTATTCACCCCTATCTATATAAACGGATAGGAGAATGGGCAAATTTGTATGGAAATTGGGTGCGAGCGGCCAAGAATGGTTTTATTATTTTCGGATGTGGTTTGGTCCTACAAGTACGGTGTAGAAGTTTTTTCGTTGTGGTAAACTTCAAACTGGTATAAAATGCATTTTTATGTTTAACACTTTAATAGAGTTTTAGCTAGTATTGTGGCTAACGTGAATGGAAAAATAGAAAATGAAAGTGAAATAACAGCTAAAGACATGAGTTTAGGAGATATGTGTTAGACAAAGCACATACATCATTAAATATTAGTACAATTACCATACTTTGTATACCTAATAATCTAGGTATATTAAAAACATATTTTTTTAAGTATAGTGCCTACTCATACTCTATAAATCGGACTTAATTCCGCTGCTGGTAATCAAATATCATCGGTTTGGTTTCTTGAGCAGCCTAAATACCAAACCACGCACATAATATGCGCGCATCATCCGAATTTGCGCCTTCCACTCAGACAGTAACAGTAATAGTGTGCAATAGCTGCTCTCACATTCCTTTTGTCGGCCAATCCAAACGACGAATAATAATTCCTAGAAAATAGAGCTTTACATGTCTAGGCTGCATTCGGATGCGCAGCAACCAAATTCCTTGCTCTTGGATATACTGCGTAAGACCTCTTACTCGTTGTTCTAACATGTGACTTAAAGCTCTATTCAAATAGTCTTGCAGAACTTTCTTAGGTTCCGAAGCCATTGAGAACCGTTCTGACCTGCGTCATCAACCAAAAAAGCATGTTTTAGCCTTACATTCGTGTAAAGAGGGCAATCTTAGATATGTCATTTGATACTCCATTCTTAGAAATCCCTAGTGAACTAGGTATATTAATACCAAAATGCAATAGGAAAAGTGCATTTTCTCACCAAAACAGCCTAAATAAGCTTGTCCTACCTACGCCACCGGTTTCCTTAACGATTTGACTAAAAGTATCGGTTGGTTTCCTCTTTTTAAAAACCTGCGATGAAATAAGTTATCCCTTATTGTTGCCTGCTGAACTTGTATAATGGGCCTAGTAAAATAACCGCGGGCTATCTTGACCTGGTTCGTATTGCGTCACTCGACATTTTGAAATAAGTATAACGCATAAGATAGTTTTTGAAAATGTCATCTCCCCAAAATATGCATTTGAAAAATGCATTTTCAAATGTCTTCATATCTCTTTTCCTTAATGCACTGCAACGAAATGCCGCAAGGAACGTCAATGGGAAATGTATGTTTTAAAAAATCCCATTTAATGCAATTGACACAGCAAAACTCTTCAATTTTATTCACCCCTATCTATATAAACGGATAGGAGAATGGGCAAATTTGTATGGAAATTGGGTGCGAGCGGCCAAGAATGGTTTTATTATTTTCGGATGTGGTTTGGTCCTACAAGTACGGTGTAGAAGTTTTTTCGTTGTGGTAAACTTCAAACTGGTATAAAATGCATTTTTATGTTTAACACTTTAATAGAGTTTTAGCTAGTATTGTGGCTAACGTGAATGGAAAAATAGAAAATGAAAGTGAAATAACAGCTAAAGACATGAGTTTAGGAGATATGTGTTAGACAAAGCACATACATCATTAAATATTAGTACAATTACCATACTTTGTATACCTAATAATCTAGGTATATTAAAAACATGTTTTTTTAAGTATAGTGCCTACTCATACTCTATAAATCGGACTTAATTCCGCTGCTGGTAATCAAATATCATCGGTTTGGTTTCTTGAGCAGCCTAAATACCAAACCACGCACATAATATGCGCGCATCATCCGAATTTGCGCCTTCCACTCAGACAGTAACAGTAATAGTGTGCAATAGCTGCTCTCACATTCCTTTTGTCGGCCAATCCAAACGACGAATAATAATTCCTAGAAAATAGAGCTTTACATGTCTAGGCTGCATTCGGATGCGCAGCAACCAAATTCCTAGCTCTTGGATATACTGCGTAAGACCTCTTACTCGTTGTTCTAACATGTGACTTAAAGCTCTATTCAAATAGTCTTGCAGAACTTTCTTAGGTTCCGAAGCCATTGAGAACCGTTCTGACCTGCGTCATCAACCAAAAAAGCATGTTTTAGCCTTACATTCGTGTAAAGAGGGCAATCTTAGATATGTCATTTGATACTCCATTCTTAGAAATCCCTAGTGAACTAGGTATATTAATACCAAAATGCAATAGGAAAAGTGCATTTTCTCACCGAAACAGCCTAAATAAGCTTGTCCTACCTACGCCACCGGTTTCCTTAACGATTTGACTAAAAGTATCGGTTGGTTTCCTCTTTTTAAAAACCTGCGATGAAATAAGTTATCCCTTATTGTTGCCTGCTGAACTTGTATAATGGGCCTAGTAAAATAACCGCGGGCTATCTTGACCTGGTTCGTATTGCGTCACTCGACATTTTGAAATAAGTATAACGCATAAGATAGTTTTTGAAAATGTCATCTCCCCAAAATATGCATTTGAAAAATGCATTTTCAAATGTCTTCATATCTCTTTTCCTTAATGCACTGCAACGAAATGCCCATACTGAAAGTTACTCCCTTGTAGCAGTCCTTTCATTTGACACTAATTTCATTCGTGGCCGCTCGCACCCAAAAATGCCCATTCTCCTTTAACTGGGATCAAATTTAATTAACATTTTAACGCAATTGACACACGGCCTTTAAGGTAAGCTGATTTGTCGATATGATTGAGAGGATGTTGTCACTAACTGTTGACTGACCAAGCACTCACCGAATAATTGGTATTTATTTCGGAAGAAAAGTTGCAAATTCTGTAGGTGCATTCCATCGAAACACAAACCAATTCATCGACTCGGAAGATAAAACTGTAGAAGAGATATTAGATCTGCAATAGAAATCTGTTATTTCTTATTGATTTTTGTGTTTATTTTATCACACGTGACATTTTGTGTCCATACATGACACGACAAAAAAAATTGTAAATAAAACGATATCCTTTACTTAATTTTAATTTTTTTTTTAGGATGTAGCTTAGGTGAAGATGTACATCAATCGCTTTTGAGACGCCAAGTCTTATAAATTCGCTGAAAAATGTAATTTTCGACGAGCGTCTGACTATTTGGTTGATTTTACCCGTCCGTACGTGAGGTCTCTTTGTTTTTGTTTTACATATGTAATAACCAATAATGTAAATAGCTTATAATTAGATCAAAATTTAAGTACATTTTGTCCGTACGTGACAGTGGAATTCACCTGTAGGATCTAAAAAGTAGACAGAAAAGAGTTTGGACATATAGCCATCTAATTAATTCAAATTGTCATATAGTGAAATACTGCAGACCCGACATAAAAATGTTGGTTATATTTCAAATAAACTCGCAAACATTGTTTATCAATCGATTTTAATTAAATTTCGTGCTTGTTATCTCCCGTAGCCCGTAGTGTAATGGTTGGTGCGTTGGACTGTCCCGCTGGAGGTCTGGGTTCACTTCCCAGCCTCGTCCACCTACAAAACTAAAAAGTTTTTTTTTCCAGGTCTAGTGCCTATTGCGAGGAATCGACAAATCCTCCAGGAAGAACTCAAGTGCATGTATAAGAACTCCAAACTAAATTGAGATGCTGAGCTGACACTTGTTATGCTAACTTCACGGGCATCCGAAAACTCTACCTCCACGGTGGTGTGGAATCGCTTCCGCCATGTTCATCGAGTTGATCGTGTTCCCAGCCGTGATCTATTCGTCGTACGGAAACGTCGTCTTTACAAAAGTTGTAGGGAATTAAGTCTTCTACAAATCTTCCATTTGAATGTCTCACTTATTTTTAATAAAAATAAAAGTGAAATGTCGTCCGTGTGTGCGCCCATAACTCGAGAACCGATCTTTCGATTTTCACGATTTTGGGTTTGATGAATTTGTATTGGCCCAAGGAAGGACATAGCACATAGGAAATCTCCGGGAATATCCTGTTTTTAGTGCATTACTCGAGAACGGATACTTCAATTTTCACGATTCTGGGGTTGATGAATTTTTATTGGCTCAAGGAAGGACAAAAGATAATGCAGGAAAATCCAGGAAAATTTCCAGGAAAACTGGAACGGGAAGATCCCGATTTTCACAATTTTGGGATTGATGGGTTCGTGTTGGCCCAAGAAAGGAGTATTAGGTGTCCTATTCGTTTCGTCATTCATATTTGAATTGGACTTGCTATTGCGTTCGGTCAGATAACATAAAATGTAATATTTTTTTTTTTTTTTTAATTTTCATTGTGTTCAAAGTACGTATTTGGAATAGCGGCTAGGTTGTTGGAAGGCGGTCGAACGCTCATTCTGCATTGCAATTGCCTGCAAGTAGATGTGCTTTGGCGAAACTATTGGAGTACTTTAAAATTGTCACCTGGAACGAGTGTACAATGGCTCACAGACGTGCATTGGGAGCCCTGAATTGCACGTTGAAAGATTTACGAAGTGACAATCGACGTTTCGGTGGTGCAATGATTAAGCTGTTAGGCGATTTCCTTCAAACGCTACCTGTCATTCCAAGATCAGCTTCAGCAGATGAATTGAACGCTTGACTGAAGGCATAGCTTTTTGGCATTACGTGAAAATTGCAATTGAAAACAAACATGCGAGTTGCTTTACGAAATTATCAGTTCGCTGCAAAGTTCTCTAGGCAAGTTTTTTGCGATGGGTGATTCCAGTGGACTAAGTCGCCAGAAGTATTGATTTTTCACCGAATTTTTTCCACTTTACAACAACAACACCGTAGGTAGGTAGGTAGAGATGGCGGTCACATACATCCCTGCTCGATGACCCAATTTACGCGGTGATGCGCCGTTTTGATACCATAACTCGTTTGACCTGTGGGTTAAAAGAACATTTTTAAAGAAAAAGAGGGTATTTGGTGATAGATCTCCCAACGGATCATCGCCTACGCCCGAGTTCAGCTGCAGTATGCTACGCTAAGCAATTTGCTGATTTGCTCGGGACGCATACGATCTGATCCCTTAGGGTGATCGTCTAGTCGCACACTCGGATATGGTAATCTCTGTACACCTTCGTCTGTTTGCACAACATGACTTGTGGTTACCAGAGAAAGTACCACCCGCCTGTATGACCAGACGCTTTTATTGGATTTAGACATGTAATGAAACTTATTAAGGATTTGGACATAGGAAAAACACCCGATAAGACCAAAGTTCGCAACTAAAAACCATCTACACTGTGCCAACTAGGCAACTTGTTGACTGGTATTGAAGCGAAGGTTGGCACAACCGTGTGATCCTCCGGTCCTCGTGCACCATGAGCCACCTTCAAAAATCAGTAGTCTGCTAGCTCACAGTCATAGGAGTTTGGGGAAGAAAATGGTGCAAAAGGAAACCGAAGTCCGCAACTAAGACCCATCTACACTGTGCCACCTAGGCACTTGTTGGCTGGTATTGAAGCGGAGATCGGCCCAATTGTGTGATCGTCCGGTCCTCGTGCACCATGAACCACCTTCAAAAACCGTTAGTCTGCTAGCTCGCAGTCATAGGAGTTTTGGGAAGAAGACGGTGCAAGAGGAACCGAAGTAAATCCTAGATCCATTTCGTCGCGTTGAGGAAAGAAGTCAAATCTTTGATCTTCGTTCCGGAGAGTTCGTGAAGGTCGTTAAAAAAGGGCTTCCCAAAAGATTGTTGCCTCATTCTGGCCAAAGCGGGACATTTACAGAGGAAATGAAAGACTGTTTCCTTTTCCTGCTGGTCCCCACAACTACGACAGTGAGTATTGTAGGGGATGCCAAGCTTCGCCGCATGTTCTCCTATTGGCCAGTGTCCAGTGCATGTTGCAACAATCCTTGCTATGTCTCGCCTGGGTCTGCACATTAGGTTAATAGTTCGGGATTTATTATAGGTAGGCCAGATTTTTTTAGCAATAATGCAGTTAGTTAAACTATTCCACCTACGATTAGATTCTGAGAGAAAAATTGAGAATATATTGCCCTTCATAACTCCAAGAGGAATACTGACTCTTTCCGCAAGTGAGTTATGAAGGGGTGAACCTTGCCTGGCCAGCTCGTCAGCCCGCTCATTCCCCTCAATGCCACTGTGACCCGGAACCCAGAAAAGAGTGACCCTGAGGTTAGTGTTCAGACTCAGAAGCTCTTCCTGGCATTGTCGTACTAATTTTGAGGATAATGTAGCCGAATTAATGGCTTTGACAGCCGCACCGTAATCACGAATATTTTGCAGAAAAATTGAATGTAATTTTCGTTGAAAAAATTCTTAAGTTTGGATGCTGTCCTTGCAAAGTATTGATCTTTATGACGATTTATGTATGTACAAAATAACAATAAAAATATCTAAATAAATAATGTTGATGTGTTTTCAAACCAAAATGGTGTGGCGTTTCGGCCAACCTTCCGCTTTTTTACTGAAGTGGTTTAAATAACACAACTTTTTTCGTTTTATTCTCGGGCACGAACACGTACAAAGTGGTAGGTTTGCCGACACGTGAGGTGGCTTCTCACAATGAAACTTGTGAGGAATATGGGACTTCAATATTGATGCCATAAACATCTAGCACAAATCAATGGATATTCGGAACCCTTCTTAATGTTCAACTAACTGCTGGATGCAAAACAAAAACTCTTTAAATTGAATTCGCTGATCCGGCATTCCCTTAGTCGCAAATGACTGTAGACTGAAAAACAATCTCATTACAATTGAAGGAAATGTTATGATCAGCATCTTAAAATCGTCCTTAATAAGCTTTGGGAACATATCCTCAATTGCAAAAGCCAAGAATCCTCACGTAAATAGCTCTGGAATTGCTTCCAATATTCAACAACAGTCATCAAGAACGATTAAACCATCTCCAGATTCAACTCTCTGGCCTTACAACATCAAGGTCTCTCCAAGCTGAACGCGACACTCTATTCTCCAAAAGCATTCATCACCACTTCGTTTGCTATTTCACTATATTTCTATCAATGAGCTGAGGAATTATAAGCAACCTTCGGAAGGGAGTGACGTCAGCTCCTAATTCCTCACCAGATCCACAAACTCGAAAATAGTACAATGTCAACGTAAAATGAGAACACAGTTGATTTTGACCAATTCAACGCAGAAGTATGTAAAGCAGCATAAAAAACAGTAACCAAGTCTTGACAACGACAATATTCAGAAATAGGTACAATCGAACCACGGTGGTCGATCGTTGCATATTGTGAATTTACCCATATAAATTATTATTATTGTTCATATTCTTTATTATGCAATGAGTAAATTCTTTGTAAGAAATTTATTTTAATTTTATTTTCAATAAATATAAAAGAGGCATATAGGCCAACAATGAAATTCATTTAAATAACAATCGTTTTGAGTATTAATTCGATCGCTACATATAATTCAGGTTTCAAGTGCCTGGTATTTTGTATATCATCTATTTTTTCTATTTAACACAGAAATTCAGGTTTAAGTGTCTGAAATGCACATACTTCCATATTTATTGTGAATCACAGTAAGAAGTCCAATACTTTTGAATTTTCATTGTTATTCATGACCGAATTACATGAATCAACATTGTGCATGCTCGGAAGTATTAATTTCATTACATTAACGAAATGCAGGTGGAACGAAGTTCGCCGGGTCAGCTATTTTTTAATAAAAATGGTCCAAAACTTGAAAAACGGGAGAAATATCCTAAATTTATCAGTTTTCGCTTATTATAAGCAACAAATAATTCTTTCACAAAAAAATTGTCAAGATAAAAAAGGTAGAACATTTTATTATAAGTTTTATTATAACCATTTTTAGCGAGAAATGCAAAATACGCCTGCAAATCGACAAAACACAAAATCCAAAATTCCGGGCTCACGCTATATTAAATTTTGGTCTAAAACTGTGGTTTCATATTCTACTCCATCATTGCAACCTTACTGCATAAAAACATTTTCTACTTCATTTAACTTTGATAGAATTGCTAGATTGATCGGGCTTAATTGTTGCGAGTTGTTAGTCACTAGGCCCTGGTTCTTCACCAGCCGTTGCACCTAGGGCTGGCCAGGAGACGAGAAAAGTCTCGCATGACGAGACCGAGACGAGACTATATATTTGGACCGAAATTTACAGAGAGTCTAATAAATTAAAAAATCCAATTTCAGTTAAATAATTATTTTCTACTGCACATATTCAAACGATAATCGAAAATATTTCGTTTTTCGGAGATGAGAGCCTTAATTATACGAGACCGACACGAGACCGAGACGAGACTTAGAAAAGTCTCGCAGAGTCTCGTCTCGTGTCTAGTCTAGTTGCACCAGCCAATTAACTTATATTTTATTTATATGATCTTAAAAAAAGCCTCAACAGTTTTTTGACAAAAAAATCAAAAAAAATAAAGAGTTTAAACTTTTTGGTATAAATTAAAATCTTTTTGTTTTAAAAAGAAGACACTATTTAGGTATAATATTAATATTGAGGAGACTAATAATGTATTACGTATAACTTTGTGTGGCATTAAAGCGAGCTGGACCCCGAAGCTGATTCGAACCTTTGTATACTTTCGTTGAGTGGTAATGAACGAATCTCATTACCACTCAACGAAATCAATCCTACTTAAAGAGTAGATTCGAGTAAAAAATTGTTATATATAATGAACTGTTTTTTGCATGTTTGTTTAAAAATATGGACTTATTTTATGTGTGTGTATTCAGTTTTATTTGATGATTTGACCAAAATCCTTCTGTGATCTCAACATCGTTTTAGCACAACTCCAAATCGAAATCTAAACTCATTTAATGAAAATCAGTCAAAAATCCTTCCGTGAGTGAAGTGGATTAGAAAATCGATTAATATTTTTCTTATGCTGAGGCCACACGAGCTAGTACTTCCTAGGCAATACACTCACATTTTCTTACACAAACTTGAGCAACTTGCTCGTCAACTGGCTTGCCTTTAGTCATTTTATAAACCAGTTTGAAGCCAGAAGAGAAGCTTTTGAGTCAGAACCTCTCATGTCTCGTGTGTGTGTAGTGGAGTCGTGTTTCGCTGTCGTTCCATATATTTCCTACGCCACACAGCAACACAACACACGAGACAGATATGGTTCTATGTATAATAATTCTACAAAAAATCGATTTTTTTAGAGGTTTTTAATCCATCATCATGGTAGCCATATTTCAATCGAATTTGACAGTTCATATGTCTTGGCAGATAGGTAATAAACTAAATTTTGGCGTAAATTTGGCAGATTATAGGAAGTGCCATAATGCAGATATGAAGACGGAAATGTTCATCTTCATAATAGTTCTCTTTCACACGTTTGGTTTTTTTGACATAATTCTTATCCGCTCTACTTTTCTTCATATTTGAAGATGAAGATACATGTAAATCCAGCATATGGCTTGACAAATCGGTAACAGAATATTGTGTCCCAAATAATGTTACCCGAAAGCCGCAAAATCGCATATTTCTCGAGCGAAAAATGTAACCCCAAAAAATTCGGGTTTTTAAGAGATTTCTTAATACCTTCATATCATAGCCGTTATTCAATCATATTTGAAAGTTGTTGCCAGTTTTGGAAATGTTTAAATTTCTTGTTCCCGCCAACCCTTAAAGGTCCCCCTCACGGGTTAGACTTTGTCGTAGTGAGGGGGCTTACACCTAGGCTTTCAGCAATCCAGCTGCAAGTCTAGGTAACTAACATAACCCAAAAAAACCGAAAACCGAAATGTTGAAAACTATATAATATGAAATGAGTACTAAAGAATTTAAAAAGCGAGTGGGGATATCCACTCAAAAGTCGGTAGGAGTCGCGACTACCGGCGATGGCTTGGCCTCTAACGAGGAGAAGTCGCCAGTGACAATTAGTACACCTGGTATAACGAAGTGCGGAAGGTCTTGCGAGCCGACCACAATCCATGGAAAGACTGATAAGTCATCCGTGGGGGGTGAATCGGCTCGTGAGCTAGACGCTACTGCTGGCGAAGAGGGCTTTGTCCTCCCCGCCAGTAGTACAAATCCTTCGTGCTCGGGGGGACCCCCCGCGACCATTGGCAGTGCTGCTGCGAAAAACAGCTCCACTGCCGTTGGCCGTGGGGGTCTCTCTTCGGGTACGTTGGCTAATGCCCACCGTAGTGGTAGTAGTGGCGTGACGTACGCTGCTGCTGCCATTACCACTGCCCGTAAACAAGCGAACTCCGGAGCGGGTGCCTTCTCCGTTACCGGACGAGGCACACCGCAAAAGAGTTCGCAGAAGAGACTCCAATTTGTTGGAGGTCGGCGTGCGTTAGCAGGTTCTACCTCCACCGGATTGGGGCGAAAAAATGCACATGTGCTCAACTCCGGGTCGGGTGTCTCGCCCAGTAGTGCAGCCGTTAAAAGCTTTACTACTGGTAGGAACATACCGACCCCCGTTGCAAAGAAAGTGCTACAGCCCGTTGGAAGTGGGGCTATGAAAAATAGTTCTGCTTCCATCGGGATGGGGCTCAACAAAGCCACGCCCCCGCAGATGAGCTCGGAGACGGATATCACATCCGGCAGCGCGTCCGTGACTTACGGATCCAACACTGCTGGGGTGCTTAAGCCGCCTCCGTATTCACAGAAGAACCCCCAACCCGTTGGAAGCACGGCCGCTGACAACGGTCCTCCCTCCATTGGGATGGGGCTCAACACCCCCCCAGGGGCGGGTACTTCTGCCAGCAGCGCGTCCGTGACTTACGGATCCTCCACTGCTGGCCGAAGTATACCGCCCCTGGGCTCAAGGAAGATACCACAACCCGTTGGTGGTAGGGTCATGAAAAATGGCTCTGCTTCCACCGAGTTGGGGTGGAACCAAATCAACCGTAAGGAGAGGCGGAATGCCGAGAGGATCGTGAAAGCTATCGGTGACATTCCGGTAGCGGATCGTGACTCGCGACAAACTGCCAAACTCCAATGGGCCATGAACATTATGGCTCTCAGAAAGACCAGCGGGGACTACACGTCAAAGCGTCAACGGTCCATCGGGAGCACCATCCCCGATCCCAAACGACCCAAGGTGCAAGGCACCGACAAATCACTTAACGTGAATAAAGGTCTGCCCTTTAGTGACGTACTAAAGGACAAAATTGTCATTGCAGTCATCGACAGAAGTAATGCAGATGGCAGGATCTCTCCTGAGAATTGGTTGAAGGTCATAGTGAAGCTCTCAGCTGGCTTCATGAGTTTAGTGAGGGAGCATCCCGGACCTCAACCAATCACAGACGATGCAGGCTGGCACCAAGGACGTGTTAAGCTCATCGCCTGTGCAGATCAGAGATCATGTGATCTGTTTAAGCTTGCTGTTAGCAGACTGGGAGAGGTCTGGCCAGGTGCTAGTCTCGAGGCTGTTGCTAGGGATGATATCCCCTGCAGGCCTAGAGCTCGTGCCTGGATCCCGATCGAACCAGCCAGCAAGGATGAAATACTCCAGATGATGCAGTACAGCAATCCAAGCCTACCTACAAAAGATTGGGTAGTCGCGAAGCTGGAAGAGATCAGGGGTTCCTTTAGATCTGCTATTCATAGTAATCAACAAGGAATCTCTGGCTCCTCTGGTGTCGACCGAAAATGTGATTAGGTACGGCTTCCACAAAATCGCCTTGAAGGTTTTCAAAAAAGATGAGGAAGTTGCACAAGAAGCCCCTCCACAAAACCCCCAGGACATGACCATAGACGAAGACCCTGTCGTCGGCATCGAAACTCCAGAGATGGAGATAGATGACATTGACACTTCTCCGGCTATGGTATTGCCCAATCTGCCAACCGAAAGGAAGGCTCCTTCCGTCGACCTCTCCGACATGGAGAGCGTAGACTCCCCTATCAACGTTCTTCTAAGCGAGGAAGAACTTTTAAGATCTTCCTCTGAAGCCGAAGACGCTGACCAAACGGTGCTGGAGGTTGATCTGACCGACTGTGGTAACAATGCTGCAGCTGATTCAGATTAATCTCCAACACTGTATTATGGCTTCGGCCTCCCTTCTTCTCCGTCTGAACACAAACGGGGAAGATATTGTCCTGATCCAGGAACCATGGATTGCTAACTCCAGTGTTCAAGGACTCAGGACTCCGGGCTATTACACGCTGCATGCGCCAGATAAAGGTGAACCTAGATCTTGCATAGTAGCTAAATGTAATACTAATGTATTTTTACTCCCTGAATATAGCGATCGAGATGTAACGGCCGTCAGATTACAAACCGAAAAAGGGTTGTACTGGATAGTGTCCGCCTATCTTGGCCATGACGATCTTGGCCCTCTCCCCAGTGTAAAGCTAAGGAGACTGATCGCTGATGCAGAACGGCAGAATATACGCCTAATTATCGGGTGCGACGCAAACGCGCACCATACAGTATGGGGGAGTTCGGATATTAACGACAGAGGTGAGTCTCTTTTCGATTATATTCTTACTACTAACCTACTTCTAAGTAATGTTGGAAACGTACCAACTTTTGTAACTAGAAATAGACAAGAAGTCTTAGATATCACTCTTGTCTCAGATATGGTTCATCAATCGATATTGGATTGGAAAGTATCTTCTGAGCACTCGTTCTCAGACCATAGATACATTCAATTCAGTCTAAATGATGAAACTGAAAAGCCTCCTTCCTTCCGGAACTACCGGAAAACAAATTGGCTCCTATATAGGGAAACTCTTAAAAAGTTAATCAAACCTGACCTTTTTAATCCTCCCCTGAACAAAACTGATCTCGATAATAAAGTCAAAGACCTAACAAATGCACTCAACAAATCAATGATCACTTCCTGTCCTCTAACTAAAATTAGGGGCAAAAAGAAACCTCATTGGTGGAAGCCAGGGCTCGAACCGCTCAGAAAAGAATGTAGGAAACTTTTCAACAGAGCTAAATACACCAGAGAGAGTTTAGATTGGGATATATATAAGAACTCGCTGAAAGTGTATAAAAAACAAATGAGGATAACTAAAAGAACTTCTTGGAGGAACTTCTGTGACAAAATAGAAGATTCTTCAGAAGCATCCAGACTTAGGAAAGTCCTCTCTACCAATCCAGGGATGCCAAGCTCTCTTAAAACAGCAGATGGCTCCTGGACCAAATCCTGTGAGGAATCACTAAATTTGCTACTTGATACTCACTTCCCAGGTAGCTCACAAATTGTCTCAAATACTGAATTCGCTCAGTCACATGACTTGGTCAATCAAATACCAGGTCTGATTACAAGGGACAAGCTCCAATGGGCTATAGACAGCTTCCAACCTTATAAATCCGCGGGACCAGACGGCATTATACCTGCTGAACTTTCAGAGATCCTCAGATATCATAATTCCTTTACTGGAAACTATACTGATCGGTTGTCTGAATTTCATTCATATTCCTTCAGTATGGAGAGAGGTGAAAGTTGTCTTCATACCCAAAGCTGGAAAATACTCCCAAATTAATCCAAAAGACCTGAGACCAATTAGCTTATCATCATTCATTCTTAAAACTTTCGAACGTCTGATTGATATCCACCTGCGTGACACTATAGAGCTTAACCTTATCTCTAAAGCACAACACGCTTACTGTAAGGGAAAATCGGTGGAAACTGCTCTTCACACCATAGTAAGATCTATCGAATACTCCCTGCACCATAAAGAGTACACGCTTGCGGCTTTCCTTGATATAGAAGGCGCCTTTAACAACGTCAGCGGGCCGTGCAATAGTAGGAGCACTGGAAAATTTGAAGGTGGACGGCCTACTGATTAAGTTGATAGACCATATGTTGGGAAGTAGGGTCATCAACTCTGCATTGGGAGGCTATTCCACTAGAAGATCTGTCACTAGAGGCACACCACAAGGTGGGGTCCTTTCACCACTTCTATGGAACTTGGTCATCAATGACTTACTGACTGTCCTGGAGGGTGAAGGATTCAAAGTGATTGCGTATGCCGATGATGTTGCAATAGCTATATCAGGGAAACACCCCCAGGTTCTTACAGAACTTCTTCAAACCGCTCTTAACAAGCTAATAAAATGGGCAGAACGCTGTGAGCTAGGTGTAAACCCCCGCAAAACAGAACTTGTCCTCTTCACAAGGAAATATAAAATACCACAGATAAATCCTCCAACAATTAATGGTGTTCCACTTTCCTTTTCAGATGAAGCCAAATATTTAGGTCTCATACTGGATAAAAAACTAAGTTGGAAACCTAATATTCAAGAGAGAATTAAAAAAGCCACTGTTGCTTTATTCTCCTGTAAAAAAGCTATAGGTACTAAATGGGGTCTATCCCCTGCCATAACTCACTGGCTCTACACTGCGGTCGTAAGACCGATTCTCACTTATGGGGTAACAATTTGGTGGACTGCTCTAGATAAAGTCACGTACTGTGACCAGCTGAGCAAGGTCCAGAGATCAGCAAGTATGTGCATAAGTGGAGCTCTCCGCTCGACACCATCAGCTGCACTAGACATACTCCTCAGCCTCACACCCCTCGATATATATGGCAAGCAAATGGCTGCGAACACAGCCGTCCGCCTTAAAGCCATTTCTCAATGGACCAACAACTCTATCGGTCATACTAAAATTCTAGACTTATATGAATCTATTCCTTGTCATTCCGACTACACCACATCCAAACTAAATTTCGACAAAAGTTTCCAGGTCACCATACCCTCAAGAGAATCTTGGGACGTTGGGGACCCTCTCAAAGGTGATTCAGTTCATTTTTATACTGATGGGTCGAAAACTGAGGAAGGTGTGGGTGGCGGAGTGTACTCAGACAGACTTAATTTAAGTCTCTCCTTCCGGCTTCCTAACCACAGGAGCGTATTCCAAGCGGAAATTCTGGCAATTAAAGAAGCTCTGTCTTGGCTGAGAGAAAACGTGATATCAACATCGGATATACGCATCTTCTCAGATAGTCAAGCAGCACTTAAATCTCTCAACTCTGTCTCTACCAACTCCGTTACGGCCCAAAACTGTCGATCGTCTCTTGAAGAGATGGCGGAACAGTTTAATATTCACCTTCTTTGGGTGCCGGGCCATAGAGATATTCCGGGAAATTGTAAAGCCGATGAACTTGCCAGAAATGGAACTCTAATGCCCGTTTTGCCTAACAGGTGGAACATAGGTATACCGATCGCTACGTGTAAACTTTTGCTAAAACAAAACTCTGCAAGGAAAGCAAACTCTAGATGGACAAACCTTACTACATGTCTGGCCACAAAAGAAATCTGGCCATCGCTAGACCCTAGGCGCTCTAAAAGTTTGCTATCACTTAGCAGATCACAAATTAGCTCCGTAATAGGTGTCATAACAGGACACTGCCTTATAAGAAAACATGCCACAAGACTTGGCGTTTTCTCAAATGACTTCTGTAGAAGTTGCATGGACGAAGAGGAGGAGGAAACAATTCCTCACCTCCTCTGCACATGTCCTGCTCTTTCACAGAGGCGCAGACTCCTTCTTGGGGACTACTTTTTCAATGATCCAAGCGATCTAGCTAATACAGACATACACTGTCTCTCTCGCTTCATAAAAAGCTCCGAATGGTTTTCGTAATGAGGATAATCTCCTCATTCCTATCATGTGGTATCACAACGGACCTAATTATGGTCTAAGTGTGTCAGCCGTTTTCCTGACAGCCACTTTAACCTAACCTAACCCTTAAAGGTTAGACCGCACTAGGCGGAATAATTTGTATGAAATTTTCAGTTGCCGCTTAGTGCGATATAGCTCATACAATTTTTTACAAATAATGTTTCACCGCGTCGTGAAGTGTAGTTCCGCTACAGATGTGTGGGGTCTAACCTCAAAAGTTGTGGCAGAAAGAATATTTAATTCAAAAATTTCCACCGACGGCTATCAAGACCACTTTATATACTTCTTCTCTACTGTCTTCACAACTACTACTCGCTTTGAAAAAGGCAAGCCAGTTATCACCAATTTGCACGAGTGGCACAATGTCCTTATTTAATTATTAAATGAAAAAATTAAAATTATTATGTTCTTAGTTTTATATTCTTTGTTTATGGAGTTACAAGTTAGTCTTTAGAGCAAGCCCCACCCCGGAACGAAATGCTGGCCTGGTTGAATATCTAATTCTTCCAAAAACTTATATATCATTACTATTTTAAAAGTATATGTGCTTGTTTTAGTCCATTTAAAACTAATTTCAAAAAGTGGGTTACGCCACTTTTGCACTAACAGCCTCAACTAAGAGCGAGTTACTGCGATTAAGTCGTGGATTGTGTTTTCCACTGGCTAACATTTTATAATTTTCTATATCATGCATTTTTCGTTTAAGTTCCTATTTACAAGAAATCGCCGTCCCTTAGATCGTCATGCAACATACCCCTCCTTCCCACCCCCTCTCTAGATCTGATGAACTTCCTTCTAAGAAACACATTTAACTGGCCATCTGAGATTTGGAGTACATTTTCCATCTTTCGTTTTGGTCTGAAGATTGTTGCTGGTATTATTTGTCAAATTAAGTGCTTTTGTTTTGCTTTGTTTCTCAAATAAACATTATGCACTATCTTAATATATTTTTTGTTGTCTCTTTTATTTGAAGAACTACTATAGAGTTGATATGTGTTACATGAAACAATTATTTTACTAACTACTTATTTTAAGGTGACTGATACTTATTTTCTGAAGTTAATTGCCCATAACACTAATGAATGTATGAGATACCTTATGGTTGAAGATATACTATTAAAAACAACAAGCACGCAGTACTCGTTGCATTTGGGTGTTAGGATAAATGATTCTCGTTAAAAAGAACAAAAAGCTAGAAAAGTGATAAGCAAACAATTCTAATGACATTTAATGTTTGCCTAAAAGCTGTTTATTTTCCCCACGTGAGTGTTATATTCTAAAAGAGTTGGTATTATGAAAGTAAAGTTTGTTATTTAGGTTTGAGATCCATAAAAACGTGTTATGTTTTAGTGTTTTGAAAGAGAATAAGACTGTTTATTAGGGCTGGCCACGAGACGAGACTCTGCGAGACTTTTGTAAGTCTCGTCTCGGTCTCGTTAAAATTGAAAATTTTCAGTCTCGTCTCGGTCTCGTATAATTAAGTCTCGTCTCGGTCTCGTCTCCGAAAAATACGATTTCCAGCCAACTTGTTGATTATTAGAACGAAATGTTTTAAATTATAGTTTGAATGCGTGCAGAAGAAAATAAATATTTAACTGAAATTGGATTTTATAATTCATATTAGACTCTCTGTAATTTTCGGTCCAAATATGCAGTCTCGTCTCGGTCTCGTCTCGGTTGCTTAAAAGCCAGTCTCGTCTCTTACCGAGATTGAGACCGAGACTTTTCTCGTCTCGTGGCCAGCCCTACTGTTTATTATTCTTCGTTGAATTTAACGGAGCATATTCAATGGCAAATAAAGTAATTTTTCGCATCAAAAATAATCGTCATTGCTTTATTTTAGTTATGTAAATTATTTAGCCAAACACGGTGGCAACACTGGCAGACCGGAGATATAAGGGTTGCCTTCTGACAATTTTTTAACACGAAATTTCACAGACATCGGTTGATGTTGTGGGATGTCTCGTTGAATTTAGAATACTTGAAGCTATGTGAATATGTTAATTTTTTGACCCCTCCCTCACCCTTGTAAGCGGGGGGAGCAAAATACCCTCGGCGAATAAGGATTTTTATTTGTCAAAAAATTATGGTTATAAAATGAATATTCATAAAATTTTAAGATGAGCTTCGACGTAGAGTTTCATAGTTTACAGCATATCCGAAGTTAATTTGTATCCATGTATTAGTTTTTGTATAATCGCTTTCAAAAGGGGGAGAGGGGAAGGTGGATGTATATCAAACCACTATATATTTGTCTTGGTATATTATAAGTATATGGCACATGACATTAGGGTAATTTTTAATGCCCAAACTTATGCAATCAAAATAGTTTCAATATTATTTGTCTAGAAAAAGTTATAAGCTTTTTATAAAATGATGACTAAATTTTTAGTGAAACTAGCATAATATTACGAAATTTCAATTTAATTGTGATGAAACTTGGCACACATGTCTCATTTGTCGTAAGAAATAAGAATCCAAAGAGTCCATTAAAAATAAGGGGCGAAAGTGTGTTTTTTTGAGTTAAAGGAAAGAATTATGAAGTGCAAGGTTTGACCTAAAATATGGCCTTAACGCCCTAACTAAAGTGAGTAGGTGGATACTTAGGAAATGATTTTTTTTGATATTAAAAAAAAATTGAAATATTTTGGAAGGAAATGAACCTAACATGTTATTTCCAGAACACCCCCCCCCCCCACTTTATACTTTCTTATGTCTGAAATGCTATCCAGTCTTGTATTTTATTTTATAGAGAACTGTTTTTAACTTCATACATTCCATAGAACTGTTTTTTGTTTATCTTCGAATTTCCCTGAAACGGCTTAACTAATTTTGATTAAATATGTATGCAGTCGCCTCTGGGAAGTTGTAGCATTCCGTACCAATATTTTAAAAATGAATATTTTGTATTTAATTAAAAAAAGTAAAAGTTTCAAATAAATACGTACATGGTGATAATAACTAAGAGCAAGTTTCCGCTCAAAAAAATGAATATTAAAAAAGGAAAACACGTATATATAAGTAAATGAAATGGCTTCGAAATACATATATTATCAGGATATTTGTCTATTATAGAATAGCTCTAAAATCGTCTTTTCCCACGCGAAAATTTAATATCAAAAATTTCGTTTTTTTTTTTAATAATAATTCTAAAAAAAAAATGATTTTTTTAGGTTTTTTAACCCGTCATCATCGTAGCCATCCTTCAATGGAAGCTGACAGTTTATACCTTAACAGATAGGTAAGAATCATCACTTTGATGTACACAGAATATTTCGTTCCACATGCCACCCAGAAGCCGTAATATTGCCTTTTCCCGCGTGAAAATTTAATATAAAAAATGTCGGTTTTTAATAATAATTCTAAAAAATCGAATTTTTTGCCGCCTGCTTGAAGAAGAATAAAATTGCTATGCAGAAGCTAAGCAATTACGAATTCGCCCTAAGTTCCTAAGAATTGGAATCTAGCAGTGTTTGAATAGAAACCAGTCAATACTAATAGAAATTGTATCATAAAACTACCACACTACATACAAATGTAAACAAAATAGTTTATTTCTCAAAAAAATGTCAGCCTAATTCTCAGCAGGAAACAATTTAAATGAAAGCAGGAACCTTCAACCTTCTAACAGTTCCAAACTTAAATAGAATGTCTTTTTTTTATTTTCGGCTTTCTTAATAATAAACTTATAGAGATTTGTATTTGTATTATGAAATAATTGTTTTTTTTTTTTCGATTAAACAAAAAAAAACTTAGAAATCTTGCGCTGTCTCAGGGTGAGAAGTAATGTTTTAATTCAGAGAAAATGTTTTTTTTTTTAAATTTAGAATAAACTTTTGTAATTTTAAAAATAGTTGTTTTTCAAGTCAATATTTCGGCTTTTCGTGATAAAATATAATCACCCTTATTATATTTGTCGTTTCACTAAAACGACATTAAAACGACACGTCCCTGAAAGCAGTAATTGATGTTTAATCAAAATGAATTTCGTTATAATGATGAGATGGTTGGAGATTGGAGAGAATATCGGAGAATTGGGTTTATTTAATCGCCAATACTGTCGCCTTTAGAGCCCTGTCGTTTTACTCGACAATAATTGTAATAGGGGTGACATGTTTTGCGTTCGCGCCTGGTCGTCCGTTGCTAATAACAAGAAAATTGGCAAAAAATCGAGGAATTGTTGATCAGATTTTGAATAAATTGCCTTCTAAAATGCAATATTTCAATATCCATCAACTATCAATCAGTAACTGACAATCGCAATAGGGGTGTGTGTAAGGTTCTTCAAACCAATTGTATCAATTGTTATATTTTGTTGGTCTGTACTTGGTAGATATACATTTTATTGAAATTTTAAAAACAAAATATTTGTTTTAATATCCACCTTTATTCAATTGAATGGTGTTACAGCTGTTTCGGCACACAGTACCTTCTTCAGACTAAAATTTTAGTCTGAAGAAGAATAAAAGTAAAAATATTTTGTTTTTATAATTTCAACAATTGTATCAACTCATCCACACAAAATTTAAAATTAAAATTTTGACAAACAATGTTGGTATTTAAACTTTAAAATATTATTATCAAAACGCATGGCGAAAAGAACAAAAATTGTCCGAAAAGAACACAAATTTTTCTTTTAGCCATGTCTTTTGATGATGATAGTGTTAAATTTAAATGCCAACATCTCAATGTCTCTATTCGTCACTCTAATCAAGTACTCCAGTGCAATTATAAAATGTTATATGAGAGAACCAGCAGTTTGTACCAACCACCCCCAATTTTTTTTTTTATTCGATAGAGAGTTGGTCGAATATGATAAATCTCATTTTCCGCATTCGTAACATTTACCGTTTTGCCACCATCTTGGATTTTACGTTTTACTAAATATCTCGGTTCATATAAGTCCTACATACAAAAATTGTTGGACATAAAATGCGTAGAATAAAATTTTCTATTTCATGTGTTCAACTATTTTTCGTTATTGCTAATATTTAAAAAGTTACAGGCCAACAAAAACAATATTTAGTATTTTCCAAAACTTGGGTCATTTTCAATCAAAAATTTGAAAAACTTTCTACGACAAGTTTGTTGGGCTTCGAATTTCGAACAATTTTGTCTTACAATTTTTTTTTGCATTTCAATCAATAAAAAAGTTATGAATATTTTTCTATTAAAAAAAAAATGTTTTATACCAGAACAAATTTTTTTTAAGTCTGAGATCTTGGCTGAAAATCTTGATTTGGGCTTGCTATAGTTAGATTTTCCCTTTGCTAAAACCGTTTTTAAGAATTTAATTTTAGTTTTAAGCTTTTCATCATCACAAAGTATTCGATAAATAATTGGTCAAACTCATACAACAATATTTTAGATTTTGTTTACATGTGTTAGAAGGTGTATATCAATTTAAAGTCGTTAAATACTTTTTAGAACCGTCATATGCATACCAGCTTAATTGCTTTCATACCATGGAAAGTTGCCATACCCATATATTTTTGAAAAGTTCTTAAAAACTTTAAATTCGATAACCTTCGTCCATACCTTACTGTAGGTACGAGTTTATGGTATATGTTCTTTTTAACGGTCCAGAACATTTAAGGGCATTTTTAAACTAAGCGCCATGACGCCTTATACCTACCTGCTCCATTGAATTTGTTTTCCATAGCATAGCCAGACGTATAAAATCTAGCCATTTGCATCCGTTTTGTTGAATATTCAACTCAATTTTGTGTGCACTAGTCCTTCACCCACATCACCAAACAACATCAGATTATTCAACAATGCTATTGAAAATTTCATGAGTATATTCACAAAATGCATCCTGAATCCCATATACCTATAGCTACCCATGTAATATGTAGGAGTAGAGATGGAGTGAAGGAGCAATAACGACATCAGAACAATGCGATGGTTTTGACTTTAAATGCCATGTCGAAGGTACCTATTTTTGAAATCACATTTTGATATTGAAGTGCACCTGGAACTATGGTAAGTTCTAACTTGGAATTGGAACATTACGTGTAACCAAATATTTTCTTCTCAAAATTTCGACTACCCTAACGGTGTGTTAGGTGCTGCAGAATGAAAAAAAAGACATTTTCCGGTTGTTTGTTCTTGCATGTTTGTACATTTGAATTTGTTTATTTGTTTTTCAAAATATTTCCATGTTCAGTTTTCTGGTTTCATTAGCCGTGTTTTTTGAGACAGTCACATAGAGTATTTGTATAGCAACTCAGCAATTTTTTTACACGAAAAACACAAACAAAATTCTGTATAACAAATTGTTTTGTTATTGTTTTTTGCGTGTTGAGTTGTTATACACTCTCTACACAAAATTTTGTTTTTAAATGGTATTTTATGTATCGTCCTATAAAGGCAAGAATTAGGTTACTCGAATTTCTTTCTTACCCTAAATGTACAATGGTATTATTGGCCCAGTTTTGTTCATACTCATTAAATACTAACTTTTTTATTTTAAACCCAAAACAAAAACAAATCAGACTATTCTTTTTCCTTTTTTTCTTTGGTTTTTGTTTTGCTAATAAAATTCAAAAGTGAGTAATTAATGAGTGAGTTGATTATTTATATATTTTTTACTATAGAATTTGAATTTAATTAAGTTTCGGCATAGCCAAAAATAGGATATTTTTGTAAAAATTAAATAAGGGAAAACTAAATATTGTTAAGATGTGAAATTTGATGGATGGGCAAAATAACGTGGTTAGGGCTGAACAATTTACTTTTTTTTCTTAGCCCTATGATTGTATCTAAAGTCTGAAGCGAATTGGACAAAAAACCAAGTGGGGGCTATAAATAATGGACAGTTTTCATACAACGACAATTTTTCCTAAAAAAAAACAGAAAATTGGAAAAAACAGCTATGACTAATAAGGTCTGAGAATATTGGACAAAAAACGAAGTCAGGGTAAAACAACTACCTCCCTTAAAAATAACCTTTTGGTTTGGGGGTTAAAGTCTAGGGACTGTCAAAATCCGAAGTTGGGGCTAAAGCTTAAATATATGATAAACAAAAAACGTGGCCGGGGCTTACTATTAACATGTCAAAAGCAACAACTGCTTAGGTACACCAAAAACTTATCTAATTTTTCCGAAAGAAACGTTTAATACAACATAGTCTAAGAGCTGGCAGCAGATTTTGGTCGTGAAAGGAAACCAAAAGATTTTAATAGTATAGGTAGTCCTGGCGAAGGTGATAACGAATACGTTCGTCTGCCAGCATGTGTGGCCCCGTTACCACATAAAAGTGAATCAAAAGTACAAATCTTCGGAAAATTGAAATCGGATGGGAAACCATTTCAAATGTAATACAACTTGACGCCATGAACTCCCTGATTACAAAAATGGTTTCGACAGGTGTCTAGGTGGCCCCAAAATCCAGACAGACCTCCCCAAAAACGCGATTTTTTTTTTTTGCGTTTTTAGGCTTTTGCGAAACCACTTGAAATAGATCACAACTTTAAGCCATGGACTCCCTGACTGTAAATATGTACGTGACAGACGTCTAAGTGGCCCCGAAACCCCCGACAGACGTCCCTGAAAATGCAAATACAAATATCTTGAAATGCATCTCAATTTAAAGGGCTTGACTCCCTGAGTTGCAAAATGTAACTGACATACGTTTTGAGTTACGCCATACTGCTGAAAAGCGTGATAAAAGTCGCCGATGTTATTACTAGTTTACCAATTAGATTATCAATACAAATCTCTTGAAATGCATCTTAATTTATAGGGCTTGACTCCCTGACCCTGAGTCGGAAAATTTAACTGACAGACGTTTCGAGTTACGCCAAACTATTGAAATCCACGATATAACTCGCCTTCAAATATTATTATTGTTTTTTCTTTCAATTTACCTAATTTAAAAGTTTTGACTATCTGAAAAAAAAATGTTGAAGGCAACACGTTTTAAAAATACCAAACCATTTAAATAAGCGATATAAGTGACTTATTACAATTAAACATATTCTTTTCTTTTTAAAATGTGAAATTGCACTCACACACCAGTTCACGTTTTCATAATTGTAGTAAGCTCCCTACGACATAGCTTTCTTGTATCGCTTATTTGAATGGTTTGGTATGTATAAAACTTGTTTCCTTCAGAATTTCTTTTTCAGATAGTCAAATCCTTTTAATTAGGTATATTGAAAAAAAAACAATAATAATTTTTTGACGCGAATTATTTCATGGATTTCAATAGTTTGGCGTAACTAAAAACGTCTGTCAGTTAAATTTTCCGGCTCAGGGAGTCAAGCCCTATAAATTAAAATGCATTTCAAGAGATTTGTATTGATAATCTTACTGATAAACAAGTAATAACATCCGCGACTTTTATGGCGCTTTTCAGCAGTTTGGCGTAACTCGAACGCCTGTAACTTATAAAATCACTTTCTTGAGTCAGAACCTTTTAATTGGTAAACATTTGAAGAAGCTACCACTAATATACATTAAAAAAAAAAATAATAACATCCGCGAATAATATCGCAGTTGTCAGTTGTTTGGGGCCACTCAAACGCCTGTCACTTACATTTTAATTTTTTTAATTTTTTTAATTTTTTTTTTATTTTATTTTATTTTTTAGACGTCTGTCATGTACATATTCGCACACAGGGGGTCAAGATCTTTCGTTTGTGATACATTTCAAGTGGTTTCCATTTTGACAAAAAACGCAAAAAAAAAACGCAGGGACGTCTGTCGGGGGTTTCGGGCCACTTAGACGTCTGTCTCGTACATATTCACACTCAGGGAGTCCATGGCTAAAAGTTGTGATCCATTTCAGGTGGTTTCCCAAAAGCCTACAAACGCCAACAAAAATCGCTTTTTCGTGGACGTCTGTTTGGGTTTTGGGGCCACCTAGACGTCTGTGGAAACCATTTATGTAATCAGGGAGTTGATGGCGTCAAGTTGTATTACATTTGAAATGGTTTCCAACCCGATTTCAATTTTCAGAAAAGTTGTACTTTTGATGCACTTTTACGTGGTAACGGGGCCACTAAATGGTGGCAGACGAACGTATTTGTTATCACCTTCACGCCTTGACGCCCGAGCCTCAAAAATAAATTGACGCCTGGGCGTCAAAAATAAATTGACTCTCGGGCGTCAAAAAAAAATTCTCGCCCGGGCGTCACAAATAAATTGACGCCCGGGTGTCAAAAATGAATTGACGCCCGGGATTCAAAAATAAAATGCCGCCCGGGCGTCATAAATAAATTGACGCCCAGGCGGCAAAAGTAAAATGTCGCCCAGGCGTCAAAAATAAATTGACGACCGAGCGTCAAAAATAAAATGTCGCCCAGGCGTCAAAAATAAATTGACGCCCGGGCGTCAAGAATAAAAAAAATATTTTTTTTTTCATAAAAGTCAATAAACCCTACAATTCTGAAAAATTTCAATAACTTTACCTTTGTAAATAGATGACAATTGATGACAATCTATAATATAAAATAGGTCTACACTTTTTTATGAAGAAAGTAAAACCATGAAATACAATGTTATATTGTTCCTTTGACCCCCCCTTGGCTACGGACCTGACCAAGTTCTGTAGAAATGTGTGTTACCGCAATCCAAACACGTGTGCAAAATTCCATTGCTATCCGTCTCATAGTTCAGATTTTATACATTTTTTTCCGCTCCCTCATACAAAACGCACCACTATGGGGCGTCAAAAATAAAAGTCGCCCGAGCGTCAAAAATAAATTAACGCCCGGGCTTTAAAAAAAAGGACACCCGAGCGTCAAAAATAAATTGACACCCGGGCGTGATGAATAAATTTACGCCCGGGCGTTAAAAATAAATTAACGCCTGGGCGTGAAGAATAAATTGACACCTGGGCGTAAGAATAAATTGACGCCCGGGCGTCAAAAATAAAATGACGCCGGGGCGTCAAAATAAAAAGATGCCCGGGCGTCAGAAAAAAATTAACGCCCGAAATAAAATGACTTCAAAAATAAATTGACTCCCGGGCATCAAAAATAAAATGACGCCCGAGTGTCAAAAATAAATTGACGCCCGGGCCAGATGAATAAATTGACGCCCGGGCGTCAAAAATAAAATGACGTCCGGGCGTCAAAAATAAATTGAGCCCGGGCGTCAAAAGTAAATAGACGCCCGGGTGTCAAAAATGAATTGACGCCCGGGATTCAAAAATAAAATGCCGCCCGGGCGTCAAAAATAAAATGATGCCCGGGCGTCAAAAATAAAATGTCGCCCAGGCGTCAAAAATAAATTGACGCCCGGGCGTCAAAAATAAAATGACGCCCGGGCGTTAAAAATAAATTGACGCCCGGGCGTGAAGAATAAATTGACGCCCGGGCATCAAAAATAAATTGACAGCCAGGCGTCAAAAATAAAATTACGCCCGAGCGTCAAAAATAAATTCACGCCCGGGCGTCAAAAATAAATTGAAGCCCGATCGTCAAAAATAAATTGACAAAAATAAATTGAGCCCGGGCGTCAAAAGTAAATAGACGCCTGGGCGTCAAAAATAAAATGACGCCGGGCGTCAAAAATAATATGACACCCGGGTGTCATAAATAAATTGACGCCCAGGCGTCAAAAATAAAACGACGCCGGGCGTCAAAAAAAAATTCTCGCCCGGGTGTCAAAAATGAACGCCCGGGATTCAAAAATAAAACGCCGCCCGGGCGTCAGAAATAAATTCTTGCCCGGGTGTCAAAAACAAAATGTCGCCCAGGCGTCAAAAATAAATTGACGCCCGGGCGTTAAAAATAAATTGACGCCCGGGCGTGAAGAATAAATTGACGCTCGGCCTTCAAAAATAAAATGACGCCAGAGCGTCAAGAATAAAATGACGCCCGAGCGTCAAAAATAAAATGACGTTTAGCCGTCAAAAATAATAAAAAAAAATTAAGAAAATGTCAAGAATGTTTCTTTATTCTTAGAACAAGCATATCTAAGGTCAGGTAGACTATAATTCATTATTTCTTCTTTATAGAAAAGTTACACATCATTTAGACACAAAATCAAAAATAATGTATGTACGTAGCTTAATAAACCATCATATGAATCACTGTAAACTAAAATTAAATTATGTAACTTCATCCTTCATAACTAATCGAAATATAAATTTAAATAATTTGTGTAATTAATTAGTAGAAAATGTTGAGATGTCTGACCTGGAATTCTCACCTCATTCAATACTCTTCCTGCAACCGGCTTCAGTTATTGTGGTTAAACTTTTGCCATCTGGAAATGGTTGAAACCAACAACATCATTTATTCAAACAAAAGCATTCAAGAGTAGAACATCCCAGCTATATACAAAGTAGTAGTGATTGAATATAGCTTAACTTTGAACCCCTCTTCAACTTCTTAAAGTTTTCTTTGAACACAGACAAACAATAAAAGGAATTGATTTTCATAACTTTACCCTTTGCTTTGAAAAAAAAATCATCAAACAAAAAATAAACCACCTTAGATTACTATTTATGATAAAGCTATTTTTTATGATGAACATTAAGAACTACTTTTCTTTAACTTTGTATAAGAGCATTTAGAAGTACTTTGTCAAACACAGACTTTCGTGTTTGTGGTTTTACCTTTTGAAATTTCAAATGAAATTTTAAATCCAACCCGACATATTTAAATAGGCTGTTTTATTTTTATTAACAAAAAATCTTTGATGACAATATTTAATTTTGTATGCTTAAAAAGTTCTTAAGTTAACTGATTCACATAAAAGGAAATTTAAGTTAAAGCAGCCATGTCGATTGAGCTTTTTAATGCATAAGTGCTTTTAATAAATGTTATTTCACTCAAATCAGGTGGTTAACTCATTCAAAAACCAGATCCATGGAATTTCAAATTTTAAGTCTGATTTTGTAAGCATTGTATCGGTCGATTAAAAGTTTCGGAGACAACTCACCGTTGTCACTTTTAATAACAAATTCATAACATAAGCGTTTCTACACAACTTCAGAAGAATCTCCATGTCATCTCCACACAGACCGATAAAGAAGCTGGTTTGCTTTAGACAAAAATATGAATTTTGTGTCTTCAAAAAACCTCATTTGATTTATTTAATGCTGAAATATCCTCTACAGAATTTTAATAACAATAAGTTGGGAATAGACTTAGTTTTCGTGTACAAAAACAAAACTAACAAAAAATCTAAGTTAGTTATTAGATCCCACACTTTAAGCAAAATCGTCTTCGTGCAACACCTTGTGTATGCCCTTGCACAAAACAAACAGTTGATCAAATCCATAAGTACTCAGGGGAAAGTCTTGTATTAGAGTAGTTATACTTACAAATAATTAAAAAATGCGTATATGCCCCAGTGCCCCATGTAGAAAACTGTTGAAGTTTTTTTTTTCAAGTCTTAAATCAACTTTAAGAAATAATTATTAAACCGCAACCACAGTTAATTATGGCTAAGTCTTCGTAAACAGTCCTTTTGAGTGTCAAATGTTGTTTTTTCGGCAATGAAAAAATGTGTATGGTGTAATTTATTTTTATTCGTCGTCATATTCCAGTAACCTTGTCAACTGATAGCAAGAAGATGTTACCTCAAATCAGGTAGTTCAGATTTGTTTATGATGCTGGCCTAATGAATAATGATCCATATTTTGCAAGAAAAATGCACGAGAATTTTTTAAAGCTTTTTTTAAGTTATTGATGAGACTTGTTTCCAATTATAACAGTGCTCTATTAAGATTTCAACGTAACTTAAGTTAATACAATCCTACCTCCTCGACAGGGTTCACCTTGCCGCGGTGAGGAGGCTTACGTTTGGATATTCAGCTGACCAGTTGTAGATTTGCTTTCTTAAATCCTCAGCTGGTCGGCTGTAGATTAGACAAACTAAGAAACGCAAGCCAATGACAAACCATGACAGACACAACAAAAACAGAAAAAAATTTAGCGGGGATATACGCTACAGTGTCGGCAGAAGTCACGGCTGCCGGTGAGTGACAAACAACACACACACTTTAGACAAAAAAGACAAACCGGTAACAATGACTGACGAGGAAGAGGACCTACTCCTCAACCCTTTTGCCAACCTCAGAGTTGAAGATGGGGCCAGCGTCGGGACAGTTGACAGTGATGGTGAGAGCAGCATTGACTGCTGTTCCGTCGCCAGCTCCAATCTTTCTGGACTATCAACCTCTTCCAGGCGGAGTAAAATCTCCAACTGTAGGAAAACAGTCAAGTGACTTGGTGAAATGAGTTGGGATGAACTGATAGTTACAGAGCGCACACGACTGCACAACGCTCGTACGTTTCTGCGGAAGAAGCTCCCAATGAAGAATGGGCCATCTGCCCATACATCGGCGGGGTCTTCTCCTGTAGAGATCATAAGCGTGAGTGTATTAATGGGACCGCCTGCTTCGAGTATTGGTAAAACCCATACTGGAAAAAGGACTGTCTCCTTAAACGACAAGGACCAACTAGTTCAAACCTCCCAAACATTGGACTCACTTGCCAGACGTTGCGTGGAGAATTCCTCTACTCCGGGCCTGGTGGGTGATAAGATATCCCCGGGAGAGGTGAGTGTAGAGGTGACGCACATGGGAAACATCCAGTGCCTTAGCCCCATATGCAACCTTGGTGCGCTTACCTCTTCACAACCTAGACGACATGACGAACGGAATGACCCTATAAAGAAACGCACCACTAAACTTCCTGTCACACCGTACAGACGTTGCATGGAGCCTTTTGCTCCTACGGGCCTGTGCGTTGAGAGGGCGGCCACTGGTGAGGTTGAGAGTAGTGGGAAGCACACGGGAAACATCCTGGGCACTGGCCCTACATGCAACCTAAATGCTTACTGCTTCTCTCGACCATGTAACTGCATGAGGAACTCAACAATTGACAGCGACCCAACTAACAAGACAGTCGTGGAGAATCCTACCGCGCAACGCAACGCAAAGCCAGCAATGCAACGCAAGGTAAAGAGACTCCTCGGTGACAAACAGATACAACGCCGACAATTACGGAACGCTTCGCGGATTCTCCGGGTTCTAGCAAACAAAAACCCTGAAACCCTAATGGCTAAGGAACGGCTAGCTCTGGACAGATCCAGACAAAGATTACTGACAATACCAAAAACAACTGACGAACGCGACAATCCGAGTCCTAGGAGTACCGCATTAGGAGTGTCTAAGAAGAGCCCCGTTCCCCTCACTGACCCACCAGCTAATGCAGGTACGTCCAAGCGAGCGAGGGAAGACATGCACTCACCAACGAACGTATCACCGACGAACAGGAAGAAAAAAGCCAAACTTTCAAAAGTGCCTGTAGTAGGTAGACAAGTCGCCGTAGTAGACTACGGTAATCGTACACGAATGCTAACGGAAGACCAATGGCAACTAATCGAACTTCGGATCCTTGAGGAGTAAGATGAGGCTATCGTCAAGAGCCGGCCACCGCCACTCTTCGGTACTCTCGGCACCTACCAAGGATTCAAAATGCTGACATGTGAGGATGAACATACCCACACATGGCGTCAAGAATTTGTCAGTAAAGCTGAAGCTCCCTGGCCAAACGCTGACCTTCGCCTCATGGAGAGGAAGGAAATCGGTGAACTGTCAGGACCTAGAGCAAAGCTTATTATGAAGGGACCGCTCATCCCAAGGGATCGAATTGAAAGATACCTCAGGCCACCTCAGCTTAGTCAAAACTGGGAGGTAGTCGAGATGGGTCAGAAAACTAAACATGGCACTAAAGTGGTTGTGATCTTAAATCACAAATCAATACTGCTGCTCAGAAAAATTTATTTTAAAGTACGCGTCGGTACAAACCGATGCAGACTGCGGCTGATAGACATTAAGAAGAAGGCAAATATGGGGGAGAAAGGTTTATAACAATATGAAAATAATACAAATTAATCTCCAACACAGTAAAGCCGCCAGTGCCAACCTAGTCTACCTCATGGAGGATAGACAAATATACATTGCCCTTATTCAAGAACCCTGGAATGCAGGTGGCAGAATTAAGGGCGTTCGCTCAAAAGAACTAACGCTGTATAAGACCACAAACGTAGGTATTAACAGTAGTATTAGACTTTGTATCGTAGCTAGAAAACAGATTAATCTCTTTCTTCTTTCTACATACAGTTGATTAGGCTCCCACCACTAGTTATAGCATCATGCTATATGCCGGGTAATGGAATTGAATGACCGGCTGAGATGACAAAGCAACTCATTGCACGTGCTGCACTGAAGAAATGGGACGCTGTTGTGGGCTGTGATGCCAACGCGCACCATTTGCAGTGGGGAAGCACTGATATCAACGAAAGGGGTGAGTTACTTTTTGAATATATTATTGAAAATAACATTTTGGTAGCGAATAAAGGGAATGAGCCCACTTTTGTCACCAAAACTCGTAAAGAGGTACTTGATGTAACTTTATTAAACAACTCAGATACCATATTCATAGATCAGTGGCAGGTATTAAAATAGGAATCATTCTCTGACCATAAACTCATAGAATTCTTAATACCTGACACCCCAGATCCTCGCAAAACATTTAGAAATCTCAGACGGACAAACTGGAAATTTTTTAATAGGGAGGTAGAAACTGAATTACGAAAGCTAAAAGCTGATGCGTTGCAAGAACCCGAGATTATAGAGAAAGCTACTGATAGCTTCGCTGAAATTCTCGGTAAAGCATTCGAAAAAGGATGTACATTAAAACCAGGGAGACAGGGTAAAAAGAAACCACCCTGGTGGACAACTGAACTTGGCAACATCAGGAAGGAAACAAGAAGACTTTTAAATGTTGCCAAGCGCACAAGAGCAGATAGTGACTGGGAAACTTACAAATCTAGTCAAAAGAAATTCAAGATGGAAACTCAAAGAGCCAAACGGAGCTCATGGAGAAACTTCTCCAGTCAAATTGAGAGTAACAACGAATCAGCTAGACTCAGAAAAATACTTGCTAAGAGACCAATTATTCTAGGATCTCCTAAGGAACCCAATGGACATTGGACGGAATCGTGTGGCGAAACACTGGAACTCCTGGTAAACGCTCACTTTCCTGGTTGCACCTCTAACGGGAATAACAACCCACCAGTAGAACTCTGCATAGAGAACACAACACCAATGGAGCTGATTACGGAAGAGAGGATAAAATGGGCTATTGACTCCTTTTCACCGTATAAATCACCAGGTGTGAATGGTGTCTTCCCCATGGTGCTACAAAAATGTGAAGACCATGTAATCCCACACTTAAAAAACATATTCCTAAGTAGCCTTAAATTAGGATATGTGCCGAAGGCTTGGCGAGAAATCAAAGTGGTATTCATTCCGAAAGCCGGAAAGTCAAGCCACACGACCGCTAAAGATTTCAGACCCATTAGTCTCACGTCTTTTCTCTTAAAGACATTTGAAAGATTGATTGATATATATATACGCAACGCACTGAGCCCGGAAGTCATATCGCCAGCCCAGCATGCTTATACAAAAGGTAAAAGTGTTGAGACAGCACTACACATTGTCGTCAGCACAATTGAAAAAACGCTCAAAGACAAAGAATACACCCTTGCTGCCTTTCTAGACATTGAAGGAGCCTTCAACAATGTTTAGAACGAGGCGGTGGAAGGAGCGCTCGTGGATCTTATTGTGAATAACACTATCATCAGATGTATAATGTTCATGTTGAAAAACAGAGAGATCAACTCAGAGCTAGGAGGAGTGCAAATCAAAGTATATACTTCCAGAGGAACCCCACAACGTGGGGTGCTTTCTCCGCTTCTCTGGACACTCGTGATGAACACAGTTCTTGTGAGACTAAGATACAGTGGAGTCAAAGTAATTGCATATGCAGATGATCTAGCATTACTAGCGACAGGCAAATTTCCCTCCACAATTAGTGAACAAATAGAAAATGCCCTATCAATAGTGAATACATGGACTAGGAATTTTGGACTTGCGGTTAATCCGCAAAAAACCGAACTATTCCTTTTTACGAACAAACGGAAAATACCGACTTTCAAGATTCCTTTCATTGAAGGGACCCAACTCCAAATCTCCGATCACGCAAAATACCTTGGTGTAATCTTGGATAAGAAATTGAATAGGAGTAGCAACGTTAAAGAAAGAACTAACAAAGCCATGTTTGCATTCTACTCCTCCAACAGGATATTTGGTAAAACCTGGGGACTTAGCCCAAAAATTATCAGGTGGATGTTCACGGCGATAGTAAGACCTGTACTGACATACGGTAACGTAGTCTGGTGGAATGCACTCGACAAAGTTACTAACCTTAAACTCATGACCAAGGTACAAAGAATGGCATGTATTGGAATCACTGGGGCTATGAGGTCCATCCCCACAGCGGGCTTGGAAGCTATACTCAACTTAACACCCCTTGATCTATTTGTACAAGAATCGGCAGCCAAGAGCGCACTTCGGCTTAGCCAAACTGGTAGCTGGAAGCGCAGCGCCATAGGACACGCGCAGATTCTGCAGAAATACACGGGAAGAATGGTATGCACTGACTACTTTACACCCCGTTTAGACTTTCACAAGCCGTTTACGATCGCCTTTCCTAGTAGAGAGGATTGGCAAACCAAAGAACCATCAACCTGCGAATCGATGATAGCAATATATACCGACGGTTCCAAGATGAATACTGGTGTTGATGCAGGATTTTTTTTCGGAAACCCTTGGACTAGCCAGCTCATTCAGACTTCCTAATTACAGCAGTGTCTTCCAAGCTGAGGTCCTGGCAATGACGAAAGCTGCAAGACAGGTCTCAATGATGGCAATGCCACAAGCGGATATCACCTTTTTCATTATCAGCCAAGCGGCAATAAAAGCAATTTCTGCCATTGAAATAAAATCGAAGCTTGTGACATGCTGTCGCGAAGAGCTAAGGGTTCTTGGTACACAGCACAACATAAGACTCTGTTGGGTGACGAACTGGCAGGAATAGGATCAGCATTTGATCTTAATCAAGCAGATTCAACTGTTCAAGTTCCTCCCTGTAATCTTAAGAGGGTAATCGAGAGTGAAGTTCTAGCTATAACCAACAAGAGATAGAACTCACTCGATACCTGTGTTATAACTAGAAAATTATGGCCTAGTTTCAATAAACAAAAGACTGACAAGATCACCCAACTGGGAAAAAAGTCTCTATCTATTCTCGTGAGCGTTACCACTGGGCACAACCAACTGGGTTACCATAAGAAAAAGATGAGTCTCAGTATGGACGACTTATGTAGAGGATGTGGTGACGAAGAGATACATGACGAAACTCCACACTACCTTTGTCACTGCCCTGCACTATGTCATCTAAAAATAGGCTCCTCGGAAGACATTTCTTCAATGACTTAGAGGAACTATCTGACATTACAAGCAATAACATGTTAAAATTTATTAACGCTACAAAATGGCTTGACAATTCTTAAATACAACTAAAAAAATCAGTCACATACACCAACCCACTGATCTATAAAACTCAACCGCCAGACGTTGCATGGAGCCACTGCTCCTACGGGCCTGGTGGGGGGATGATTTAACTGTTGGGGGTAGGAGGAGTCACGCCCTTAAAGGACAGTGATACGTTGGCCTCTCCTAAACCCAGTGATTGTGCCGACGACGTAGGTTTACATGACAGAACGGGGTAGACGCAGACACCAACCACTAATCTATCAAACTCACTCACCAGACGTTGAATGGAGCCACTGCTCCTACGGGCCTGGTGAGTGGATGATCTATTCAGAGCGGGCAGAGGTAGAGATCACGCCCTTAAAAGACAACGGTGCGTTAACCTCTCCACAACCCGGTGATTATGCGCAAACAGACACTTCTCCAACACCTTAATGGGACCGACTTAACAAAGCTACCACATACACCAACCACTGATTTATCAAACTTATCCGCCAGACGTTGCATGGAGCCACTGCTCCTACGGGCCTGGCGGAGGAATGATTTACCTGGTGGGGGTAAGGGAGAGGTTCATGCTCTTAAAACACTATGATGGGCTGGCCTCTCCTTTGCCAGGTGATTGTGTCGACGGACTCTCCTTATCTGACCGAACTGGGCAGTCGCTGGCACCAATCAATGATTTATTGAAACCAGCGCCAGACGTTGCCTGGGGCCACTGCTCCTACGGGTCTGGTGTGGGGTTGATCAATCCAGTGAGGATAAAGGAAAGGGACACGCTCTTAAAAGACAATGGTGCGTCAACCTATCCTCAACCCGGTATTTACGCAGCGACTGACACTCCTTCAATCAATTTGTAAACGACTTTTCCAAGCTTCAGCTTGTTAGAACCTTATCGACGCCCTCTATGGGCTATGTCATAGGATTTATCATAGGTTCCTTTTAGGGGGTAAAAATCCCCAAAGTATCACAATGGATCTACACTGATCTAAGTGTGACGGTAACAAGATCAACTGTCAGCCCACTAACCTAACCTAACCTAATACAATCCTAATCTGAAGACCCAAGACTTTCCAAAATATAGCTTTTCAAAACTAATTAATATGAATAGTCAGTAGTATGTGTAGTATACCGTATAACAACACTGTACGTGTGTACGTCACTGATGATGATGGGACAAATATTGGACGATTACTTTGGGAGCCCAGTCGTAGTCCCACCGCGCGCCGCCGAGCAATAAGCATTAAATAACCAACTACCATACATTGATTTATTCTTGTATTCTACTCTTATTAATATATATTGTAACGTAATTTAAATAAATGAATTAATACCTAGAATTTACGTTGTAACAGTATGCATAAAAACAAACAGTTTATAATATAATAACAAATTAACAGTAAGAAACTGGTTTTCATGTCTGTAAAGTTGGCAGTTGGCAACTTTCACCTAGAGTAATGGGCCCAACGCAGTCATTTGCAGTTTTTTGTTGCATTTCTATTCCCTATTTGCAGTACATCAATTTGTGGGTGTAATTGAGTGACCTCCTAACTTCCTGATATGAAAAAAAACTGCAAACTTTGAGCAATCTTGGTTAACGAGATACACCATCTTACGCGCTAACTTCCCTGTGAAGTAAGCAGGATAGTATTAATTTTTTTTTTTTCAAGACTTTAAAATTTTTACTCAGCATAGTCTTGAAATGCAAACAAAAAAACATGTGACCTGCTAACTACACCGTGAAGTAAACAGGTAGTTCGATTACATCCACTGTTTGATGAACTGCAAAATCGGGAATAGAAATGCAAAACACTGCAAATTACTGCGTTGGCCGGCCCCATTACTCTAGGTAAGTCTGGTTTTCAGTGTTTGCCCCAAAATGTATTTAAACATAGGTTAGATTAGGTTTGAAGGGGTGATGAAGCGGAAAGCCAAATCATCTCACTCGGACGTCAGTGGATCCACTGTGCCTCCCGGGGAGCTTCTTGGGTAGGAGGGGATATGGTGGGTATAAGGTAGGGGTTCCATAAAAAGGAGCCTCCCTGAACTGTACATACAAATTTCATGATGTTTTTAGGTGGGAAAATAGAGACGTTATCTAATTCGTCGAAGAAGTATTCTCCGAGAGTTACTGATTATAGCTAGGCTGGGGCATTCGCAAATGAAGTTGTATGAGCCCTCCACCGACTCCTCGTCTTGGCACCCTCTAGGTCAGATTAGCTGATGCCCATTCTGCTCAATTGGGTTCCCATGGAGTTGTGACCCGTGAGGATACCCACTAAAAGGGAAAATTGGGGCGGGCTTAGCTTGAGTAAATGGTCTGTTTTGTTCCTAGAGAGTAACGGCCATAAATTTTCCTTGAAACCCGACAGGTATCAAGGGTTGACCACCGTTCGATTGTGGCTTTTAAGAAACTATGGTGAATTCTTTTAATTTCTTGTTCTAGAGGCATAAGTACCCAGGATATGACATGAATCAGTTCAAGTGTTGCCCCGTTTTTAGCGTTTTTGGTTCGTCTGCCCTCTCATTACCAAATATATCACGATGTACTGAAACCCAACGAAGGGTAAGTGTGTTTGTTGCGTCCATCGATTTTAATGTGCTGCGACAGCAATCAACCAGCTTGAATTTTGTCACGATTAATGAGATGGCTTTGATTGCAGCCTGACTATCTATAAAGAAATCAATATTCTTATACCAGTCAATTCAAGGGTGGAGAGATGCTTTGCAGCCTCACATAATGCAAGGACCTCTGCTTGAAAGACGCTACAGAAGTTCGCTAATTTTATCGACTTGTTTATGTGTGTGTTTCCTGAAAAGATTCCAGACCCTACCCCTCGTCTGATTTGTATACTCAGTAAATACCGAAACATGATCAACCCCTTTTCTTTTCTCTTGATAGAAAGTCTGTAAGAGCAACTGGGTTGAAATCAATGTACAGTAAGATTTAATCAGTTTATATAAGTGAAGTTCATTATGGTCTTGTGACCGTAATGGTCCTTTTTCCAATATTTGCACTCTCTTAATCGAAGAGCACTATTGGCCGCCAGCTCTTTTGTAAAAAAAAAATTAAGTGGGGCAAGCTAAAGAAAAGTTTCTAGGGCTAGGGTTTGGTGTAGTTCTCATGGCAGTTGTTGTACCTATACACGCTAGTCTTTGTATTTTTGTCATGGTCTTGAGATTGGTGGTTTTGTTAAATGCTGGTTACCAGACTAAACACGCATACGTTAATATTGGCCGTATAATGGCTGTACACACCCAGTGAATGGTTTTAGGGCTAGGCCCCCATTTCCTACCAAAAATTCTATTGCAAGTATAGAATGCTATCGAAGCCTTTTTCTCACGTTCGTGAATGTTTTCTTTCCAGTTTAGTTAACGATCCATTATCAGTCCAAGATATTTTGCCGTACCCGTCATATGGAGCGGTGTCCCGTTTATAGTGGGAGGCTTAATTGTTGGAATATTATGCAATGCTTTCTCGTAAACATAACCAGTTCAGTTTTAAGTGGGTTGACATTAAGTTCACAGCTGTTGGCCCAATAACTGAGCTTGTCAAGTGCGGTTTGTAAGAGATCAGTGTGGAAATAAATTTTTCAGAGGTCATTATTACGATGTCGTCTGCGTATGACACGACTTTGACACTACTTAGGTTTAGGTCGACCAAAACCTGATTAAAAGCCAGGAGCCAAAGTAGTGGTGATAATACCCTTTCCTGTAGTGTACCCCTAATTTAAACATTGATTACTTAAAACTCAAACAGAATTCAATAACGCAAAAAATTGAAACTAAAAATTTTGTTATGTCATAGTATTAGCCCGTAGCGTTATACAGGGTGATTCACCTAAGGTGTGACAAAAGGATAGTGCGTGTATGTTTATTCGAGACAAGATAAAAATAGAATGGCAGGGAGGGGAGATTTATTTTCCCCTGTTTAGGTGGGAGGGGCAATTTTCAAAGAAAATCACTTAAAACAGAACAAAATTGTTTGAAATTAAAAAAAAAAAAAAATTGTTCAAGATTTTGAGTTTTAAAATTAATTTTTTAAAAACTGTAGACAAAAATAACTTAAGCCTTGTTTTTAGAGCGAGCGACTATCAACTCAAGAAACACGGCTTTTATTAAAAAAGACAATGAAAGAAGATATTTCTGGCCTTACAAAAAGGTATAACATTGCATTGTTAGTGTTACCGTTGTTTTTTATTTTTATTTTTTTTTATATTTAACGCGCGCTAAAGGGGTTGTGACTACCCTTAACGTGATGTACACAGCACGAGCGATTAGGTAGGTTGGAGGGGATTTAAAAGGAGATACCAATGCACATTGGTTTTGAATGTCTGTAGATCCCAATGGGAGGGGAAACCGAGATGAGTAAAGCATTCCACATTCGTGAAGTGCGATTAAAGAGAGAATCTCTGTACTTAATAGTACGTGGGTTTAAGGGTAAACTGATGGTCATTCCTGGAAGCACGAGTTTTACGGTTGAATTCTTTAGCAGCATTTTTGGCGATGTCAAATATGTGGTTGTTCCACAAAAGGTGGTCTGTGACACAAATACCGTGAACTGACAGCTATTCAGTATTCAGTTTCCTCAATGCAAGTGCCGCTCATGGATAGCAACATAGGGGGTGGGTTCCGCTTTAACGAAAGTGCTGCTTACTTATTGAGTTTTACAAGCAATAAATTCTACTCAGTTTTTGTTTCCCCATTGGACAATGCTGTCAAGATCAGAATTTAATGAGCTAATCATACGCTGCCATTCAAATTTCACATCTGAAGGACATGGATGTGAATCTAGAAACGAATATGATAAGCTGAGGAATGGATTAGACGTTTCAGACAAAAGATTATTTATGAATATAAGGAAGAGAGTCGGCGACAAAACGGAGCCCTGGGGCACCTCAGCATTTATTTTGTTAATTTTAGACTTGAACCGTCCAATACAACTTTTATTGAACGGTCCGGAAGGTAATTTCTAATCCATCGAAGAACTTACTTTACTTTTGATGGCGCTCACAGCCCAGGATGGGCTTAATCCATCGAAGAAGAGATTCATCAATACCAAATGGACGCATTTTCGATAAGAGAGCTTGATGCCAAACTCTATCAAACGCTTTTGAAATATCAATAACAATAATCTTACTTTCTCCAAAATGATGTAAATATTTTTATGACACTGTTCGTGAGATAAACCATCAGATCACCAGTGGACCTATTGCTGCGAAAGCCGTACTGCCGGTCATAAAGAAGCTTTCGTTCTTCGAGATATTTCTTGAGCTGGAAATTAATCAGCATTTCCGTGATCTTGGAAAGAAGGGACGTAAGTGCAATTGGTCGATAGTTGGAGGGTGAAGAAGATACGCCTTTTTAGCGACAGGGTGGACAAATGCTGTTTTCCATCCACTCGGAAAGAGACCAGTAGAGTATAGGACAGTGTTTTCTTTGGGTTTGATAGATTTTACCCTATTCTATTTAATACTATTTTTAATTATTTATTTATTTAAAAATTAACCCTCCCGCCTAAACGGCGAAAATTAGCCCCTCCTCACCCATTCGTTTTTTTTTTTTCTTGCCGCGATCACCCTCTATAGGAAAATAATAATAAAAAAAAAACAGGTACGAACTTATTCACTCTCTTGCAAGTTTTGATTTTTTTCAGCAAATAGCACACCTTTTTGAGCTGGTGCAAACTCATATTCCCATTGCTCATGCTAAAATCTAATTTGCCTGGACTAAATGATTGAGTACTCCTTCCTCATCGCCAAAATGCGGGTCCAGAACGTTTTTTATTATGCAATTTTACTATCCAGTCGTATTTAAATACTTCAAAAAACCGAAATAAATTATTTGAAAGCATCTGGCTCAAATACAGCCCTGTGAAAACCATCTTGGACGCTCATTTTGGTGAAGACGAAGGTAACCATGACTTAGTATTTACATTGGAAAAAGTTACATCTATCTTAAAACACCAGTGGACTTTTGTTGTCATTCACACCCAAAAATTGCTGCGGGCTCTCGGTCTATAAGTTTAAGCTGAGTTAAGGTTTGTAATAAATAAAATAATCTTAAACCTTAAAAAATAAACAGAACAAACCAAGTTTTATACAATTGAGAGTCATATTTTATTTCAGCACTTAGTAAAGTTTTAAACAATAGATTGTTCTTTATCTATTCCGTATTCAAGTGAGTAAATTCACTAACAGATTTTGAGTCCGTAAACTTTCAAGCCAAAAGGTGTATCCGCGCAAGTGTCCTATAAATCCAGTCAAGAGAATCTTTCTCTTTAATAATACACTCCCTGTCACTTGTTTGAGGCCACTATTTTCACAACAGTTTTTTCTCGATAAATACCTGTAGGAAATATTTTTCCTGAAAATTTTTGATACTTGTGAGTAGGTAAATATATTTTGCAATAAAAAAGTATAAATTTAAAGGGGTAACTTGGAAATTCCATAGGAATTTCACAAATTATAAGAATGGACTGCAAAAATGGGTATAAAAAAATGCGTTACTTGATTGAGGCCACTTGAAAAATCAAAAAAATCTCTTGACAAAATAAGTTCTTATTTTCTTTAATCGTGATAATAAAAGTTGTAAGCATCGGTACCGTCAAGATTGAACTTTTTTCACATGAAAATACAACCTTTTTCCATGCGTTTCTACAGGCAACATGCTCCCTGGCGAAATTCATCCGTAGTTCCTTATGTAGCTGGCGTAGAACCGGTTTCTTTTTGATTTTCATACTCTTGATGACCACTGGTTTTAATTATCCTTAAAACCGTCGAAATACTGGCTGATACCCCACTTTTTGACCTTATTTTAGGCTCTGATAGTGTGGAATTTGAAGCTAGCCACTGAATGAGTCGCTTTTATCGGACTGTTGTTGCTTGAGCTGTGCGTCCTTTTTGTTTTTTCCATAGTTTTCAGTGTCTGCTAGATAGTTGTTGACAATGGTCTTATTTCTGTTCGGTCTCGACGTGTTTCCAGAGCCCATTTTAACTTGAAATTTAATACACAATATAGTTTTCTATCCTTTCTTAAATATTTCAAACTTTTGTATGAACAAAAACGGCGATGTTAACTTTTGCCAAGCAATTTTTGGAATGGCCTCAATCAAGTGACGCAACTTTTTATTTTTTGCAGTCCGTTCACATTATTTGGGAAATTTCTATGAATTTTCCGTGTTAACTCTTTAATTTTATCCTTTTTTATTGCAAAATATATATACCTACTCACACGTATCAACAATTTCCAGGAAAAATATTGCTTACAAGTGTTTATCGAGATAAAACTTTTATAAAAACAGTGGCCTCACACAAGTGACAGGGAGGTATAATAATGAAAATCCATCCATTTATTAAACTTTCTTATAAGATGCTAGTCTTCGGTATTAAGATTAAAGTGGGAAAGTAAATTCCATCCAAATCTCAATCTAATTCATTGACGAAATTTAACTTTTTTTTTTATTTTAAACACAGATCCATAAAATGTTCCATACAAATATCTTTAAGTGTATCCCTATTTTTTCTCTACTCACTTTCTCAGAAAAGGGAGTTGTTACATTAACACAAAAACATAATTCACTTGCAGAACATAAATCACGACCTAAATATTCTCAGTAATTACAATTTATGACTGCTCAGAACCATCGCAACGTGTCAGGTTTGATATCATTTGAATCACAGGACACACATAGAATGAAATTCCCTTAAGTATAAATGTATAAAAATTGAATTCCCAAAACAATATCACATTTGGCAATCAGGAAATAAATTATTTGAGATATGTACACTACATATGTAGGTATATACTTATTTGTTGGTTATCTTGAATCTTAAATAACTTTATGGCCTTGTAAAAATATGTAAAAATTATATACTCTTTTATCCATACCAAATTGTCAAACTTATATTTATTCTATTGTTTTTGCTCTTTGGGTTTATGAAATAGTATCTTTCATTTTAATTTACATATGAAACTATTTTTAATCTTAGACCGTTTTCACACAAGTAAACTGAGTTGCCAGAAACTAGCTAGTTTGTAGGCGAGAAGGGTGTGAGGGGAGATTTTTCGTCTTCCTTTAACGCCCTTCTCGTCTACAAACTCCCAGTTGCTGGCAACTCAGTTTCCTTGTGTGAAAGGGGTGTTACATACTGCTGTATGATCAACAGAAGAAACATACATCCATATGTATATGATGTGTAGGCACAAATAATAAATTTATCAAACAAACAATTTGAAAATCTAATAATTGTATATAAACAGAACCAGACAGAAAATAAAACTGTACTGATGAAAAAAAATTCTTACTCCTTAAAAAGTTCAAAATAGTAATAGTTTTAAAAATCGAAATGTAAGGGGCACGGAGTTGAAGGGTGACCAAGTAAAATAAATTGACAAACGATGTTTCAACGATATGTTTATTTGCAACAGACTAACTCTTACAATTTACAATTTGGTATGATTTACAGTAGAGCTTCAAACAATAATCTTCAAACTATCCGAATACTTATGAATGAGATAATTGGGATCCGACACTATCCGGATAGTGCCGGGTAGTTCCGGATATCCGGATAGTTCGATGAGTTTTGTTTATACTAAGGGTAATATAGTGCATTACAAACATATGATTCATGATTTAATGGTAGTTTTTAATGCCGAATCGAATAATATAAAAATCAAGACGATACAATCCTCTGGTAAAAAGTTATTGATTTTTAAAGTGAATTTCACTACGTTTTTACCTGATAGTATGTATATATGAATGTTTTTTTTTTTTATAATACAAATTCTATATACTACTGAAATACATCAGCTAATTGGACTTGTTGAATTATTGATTCAAAATAGCTTTTAACGGCCTTTAGTCCATACAAATTGGAGTTTCGTCCCGGCGTTCTCACTTGGACTCTTTAGTTGACAGTGAGGGCCTTGTCAAGACGCAATTTTTATTAAGTTCAGTCCTGCTTACATCAATTTTACAGCGATTATCAATTGTGAACTATATCCAACCCAATTAGAATTTCCAATCAAGAATTGTTGGACATTTTGTTACCCGTGGCCTGGCATTGTTTACATATGAATGTTTTTTTTTTTATAATACAAATTCTTTAAACTACTGAAATACATCAGCCAAGTAGAAGACTTAGCATTATTTAATTGGACTTGCTGAATAATTGATTCAAAATAGCTCCTAGAAGAGTCCAAGAACGCCGGGACGAAACGCCAATTTGTATGGACTGAAGGCCGTTAAAAGCTATTTTGAATCAATAATTCAACAAGTCCAATTAAATAATGCTAAGTCTTTTACTTGGTAGATAGATAATTAAATTCTAAAAATATTACTAGTTTAAGATTTTTGTCTATCTCCTACTGGTATGGAGATATAAATAATTTTAAAAATTTTATCTCAAAATGGGCTAATTTCAAACAATTGAATTAAATCAGGAGAGCCCGCTAAAAATTTGAATTATATATGGTTGGAAAATACATAAAACCAAATTAAAGTTGCCATATACAAATTTTTGATTTTGCAGAGATTTTGGATGTAGGAATTTTGGGAAATAGTCGGAAAACCTACTCAAATAAACTGATTTATATCTTTTAAGTTTCCACCTTTTTTTACTCTAAATTTTCATTATTATTATTTAATTTTTAAGGTTACAACCCCAACCCATCGATCATCTTGACATAGAACACTTAGAGGCGTCTTACGCATATAAGCTTAATATCCCTATACATATCGAGATTTTTAGATCACCAAAGGAGTTTTAATTCTGCCACGAGTACTGAGTTACACGCGCCCTTTTTTTTTTGACCAGTTCACACCTCCACCTCTCGCTGTCCAAAAAACACCAGTGGAACGCAGATATTTGTATGCACTCTTTTATTTTTCATTGTTATGGTAAATTCAAATCTCCCGCCAAGTATCACTGATGTATAATTTTTTCCCATTTCGGACAATTTGGTGATTTATTTTACCAGGGAAATACGTAGTCGTATTTAATTTAAAAATCAATTACTTTTACTGGAGGATTGTATCGTCTTGATTTTTATATAATACGATTCGGCATTAAAAACTACCCTAAAATCATGTATCATATGTTTATATTGCACTATATAACCATCAGTATAAACAAAACTCATCAAACTAGATTCGGATCCGAATCTGGATCCGGGTATCCGACACTATCCGGATAGTGTGGGATCCCAACTATCTCATTAAACTATCCGGATATCCGGAACTATCCGACACTTTCGGGATAGTCCGGATAACCGATCATGGATCCGGATCCGCATCGGATATCCGGATATCCGAAATATCCGGATACTTTGAAGCACTAATTTACAGCCCTATTGTGCCGTTGTGAGGTGAGGCTCACATGTCACAATTTTTTGTGGGTTTGTTTTCTTATAATGCGGTCACAATTTCGTTTTCTGTGGAAGCCCTCATAAGAAACCTCACAAGAAGAACGTGAGTTGTATCTGCCAAGGAGCAGATGATAATTTTTAAGTTTTTATGAGGCGAGTTCACTACGAGTTATGAGGTTATTGCGACTTGTGAGGCATCAGTGAGGTTGCCAGAATAAGGCTATTACTTTGGGTTATGCATATAACAATTCGCATTTACATAGGTTAATGTTATAATAGAGCTGTATCATCATACGATCAGTGGATTATAAACTTAATAATCATGTTATGATATATTCCTTGAAATAGTAAATTAAGTTACATATCAAGTTAAATTGTAATATTATGAAAGTATTTACAGGGTGATGTAAATAATATTGAAGTTTAGTATGCTATTCAAAACATACATTTTTGAATGTGGTTTCTTTAAAAAAAATAGCTTATCAACAAAAGTAAACAAAAACAATTAGAAAAATTTCCGTAGTTCATGAGAAAGAAAAACTTAAGTAAAGTAGCATAAGAAGTATAAATGTGTATTAGTTTTAAAAATCGAAAAAAAAACGACTTTTGTTTAAAATAATGTTTTTTTTTAATGTAGTGTCTTAAAGATAGATATATAAAGCGACAAAAAACTCAGAATAAATGGCGTAGTTCGTGAGAAAAAACCGAATGTGTGTGAAACAAGCCTTAGGGATTAACTGTTTTCACACAGGGATTTGAAGTAAGCTGTCAAGGTAGCTATTGTAGTACATAAAAAGACGTTTTCAGAAACATATGCCTTGTTGTTATTGATAGGGCCAGTACATTGTTGCCTATAGTAAATACTTAAATTATATGTTTAAATAATATGCACCAAATTACAATTTTTGCTGGCCAATAACTTTTTTCACGCAGTGATTTGGAATGAAATGTTTCTAGTTGTTATTGGTTGTAGACCGTTTTGTCCGGTTCTCCTTAAATATTAAAAAATCGATTTTAAATTTTTTTTTTCAACATACATTTTTGAGTCTGGGTTCTGAAGGGAATATAGGCTATTGAATATACATGAATATGAAAGGGAAGGTTTATATTATTGAATATGATTTTCTGAAACCTGAGCTTGCTTAAACACAAAATTCGCCCAGATTCACCTATGCATTTCTGATAGAATGGAATGGTCTTTCAGTCTGCAAAATCGTAGTGCAAAATTGTAATTTAATAAATACTAAAATTTGGCACACCAAATTTTATTTTTAAAAATGTTCCAAAAAATTAACATAATTACTTATGTTTTTTTGATACGCTCTAAAGATTTTCTAAATTTTTTGTTTATAAATTTATGTTTATTAAACAAAGGCGATAGCATACTATTTTTTATAGCTCAAGTTGCTTAGGGTGGTATTTTTTTTTAAGTATTTAAATAATAAATTAAAAAAAAGTTACATACTAATTTATTCATTTATCATTTCAATATCTCTTGCGTCTATCCTTGCACAAACTACACATTATGAGCAGTTTAGTAAGCAAATTAAAATCAAGGATATTTCGAATTTGTGTAGGTTGGTTAAATAAATTTTGTCTGCTTAATTCTGATTATAATTTTTTAAACCATTCATTTTTATAGAAAATCTAATTTACAACAATAAAACTTTTAAATAAAAATTTCAAATTCGGCTTAGTTTTCGAGTTACACTAAAAATATTGCAAAATGATCAGTGTGACCGTTCTCTGCATGGGTGAATTTGAACGAATTGTATGTTTTAATCAAAATATCGGCGAAAAAATCAGAATTGAATAAAAACTACTATTAAATACTTCTCTTTTGAATGTTCCATTTTGTTATGTACTTTAATTTATATTTTGTCTTCTTCTTCTTCTTCTTCTTCTTCTTCTTCTTCTTCTTCTTCTTCTTCTTCATTTTACCGGCCATTGTCATGACCTCGAGGGGGACCACAACTCTCCCACTCAACTGCTTTGCCTAAGGTTCCACTTGTGGGGTTCGCCGGGTTGATCTCAGAAAACGTCGACAGGCCTCCCGGTTTTGGATTGTTCCATGTCTGAGGCCATCTAAATGCAAGTGTCGTTGCATTCATTTCATCCAGGAGTTTTTGCGCCTGCCTTTCTTCCGCGATAGTGTTGGAACGTCTAGTGCTGTTGCCTTTTGAACTGGGTTCTCATGGCATCTTCTTTGTACATGACAGTACCAGCTAAGTTGGTCATGCTGCATTTTGTCCAAGGTGGTATTTTTGACGTGTAGGCTTCCTTGGATTCTCTTGCTTCTTATTCGATCACGCTATGTCACTCCGGCTGTCATGCAAAGCTTCTTCATTTCAGCTGCCGTCAATTTACTCTCATGCTTCTTGTACATTGTCCAAAACTGTGAACCGTATGTAAGCGCTGGACGAACAACTGCCGTGTAGAGCTTTCCTTTCAGCTTAGCGAGCATTTTTCTATCACAAAAGATGGCAGAGTTTTCCCGCCACTTCATCCACCCTACGTTTATGCGATGTTTGATGTCGTCATCACAAGATCCTTCGCTATTGATGATTGATCGAAGATATTTAAACTTTTCGCACTTGGGAAGCACTATTCCATTCAAATAGATGTCCGGAATAGGCCTGTGTTGGTCAGAAAATGGACAGCATAGGTATTCGGTCTTTTTTGCGCTAATCCGGTATCCATTTCCCTCCAGAACATCCACCCATACATCAAGTGCTCGTTGCAAGGACACAGGATCTTCACTTATGATGGCTCCATCGTCAGCAAAGAATAACTGATTCACTTTGGGGTCCGTCACCTTATTCTCAAGCAGAAAGTCAAGGACAGTAATAAAGAGCAAAGGACTCAAGACGCTTCCCTGGTACACACCTACTCTAATTGGGAACTCTTCGGTGATTCCTGCGGGGCATCTTACCTTTGTTTTAACTTGCTCATACATGATCCGCACATAGACTACCGAAACTCCTTGTTGCCTAAGTGCAACCCATATCAAATCTCGTAGTTGTATGTCGAATGCTTTTTCAAGATCGACCAATACAATATGCAAATCTCTCGAGGAATCCCTATATTTTAATTTATATTTTGTAATAATAGAAAAACTATCACATGTTTTGCTCGAAGTTATTTATTTTGTATATTAACCAGAAAAAGAAACACCCTTCAGTAATAAAGAAGAAGTTAGGAAAAGCATCCTTTGACGACATTAACGAACTTTCTGATATGAAGATCAAAGACTTGATTTATTTCCTCAACGCAACGAAATGGCTCTAGGACAAATTTCGGCTTCTGCATTTTACCCTCCGTCGATTTTCTATGATCGCAAGATAGTGGATTAGGATGGGGGTTTGAGGTTCGCAGCAGCCGAATGATCATTCAATCAGATCAGTGGACGCTCCAGTGCCAGTCAACGAACTGATTAGTGGGCTAACTGTGGATGGTGCGGGTGCGGGTACTGGTCTGGTTGAGTGAGCGATCCACTTTCTGATGATTGTGCTAAAAGTTACAACAAAATCCTTTTCTAAACACAAATCAAAATGGATATGCCCATATTCTCTCTCTTCAATTCCATCCACAAGTTCTAACGAGTTATGGTATCAAAACGGCGCACTTCAGGGCTAATTGGGCTATGGGCTAGACTGCCTGTGGGCGCCATTTCTACCTACCTATTTACCTAATAAAGAAGTATAAAATTACATGAACTTTTTTCTAACACACAATTCTCACATTGGATCACTCACGTTCATAATTGATAACATTTAAAACTGCAATAATTTCAGTTTTAAAATACATATTGATGCTCAGTTACAGTTTTGACGCAAGTAAATATCTTTTTGTTTTAGTTTTACCAAAAGATATCCAATAGCCTTGCTCGAAAACAGAAATCGCTTGAATACTTTTTACGATTACCTACATCATCGGAAAAAAAGGACTTTTTTATATTTCCCATATTTGTAATATCCAATAACCATTTCAACGGTGTGTTTTTTAGTCGTCCAATTAATCACGTTTTGAATGACAAGCGCATTGAGAATATAGGATGAAATTTGTTCCCTTAAATTGTCTCCATTTTATTGGAAATATGTAATTTCTGAAATTCACAGAACAAAAAAATGATGACATAGTTTCAGACATTTTAATAGGACGCAATTTTTCTGGGAAATGTTGTTCTATGATTGTCGAAAAAGTACAACTCTTTAAAAGCTATCTTTGTCTTTTATTTTGATGGAGGTAACTTTAAATTTAAGGAAGCAGGGAAACTTGACTTTCGTTTAAAACGAATGCTCCGCGAGTTCCGCTCGTGTACCACTCCGCACGTATAACTCCACGTATAAAATAAATAAATTAAACAAATGGAAAAGTAATATAACAATTCGTAACAAAGATCCTTAAAACAGCACAGCTAACAGCATTATCATTATGTTACCGACCATGTTTCGCCAAAGTCAATACACAATTACACAATTATATATATACATATAAACGTAGCATCATGTTTGTTTATCATAAATTTTCAAATTAATATAAACTTGAATAAATATTCTCCAGTGCATGGTTGGTTCTGTATTTACTTCAAATGTATGTTTCTTCTGAAAACTTAAAATTTTTGACTCTTATTTTAGCAAACTTTTTTCTCAGATGGTTGCTTTTCATAAGATTGAATTGTCTCTCAAGTTTTAAACTTTTCTTGTGTACCTACTTGAATAATTTTGAAAAAAAAAATGTTTGTTAAAATGAAAATGACTATGGGTGTCACTTTTTAAGGATAAAGAACAAAAATATAAGTAGTAGATAGTTATGAGTTTCGAAGAGACTAGAGAAAATTTTTAAGTTAAATTTTGTAGATATTTAATTTCTTTAAATTACATACTCGTTTATCTTTTTTGTTGTTTTGTGAAAAATCATAGCTCTTAACTTAGTGTATTTCTTTTAAATATTCAATATTTCAATACAACGAACTTTATCGAAAACGACTCTACAGATTTTGAATTAACTTCGTGTCTCAAATGAAAAAATAAATTTATTTAAACTGCATTAAAATTGACTCAAACAGAACGGAAACAGGGTTTGGAAGTCTTTTTTGTTGAATTTTTGGGTTATTCCCGCATAGCCAGTGGCGGATCCAGGAGGGTGGCTATAGGGGCTAAAGCCCCCCCCCACAGGCGGTTCTTAAAATTGATTGAAATATAGAAATCAGAATCAGGAGTCAGAAAAAATAACGAGACTGGGGCTACGCAATTTGTATGCTACGTATTTTTTTTCTAAGCCCCAAATTCATTAGGTTGGGGCTGAATTCTGAAGGGAATTGTACAAAAAACAAGTTCGGGGCTACACATAATTGACAGAAAATTGGGACGAATAAAAAACAGCTTGCGAGTAGGGCTTGACAAGAATTGGACAAAAAAAAAACCGTGGTCGGGGCTAAGCAAATAATTCCTTTAAAACTTATCTTATTCCAGAAAATGTTTGCGCTTGACTCAAGGGACTGTCAAGTCAAGTTGGGGCTAAAGCTTAAAGAGATAATTGAAAAAAACGGGTCAGGGCTTAACAATTAACATGCCAAACGAAAAAGTAATTCACCCTATGAACTTCGCTAACTTAGCAAAAAAACGAAATTCGGGCTAAAACCCATGAAGAATTTGGGAACAACAAATCAAAATCTGAGTTTTCTCTGGCCACTCAGAAAATCATGCGTGTGAATATTTGCAGTCCCTCTAGACTGACGTACAAATTTACTGACAGATTTTTTTTTGTCTGGTGGTTCAAAGCTTGACGTGGCTCAAAATTGAAGGTATATACACTTTTTTTCTATCTCCACTTAAAAATATTTTAAATGTTAAATACTTCAGATGTTATTATTTGTAATATTGAAATCATTTTAAACCGGGGATAGAAGCTGATATAAATGCACAAAAAACAAGGCTATTCTAAAAGGAAAAGTGGGAATGCCAAAATTCAATTATTTGTAGATTTTCACAAAAAAACCTTTAACCTAAACTAAAACATTTTTATATTAGTTATGTATAAATTATAAAAATATATAAATTATAAAATAAAATCAACATCGTCACAATAGTTAAAATAATTTGTTCTTCAAGGGAAGCGTTTTTCTCTTTTCATTATCTCAACGAATGTTACATTTTCTCGTCACTCGAAAACATTAAAAAAAATAATTTCAAATAGAAAGAAATATAATAATTTATTATTATTATAAAATGGCAGTTATCAATAAGATTTTAGAATGATTATTACGATCAAGTGTTCTGAACGCTGCACTGATATACCAAGAGCCTACAGCAAATTTTGGGAGTGGATTCCTAACCAAAATATGAGTATGATGGTTTGTAATCGATTTTTTTGGAGACTTTGTTTTGTTGATTTTTTGTGTTTTATAATTCTCCAAGAAAAAGACGATAAGGTCCTCTTAAAAAGCTTATATTTTGAGTTCTATTGGTCAAATTGCCAAGATTATGATGTTTTGACTTAATGACAACATCACATAATATATTTTTTAAATTTATTGAAGTGGTAATACCTCTGACAAAATAAACTGGAAAATCGCTGTTTTCAAACCCCCAACCCCGCAAAAGGCTGAAAAAGAAACCTGAGAGATGGTTGATTTTTATACCGCGACATATGCACCTACAAACCATCATACTCATATTTTGGTTATCAATCCACTCCCAAAATTTGCTGCCGGCTTTTAGGCTATGAAGTTTAAATGGCAGAATACATTCGTTTAACTAGACCTACAGAATTATCTAAGTTCAAGGTTTACTTTGAGACCGAATCAAGTGCTGAACTTAAGTTTAAACATACATTGTGAAACTGGCCATTAATGTCTCAAAATAGATCTACCAATCTCTACCAAAACTGCCACCTGCTTTCTTTTTGCGGACAGAAGAAATATAAAATTAATATGGTGAAGTTAAGCAGGCATACTGCAGATCTGCCGCAGATTTATGCAGTTACGAACTCGCCCTTATTTCTTAAGAATTGGAAACTAGCAGTCTTTGGATACAAACCAGTCGGTATTAATACAAATTTGCTCACAAAAGGACCACAAAATATACAAATGTGAACAAAAAAAAATAATTTATTTCTCAAGAAACGTCGGCCTTATTCTCGGCAAGAAACAAACCTTCTAACAGTACCTATCTTAAATAGAACATTATTTTTTTTATAATAAGAAGATGAAGAAATTTAAATATTAAAATATTGAAATTACTTCTGTTTTAAGTGGAGTAAATGAATAAAATTCAATTAAAAAGTACAAGTGACCTCAACTCCAGATATTATTGTGTTTCGCCCAAGGTATAACAGTGGGCTCTTCAGTCAGTCTGTTATACCCTACTAAGACACAAATTTTGGTCGATGTTTACCGACTCTTATAAAAATCACAGCAAAAAGATACTGTGAATTTTATTATTCTAGGGGAATTTGTTTAAATTCGTGCACCTAGAAAATAAATACCCGTGGTCAGGTTTTTTATAATAAGAAGATAAAGAAATTTAAATATTAAAATATTGAAATTACTTCTGTTTTAAGTGGAGTAAATGAATAAAATTCAATTAAAAAGTACAAGTGACCTCAACTCCAGATATTATTGTGTTTCGCCCAAGGTATAACAGTGGGCTCTTCAGTCAGTCTGTTATACCCTACTAAGACACAAATTTTGGTCGATGTTTACCGACTCTTATAAAAATCACAGCAAAAAGATACTGTGAATTTTATTATTCTAGGGGAATTTGTTTAAATTCGTGCACCTAGAAAATAAATACCCGTGGTCAGGTTTTTTATAATAAGAAGATGAAGAAATTTAAATATTAAAATATTGAAATTACTTCTGTTTTAAGTGGAGTAAATGAATAAAATTCAATTAAAAAGTACAAGTGACCTCAACTCCAGATATTATTGTGTTTCGCCCAAGGTATAACAGTGGGCTCTTCAGTCAGTCTGTTATACCCTACTAAGACACAAATTTTGGTCGATGTTTACCGACTCTTATAAAAATCACAGCAAAAAGATACTGTGAATTTTATTATTCTAGGGGAATTTGTTTAAATTCGTGCACCTAGAAAATAAATACCCGTTGTCAGGTTTTTTATAATAAGAAGATGAAGAAATTTAAATATTAAAATATTGAAATTACTTCTGTTTTAAGTGGAGTAAATGAATAAAATTCAATTAAAAAGTACAAGTGACCTCAACTCCAGATATTATTGTGTTTCGCCCAAGGTATAACAGTGGGCTCTTCAGTCAGTCTGTTATACCCTACTAAGACTTTTAATTGAATTTTATTCATTTACTCCACTTAAAACAGAAGTAATTTCAATATTTTAATATTTAAATTTCTTCATCTTCTTATTATAAAAAACCTGACCACGGGTATTTATTTTCTAGGTGCACGAATTTAAACAAATTCCCCTAGAATAATAAAATTCACAGTATCTTTTTGCTGTGATTTTTATAAGAGTCGGTAAACATCGACCAAAATTTGTGTCTTAGTAGGGTATAACAGACTGACTGAAGAGCCCACTGTTATACCTTGGGCGAAACACAATAATATCTGGAGTTGAGGTCACTTGTACTTTTTAATTGAATTTTATTCATTTACTCCACTTAAAACAGAAGTAATTTCAATATTTTAATATTTAAATTTCTTCATCTTCTTATTATAAAAAACCTGACCACGGGTATTTATTTTCTAGGTGCACGAATTTAAACAAATTCCCCTAGAATAATAAAATTCACAGTATCTTTTTGCTGTGATTTTTATAAGAGTCGGTAAACATCGACCAAAATTTGTGTCTTAGTAGGGTATAACAGACTGACTGAAGAGCCCACTGTTATACCTTGGGCGAAACACAATAATATCTGGAGTTGAGGTCACTTGTACTTTTTAATTGAATTTTATTCATTTACTCCACTTAAAACAGAAGTAATTTCAATATTTTAATATTTAAATTTCTTCATCTTCTTATTATAAAAAACCTGACCACGGGTATTTATTTTCTAGGTGCACGAATTTAAACAAATTCCCCTAGAATAATAAAATTCACAGTATCTTTTTGCTGTGATTTTTATAAGAGTCGGTAAACATCGACCAAAATTTGTGTCTTAGTAGGGTATAACAGACTGACTGAAGAGCCCACTGTTATACCTTGGGCGAAACACAATAATATCTGGAGTTGAGGTCACTTGTACTTTTTAATTGAATTATTTTTTTTTATTATCGACTTTCTTAATAATAAACTGATTAAAATTTGTAATGAACATGAAATAATTAGTTTTTTTGTCGATTTAAAAAAAATCTAAGAAATCTTGTGCTGACAGGATTAAGTCAAGAAATTATTTTTTTAAGTAATTGTTTTAATTGTGTTCAAAATTTGGAAAAACAATGTCTGTGTTTGCGCCTGGAAAGCACTATATGTAAAAGGTGGCTATTAAAAAAAGTGCATCAAAATCGTTCGGGAAAGTAAAGTTTAGTGCTTCGAAACCAACAGATACAGTAATAAATTATTAAAAGTTATCCAACAAAAGACCCTGAAATCAAAAGTACCCTACCTACCTTAGAATCACTTGAGGATAGGGATCAAACTGAAAAATCAAGGGGCGTAGGTATTTCTGTTTTAGTTGAGAGCAAAGCCTTTTTTTTTAGTTTAGTTTTTTTTTGGCTTAAAGTGCTCAAAGCTTAGAATTTGTGTTTCTTTTTCATACAGACAATCATCAGAACTTGTTGAGAGCATGCTCTACGAGCTCAGAACAAAATTACCAAACAGACTGACTAAAAGCCGAGCACGGAACTGTCAAACTAAAAAAAGAAGGAAATAAGGAGAAACAGAGCAGAACAAAAATGAAATGGTGGATCAAAACTAGCTAAGTGCTTAAATATGAACGATTAGAAAATAATTTAGAGTGTTCAGAACACGCTCGGCTCAGAGGATGTTCAGAGCATGCTCGACATGCTCTAGCTCTAATCAGAGGTCTACTCTGAACGAAAACGGAAAAACGCCCAAGATTAAAAACTATTCGTAAAAGCACAATGTGTGAGGTCTCATTTTCCCGAAGAATCTTAATGAAATTTATAGGACAGTCAATCTAGACACAAAAAAAATGGGGTACCTACACCAGATTCGTTTATCATCCTTAACTTTGCGTTTTATTGTTCCTCACTTTAGAAGGCAATTTTTGTGTATTTACCCTTCGTTCTTGGACGTTGGCAGCCGTATTTATTAGATTTCACTAATACTCGGTTCAACCTCGGAATAGTAAAACCGAGTCGAAGCACTTACTCTGGGCTTACGCCACATCAAACTAATCCATATTTATAAAATATTTTCTCAGCCGTTTTAGTTACGTCTGCCCTATGTCAAATATTCTATCAAAAAAAATCACCGATCTAAGGCTCCATAGCTTTCATTGAAAACCATCATTGAAACACAAATCAGTGAAACAGTGGAATATTTTCTGACAAGTCGGTTATAGCTATCATGAAATTTTATTTCATTGAAAATTCCATTCCCCATACAAAAAACAACTTTGAGGTTAGAGTCGATCATTGAACGAAAAACTGACAGACGAGAAAAGGAAGAGAATGGAATATATTTCATTGGAACGAATGTGTTCCACTTTTGGGAACAAAATGTTAGCTCTTCATTGAAAATGATTTTCATCATTGAAAAACTAAAAGTGATTTAATTAGAAAGTGTTAAAGCAAACTAAACATTTTTTTTTTTTTTGACTAAAAAAAATATATAACTAACATCCTTCATGTTGGTACCGAAACGCCATCAGTTTTATTTGTTTAAGTGCATCAAAATTGAAAGACAAAATTTTCAATGATGGTTTTCAATGAAAGCTATAACTGGCGCCTAAGGGGCCAGTTATAGCTATCATTGAAAACCATCATTGAAAAAGTTGTCTGTTGATTTTGAGACCCTTCGAAAGTTTAATCATTGAATATTTTAATGCAGAAATAAAGCTTACGACTTCAAAATTATTTCTCCTCCAAAAAAAAATCATTTTGACCCATATCTTCCCCATAACGTAAGTTTTAATTTTTTAATGATCATTGGTAAGGTAGTTCATCATTGAAAAATTAAAAGTTACGTTATGTGGAAGATATGGGTCAAAATTAATTTTTTTTGTAGGAGAAATAATTTTGAAGTCGTAAGCTATATTTCTGCATTAAAATATTCAATGATTAAACTTTCGAAAGGTCTCAAAATCAACAGTTAACTAAGGCGCCAGCTATAGCTTTCATTGAAAATCATCATTGAAAATTTTGTCTTTTAATTTTGATGCACTTAAACAAATAAAACTGATGGCGTTTTGATACCAAAATGATGGTTGTCAGTTATATAATTTTTTTAGTGAAAAAAATGTTTAGTTTTCTTTACAACTTTCATATAAAATCATTTTTTGTTTTTCAATGATGAAAATCGTTTTCAATGAACAGCTGATATTTTGTTCCCAAAGGGCCCAGTTATAGCTATCATTGGAAACCATCATTGAAAATATTAATTGTCAATTTTGAGAGATTTTGAAGAAAAAATGAATGATTATTTTGATGCCAAAGTAAAGCTTATTGACTTAATAATTATTTCTAGGTTAAACAAAATTCAATTTTGCACAACTTTTCTCATAAAATTACTTTTAATTTTTCAATGATGAACTACCTTACCCATGATCATTGAAAAAATTAAAAGTCAAGTTCTGGGGAAGATATGGGTCAAAATGAATTTTTTTTTGAAGAGAAATAATTTTGAAGTCGTAAGCTATATTTCTGCATTAAAATATTCAATGATTAAACTTTCGAAGGGTCTCAAAATCTTTTTCAATGATGAATTTCAATGATAGCTATAACTGAGCCCAAAAGTGGAACACATTCGTTCCAATGAAATGCGTTCCTTTCTCTTCCTGTTTTCGTCTGTCAGTTTTTCGTTCAATGATCGACTTTAACCTCAAAGTTTTTTTTTTGTATGGGGAATGGAACT